>RCWM02000033.1:600000-960000 GCA_003667255.2 Euschistus heros
TGTTATTATTATTTTCTTTAGCTGCTTTTAGTGTGTTCCATTAAGAACACCTTTCTGCGCAGAACAATTTGTGGTGAGGAAGGGAAGGGTCGCGTTAATTAAGCCCCAAGCATTAAAGTTACAATTAAGCTTGAAGATGACAGGGGTGGAGCTTGTCGAAAGCACTCACAGTTTGTGAAGCACACTAATGATAAATCTTAAGCAGGTATACGAAGCTTTTGAAGGATGAGGCACCATGTTTTTACATTTACATATGTGTAAAAATAATCCCTTCAACTGGAAAGCTTTCCATACTCCACGGTATCCTCTACCTCAATGTCTTTATTTAAAGTTTACTGATGAAATTTAACCTGAACCATCAAGCCAGGTACAGTCAGGTGCGGAACTGAGTCAATGTATCGATTTTTTATTTTTATGTTCATATTCATAAATTTATATGGGTTATGATATTAAACTATTACTCATTCGGCATTTAATCCGTATAAATCTTTTCCAATATCTATTAAAGTTATTCTAAATATTGAATTTAATATTGAAGTTATTCTAAACATTGAAATAAATAATATTGATTGGCTCATTATTGCTCCGTTCTTATGTTCTGTTTTTATCTGTTTAAACATGCCTAATCTTATCGGGATTACTAGAGAGAAGCAATGCCGCTTGGTTTATTGCTCAATCTACTTAGATACTCTAATTTTGGATAGAAAATATGAGCGCTGTGTAGAAGAAAATAAAAACACTTTTTACTAACAAAAGCATCAAAGCTTTTGAAAGCAATGTATTAACTGGGTCAATTCTCCCCTGATGGCAAATGCCAAGAGTAGTGTTTATTGTACTAGTATTATTATTAGAAGTATATGTATGTATTTATATATTATATTATTCAATAAAGATATTATTATTATATTATTGTAACTTGACCAATTATAATTTTTTTAATTCGTTTGGGTCTTCTTTGGACCACGCTATTTCAACTGCTTTTGGTGTTTTACATTCGCCCAGTGTTCCTACATTCTTTTTTGGCGAGCTTCCTTTTCGTTTTTCTGTCTAATTCCTGCCTATTTTCATTTTGGGTTTTGGTTGAAAACTCTTTCTATAGTCTCCAGAGAATCACGTTCAACGATCCCCTCTACCCTGTAGGGGTTTTTCCACCCTGTAACCGTCTCCCTTTGGTTTTCTTTCTGTCAAAATAAGCGCAGATGAGATTGGTCAATCTTCCAGGTCAATTATAGAACGTATTCTATTAACATCTCTTTCATCTTAAAATAATCACTGGAATAGGTGGTATACGAGAAACCATTTGACTCTTCTGACGCCTTCCCAAAACTGACGAAAATCTAGAACTTTTGACATTCTTCCCACCCGTCATAAGGCGTGTGGCGTCAGATGGTATCATCCTAAGTGTTCCCATTTCACGTCAGCCCAAAACCCCGTGTTACATTTTTATATCCCACGCATTATGACGTGTTCCTATGTCACGTCAGAGTAGTCTGTATTCACCTTTACTCAGATCTGCATCTGACTGTATACGTTGTGAGGGTATAAATCGAACAACCAGAAGAGACACAACGCAGACAAGATCTCTCAGATTCAAGGATCAGTAGACTCTGGGGAGTGGGAAGGAGTGGTAACAAAATTGCCTAATGCTGTTAGTTTGGGATAAAAGGAAGGAACGCAGTTTAATTTCCATTTTATGGGAGGAAGAAAGGACTGAAGCGACTATAAATTCGATTCAACCACTTCCGGGATCTCATGCAACGGCCGTTACCTCGGCATTATGGGACCTCTTTGTGTAATGAGCCCCCTTCCAATGTTGACAATTCTTACTCTCTCCATTAATTTCTTTTACGTCTTAATTCTAATCTTCTCGGTGATAAGAATTTGCTACCGTGAATTTCAAAAGTTACCAACTCAGAATTCCTCTCGTTCTACTAAAAACCCTCCTTTTGTGCTAATCTGGCTTGATAAATTTAAATGAAGTATTTAACTGGCAGCCAAAACAGAACGAATTTGGAATACAATTCATTGCTTAAAGTTTTTTTTTTTTTTAAACCATACCGATATTTGAAATTTTAAGCAAATATTATGGTACCCCTTTAGAAGCGGGGCTCCAGCCCCTTCACGCACCCAGAATACCTTTTATCGATTCTAACCTTCTTCCGATTTATTTCGATGTTTTAGTCGCTTTAAATCCATCTTCAAACTAATATTAAATTATTTTTACTTTCTGATGTTAAAATGAGAAATAAGAAAATAATGAAGTGGAAATAAAAAAATATCAAAATAAAAAACACAAAATGTTAAATTAATACTATATTAAATCAGAATTAATATAATGCTTACTCACAAGTAATGTAGGGAAGTGGAAATAATAAAGTGCATATAAATATATAAAAAAACAGAATCGTTGTTGAAAGCTATGATGCTAATTTTCGCTATATTTTCTCAAGGAAAGTGGAAATAAGAAAATATGAAACTTGTGACACATTTTCTCAGATTCATTTTTAGATCGATGTGTATTATTGAATTAATAATACTATCTGTCGCTCTTTAGAGGAATAAGTAATATGGATCCATTCACAAAATATGTGAACTAAAAATTTCTCACGTAAATTGATATAAACATATAAAGCACCAAATCCATGTAGAAATTAATCTTGTTAACTTTAGTAACACTTTTACACAAGAGGAAATAAGAAAACATGAATTTATAAAACAATAAATCTATTACGAAAGTCATGTTATTAACATCTGTTTCACCTTTTTACATTTAACGAGACTAAATGTCAATATAACACACTAAACAACACAATTACAAGTTGAAACTATAGAAGTGAATAAACATTTATGTGAGGTTATAGGAAAGAGCTATCGATAAATGTAAACTGGAAGGGAACCGTAAGGATCGAACTGGTCTAGTGGAGTCCCGCTTCTAAAGGGGTACCAATATTATATTTATCTATATGAAACAGTGCAGATATATCGTCAATATGGCATGAAAAATAAAACAAAGGATCCAATTTTGTACCCATTATAGGCTAGCACACACTATTGACGAATCAGAATAGAGCGGATTTTTGGCTAAATTTGGTTGTGAAATTGTGAAATGAAATTGTGCTCCTTACCGAGCCTAGGGCCATAGTGTGCATTGTCCATATCAAATTTAGAGAAGGGAATTAACGGCTTTCTTTTATTTTTATTGTTTTGTTTTTTTCACAAATATTACTTTCTACCACACTGATGTGCGATAAGCATACGCAATCAATTTGAAAATTAAATTCTTGATTGGTCACATTCCATAGTTGATTATTGTTGCTTATTTTTTTTAACTACTTGGTAATCCATACAAAATTACTTTTATCTAGGACTCGTCATTTCGCTAAGGCTTTATAATAATCATTCTATTTTATCTATATCTATTTCCCTAAGCATCAAACAATACTATATTCGATAAAATTCACAGATACTTACATTTTGATCAGTAGTTAATTAGTGAATTGAATAATTTAGATTATTTAATCTAGTTTATATAATAATATATGAATACCGAACTACTTAAAAAATTTTTCCATATGACTCGGATCATTGGATGGATTGTGCAATCATCGTTTAAACCCGAGACTATTGCTGGGAACATAGCGTCTAGGCAGAGTGCCAAACTCGTTCCAAGCTAAACTCGAGGAGCAAATGAATGTCAAATATATTTCTAACAAGATAAACCAAGGTTTTTGGAAACAATTCATCTCATTTCCAGAGGAAAATGGCTATAATAATTATTCACTAAATATCATTAAGTCTATATGAAAACACACTGCAACACGTAATAATTCTCGTATAGACTTGGTGTTTGCACATAATATCAATCTCACCTGTAAGAACTACATTACTTAAATACCCGTATGTAAATATGTATACCTATCCGAAAAAAACATGTACTGTTTCCTTGCTTTTGTCCTAGATATTGATATATTTTTTCCTCTAAATATAAACTGAATGTTTAGCAATCCTGAATTATCACAGAGTATCTAAAATAGCCTACTCTCGATCGGGTGAAAACTCCAGACCAACTATTTATATTTCTCGTTAATTTAACCTTTGATTTCCTGTTTTGCCTAGAAACCAGTTACTGACCTCTTTGGAACTATCTATTCCATAAACATAACTTGCCAGTACTTTCGTTAACTTCTTTTAATTTTTAGACCACCGAATCTAAGAAATCAAGATCTTTTAAATATCATGATCTTCGTACTAACGTAACTCAACCTAAAAAAGAAAAACCTAATATATTCTGAGCTTATACTAACATATCTACGCTATGAATACTTATATATTTAACTAGTATATTTCCAAAGTATACAATGCTGGTTTATTAAACGCATCTTTTCAAGTAACTGTATCTAATGTACACAAAACTATTTTCTAACAAAAAATAACTAAATGTTTAGCTATTCTAAATAAAAAGTACCAAAATAAGTAGGCTATTGGTCCAGGAGAAACTTTAAACCAAATATTTATATTATTTGTGTATATACTTAAATCTCTTATTTATGGTTTTGCCTAGATAGAAGTTACTGACCTCTTTAAAAATATTCTTGATTCCTAAACGCAATCTATTTATATCCTTATTTTTTCAAAATATTCGTAAATATTCAAAATATAGATTTTTAACGAAAATAATGTAATTCCTAGGATATTCGGCTTAATGAAAAATTAATTTTAGGGTGAATTTAGAAGACTACACAACGCATTCGTCTGCTATAGTTGTTGGACTTTAAGGGGCAAAAAAAAAAAAATTTGTTTTCAAAGATGAGGAAATAGAATCTAAAAATAATATCAGGTTTCGGTTTAAACATGAAATCCTGCATTAATTTCTGGACAACCCAATAATTTCCCTTCGATCAGTTTTGATTTAAATGTTAGATCCCTCAGTATAGTATATAGTGTTTTTTTTTTTGTGTTTTTTTAACCAGAACCTGGTATTTTTTTTTTTTTTTATTATTCGTCTGAAGAAATATGAAAATAGCGAATTCAGTCGTAATAAAAAATAAAGCGTTTTTTTTTAAATACTTGTGAGGAATCTTGAATTTTCAGATTCCTCATATCACAAAACATGTTGATTTCAACTTAAAAATGTTGACGTCTTGAAAAAATAAAAAAATTTGCATATATGGATTTTTCGGTGCGTTGAATCGATATTTGAGGTACGTTTTCCATGAAAAACATTTTCCACTGATTTACAGCGGATTCCATTGAATTTCAGCATTTTTTTTGGAGTTACTCTGAAGCCGGGTTGTGTTTTGAGCAACGAAAGTATTTTTTTTTTTTTAATAGCATACAAAACTACAATTTTACGTGAAAAATCATTTCTCTCTCTTGGCTGATAGGTGAAAAAATAATAAAACGTGATATAACATTTTATTTGTATTCTTTGCTCCCAATGCTCATTGGCGCCTATAACTCTAGTTATGGAATTACCTACTACTACCTAATCAAAAATCTGCATTCAAATCTGTGAGTTAAAAGTCAAAAAGTCTCCTTGTAAGATTTTAATAATATTACTTTTATATGCACTTGATTTATTTCCTGTCAAGGTATGATTCTGTTTTAGGTATTATTTACGTTATGTATATCTTAAAATATATATACATTTAAAATCAACTGATTATAAACATAAAAATTACTAATTTACGTACTAATTTAATTTTTATGTTTATAATCATTTGATTTTAAAAGTTCGTAAATTAAAAATGCTTCATAATTGTTTTAAATATTGCTTGTTTTTATTTAATTAAGCTTTATATAAACCTAACATGTTTCATGTGCCATGGTTACTGTATTTGTGGACGTTAACCACTAAAAAAGGATGAAACTTTTTGATGAGAAAATTGAAATTTTAAATATATATATGTGTATATATATATATATATATATATATATATATATATATATATATATATATATATATATATATATCAGGTTAGACTTCTGTTAGGTGGGAGGTCTAAAATATTGCGTGGAGTCGGTTGCTAGCGAAAGCAGACGGTGCACTATTTCATCGCCACCTCCCTGGAGGTAAGGTAAGGGAGGCTAAAGCTCTGCTATTTATCTGTCAACAGCCGCTTTTTCTTAGTCTCTGCCTTATTTTATTTTCTCCCTTTCTCTTTTTTCGATGTTCTTCTAACTGCTTTAGAAATCTCTTATAAGAAGGCACATTCTTTTAATATTTGTTTATCATTTCATCGGCGAAAAAATGCTATAACTCTCCTCTTAGTCATTTTCAAGAAATAATATTTTTTCCAATTATGTGTTTATACCAGTTTTTGTCTTATTGATACTAATACCTCAGTTTGAAACTGAATTACTGTTTCAAAAATTAATCCACATAAAAGCTAAAAAAAGAAAGCAAATCACTTTTTTTTCCTTTTATTTTTAATTGCTTTAAAGTATAAACTTTATGGCATTTGAGTTAACCAGTAGTATTAGTAGTACATTTTACTATTAAAAAAATAAAATAAAAATAATAACACTAACAAAAGAGCATTTCTACATATTATAATAATTAGTACGAACAAAAGATTTTTTTTTTTTATATACGAGATATAATGATATATACAAACCAACAAACAAACAAAAAATTATTAAATTAATACATTCTTACAAGTCATAATAATTGAAAGTGATTGTAATGACAATAATATATAAGGTCACCAAATTTGCATCAGCAATTTAAATGAAAAAAACTCAGTTACATTTTGCAAGCATTTAAAATAAATATTGTTTGTAGAAATATCACACTTGAAGAATTTAATTTTGTTTGTCTTTTCTAGGCTACTGTAGTCCAAAATATTTTGTAATGATAAATTTTCATCTGTTTGAACTATGTATTTTTTAAAATATTTTTTTCGACGGTTCATGTCTTTGACCTCTAACAGCAGATGTTTCAAGGTATTTATAATGAATAAGTTACAATTTTCACACTTAAGAACAATAATAATTCAAGAACTAAATAGTCAAATAGTAAATAGAATTTATTTTCTATGACATATAGTCCCCACCAGAAAGATCGTAAGCACCATTTTCCATGTTTTACAGGATGAACGAAAAACTGTCTCACTAATTTGACGCTCTAAAGCTCTCAAACTTATCAATTGCATTAATATTACCCATACTTTTCGATTTACTAAAAAAGAAACTTAAAAAATCTTATGCAAATACGGTTTTTACCTAATTTTGGTGCTTTTGATTATAACACATTTTTGTCAGTCGGATGTTTTTATGCACATACTCGTACACTACTTACGCTGGTGTTTACGATGTTCTAAAAAAATTTTACTTTTAGGGTTGGGCAGTTAAGATATTTCTAAAGGGTATTGAAGATTGTTTTTGGTTTCTCTTTAGATTAACGTTTATCATAAGTGACGGTAACAATCAATAGATTATAAATACACGTTTTGGTATTTTTTATAGTTTGTGTTATGAATTTTTGGTGGATAATATACAAACAGCTGGGTAAACTATATTTTTCGTAAGGGGTGGTAAGGGGTAAAAACTTAAAATGTATATTTGAGGGGGAAATCATTGTTACGTGTAGAGGATTATGATATTATGATAAAAAGATTTTGGTTTGTCAATACGATTCATCGATTTTCGTAAGCCATTTTCGACAAAAAAGGCTCTTACAATCTTGAAGAGGATGATATATTATATAAATTAATTTAAAATTGAGACAATGTACATAAAAAAATAAAAAAAAATATTTGATTTTAGAAATTCTTATTTAAAAGTATGGGCATTTTAAAGATTCTGAGATTAATCTTTTTTTCTCAATTTTGACCGCATAGGACCGGGTGAAGTAACTATATGCAATCATTTCCGTACTTATTTGCATGATTTCCAATAATTCTTCATCCGTTCACTTTGTTGTCGTCTTCTCTCTTCTGTCCAAAAGCTAATTCTTTCTGCCTTTTCCTTCTTCTGGAAACCCTTATAGTTTAGTATCATTCTTCTGCAAGCTGTTCTGTCTTGTATTATGTTATCTGTTATATCAATCTCTGATATGTCCTTCATAATTCCCTGAATGTATTGGTTGCCATTTTTGAAATTCATTTATTGGCTAAGGACACACTGATATTCTTTGGATTTGTTTTATTTGAAAATTAGTTTTTGAAAACCAGTATGGACACCAAATGAAAAATATTCTTCAAAAATAGAATAGGAAGCAAGTTACGAGACTAGTGGATTTGAAGTTTACTATGAAAGGATAGGAATCTGGTTTGGGCTTAATCAGCAAGATATGGAACATTGACATCTTTATGGATAAGTTTATTTGTAAGTTCTTTTCTCAAGAATCGATGTTATCGAGAATTGATGCATCCCTAATATCAACAATGTAGGCATTTCAATGACAAAATTATCAACATACGTTGAAGTCTAAAAAATATCAGGTAAGAATTCATATTTACCTAACTCTTTCTGATGATCTCAGCATGGCCAAAACCTAAATGAAGTCGGGGAAGTCGGCTGGTATAATTTAGGGAAAACTGGCAGGTTTCGTTTTCATAATCTGATGAAGCGCCACCCCAAGCGGAATTTAATCAAAGCTACCCTTCATTAGAAGACCTATCAGTCATTGATTAATTTACCTCTGCCCTGGATAATTGGGTTACTTCAAGTTTGTATTACTATATGAAACGAAATAACACCGTTTTATTTTCGGTGAATTTTTGAAGCATAAGAATCCCATTTTATATATTCATATTTTATGTATTATTAAGTGGACAAACGTTCAAAGCCTCCAATAAATTACAAAATACTCTTTTATGTGACAGGCTGCACTAAACCTTTTAATTCTCCTTGATCCAAACCTTACAATAAAAAATTCTTCGAAAATTCCTTAATGCTTTATACTTTGTCTCAAATAAACTTATCTATAAAGACTTATCTAACATTGTTCCATATGTTGCTGATTTAGCCCAAAATAGATACCAATCCTTCCATAGTAAACTCCATTTCTACTCGAATCCACTAGTCTTCCAACTTGTCTCACACTTAATTCCCCCGATTATCTTCCGAGGCATCTGAAAAGAAGATGGCCAAGAGACCTTCAAGTCTAGAAGTTTTGAATTTTTTGTCCTAGTGCAGTGATGAGCAAACTACGGCCCGCGGGCTATCTGCGGCCCAAACATCGATTCGGGGTAGTCAGTCCGGCCCGCGACAAAATTTATTTTCTGCAAAGCTAGAATAGAATGATTGTTTTCCTCCTTGTTGCGTTCCGGATCTTCTACAGTTGTTCCCTATAAGTTGAGTGTAGTGAGATAAAGTTTAAAATAAAGTCAAAAATAAAGTTTATTAGTTGTAAAAGTTTGTTTTTTCCAATTTTTTTCGTCCCGCCTAGACGTTTTTCTATTTCATCCGGCCTTTCTTACTTTTCCACTACATATTTTAATAGAAGATATCCATAGGGTGTCAATAACTGAATTTACATTATTTACTGCCACTATCTTGTAAAATACATTCCAGGAATAATGTTTGGTGTGAACTTACATGTTTAGCTTAATGAATAGTAATTAAGAAATTATGACTGTAAATTTCAACTTTTTAGAACTGTTCTTTCGATAATTTTGGAATGAATATTTCCTTAAGGGTGTTAATGTCTGTCTGGTTTACCCTGCATAAGTCTTTGTTATATTTTGACAATAATTCTATCACAAAAAATAAAAAAAATTTTATCAATGCTACACTTCTTTGTCTATAAATAATATACGTGAAAAAAAAAACAAAAAAAAAACTTAGAATACTGAATATTTGTATGTTACATAAAATAAATTACTTAATCGTTATAATGTGTTGTATTGATTCCTCCGATGTTTCTCGGAGATGCAAAAGCGAACTCATGATTAATTAAATTATAAATTCTCCGAAAAAAAGTCTGCAGGTCTTAATTAATTACTTTAGCATGTCAAATTTCAATTAATTAATATTTTTCTTTAGAGTACTGATATTAATCAAAGCTTCAATTTCCGTCCTCTCTCGTCCTAAGTGTATAATAATTCGTAACTGTTCAAAATTTTTTTTGAAAATATTTTATTAATGCAAATATGTAAAGTTCGAATATCATTTACACTAATTTCAATTTTTCGTTAAAGCTTTTCACAATCCAAACAAGGTACCTGGATGTATGGAAGAACCCAGGAATGCTTTCAGCTATGATTTAAAACTGAAAAAACAATCGGAAGGTGGGTGCTAATGAAACAGTGAAAGAGTAGACATAGCGCCATGATACCATAGTCTCTTTAGCCTTTAGACTGCCTTTTCTCTCATTTCTTTTCTTCTCTCTGTTATTCCAATCTCCAAGGAAAATTTTCACCTCTATCCCTCTCAGTGTTTTTCACTTGGCCTCATTTGAAACTATCGTATATCTTTTTCTAGTTTTATTTTGGTTAAATTGCTTCCTATAACAGAAATTGAAATTTGTTGATTCATTTTATGTTTGCAAATTTGCATTTCTTTTGTCTTTAAATTTCTTTTAATCTAGTCTCTGAGAAATAGGATTTGCTGCACTAAGGAATCAGAAGATCTTAACGCCACCTTCTTTTTATTTCTTTATTAAGTAGCAGTACTTATTTTAAATTGAGGCCATTGTCTCGGGTGCTCTTCATCGCATAGACGATTATTAAAAGTTTTGTTTGAAGTATGAATCGTCATCTTGAAATAAAACATTATTGTTAACTTAACAGGTTATTTGGTACATGATTTACTGCATACTTGATATGATACCATATAATATTTGTTTATTATAAATGATAGTAATTCTGTAGTAAAATGCTATTAGCGTAAGTCTAATGATTGCGTGTTTATAAATGAATGATCCCATTATGGCTATTGCATGATGAGCTTGAATTATGACGCCTCTGTTGCCTTGAAATCTGTACACGCTACACCTAAAATTATCTCAACCTCTGACATTTTCCGGTAAAACTTCCAGAGTTTATTCTTACCATTGTAAAGTTTTTTTTTGTATCGTTTTATTAGGTAATAATAACAGCCTAAATTTATATGCTATTACATATTTTTTCTGCTTCATTTTTTTAAAAGTCAAAATTTAATTATTATTTCTTTTTAGTTTTCAAATGTATAAATTTTAATTTTGGAATTATTAAATTTATTTTTGGCACAATAAACATATTTCATTGTTACATCAGATGTTAATGTTCATTTTTAATTAATATTAGCATAATCTTATTTAGACTTTTAGATTTTAGAGGTATCCTTTAATAATATCCCACTGATCCCTTTTTAACTATCTAGGACTCCACTTGGACAAATGTTAAATTTGTAATCCACATACAAGACTGGAAGCTGTTCGTCATTTTCGACTTCTTCAACATTTACATAGCAGTTGTTTGGACATATGGAATCGAGCTTTGGAGCTCAACTAAATCTTCTAATCCTTCCCGTATACAATCTCCAATCCTTCGAAAAATCCTTTGAAAGAATCGTCATTAACAATTTCTTATAAAGAAGATTTTGCTGGGTTGGAGAAGGCACTTCATTGTCTAGCAGGCAGAACTGATGCAAAATCGTTCGATTTGGTAGTTTTTAGACAATGGAGAGGTAGTGCGGCAGCAGATAGAATATCGGTTCATAAACATAAGAAAGTAATTTTTTTCCAGCCATCAACGTTTTGATTTACATATTGTAATAATAATACACAGATCTGGAAAAAAAAAAAAAACCCTGATTTTTATATTTTTATGTGTGCTGAATTAGAATCTGAACATAATTTTTGAGAAAGTACACGTTGTTTTTGAAAATCCTGAAATAGCGATTTATTGTATATTTTTTTTAAATTCCATTTTGTTTTGTTTTTACTCCCATGAACATTTTTTGTGACTTTTATATTTACAAGTGCACTGAATTCGAAGCAGTAGTAAAAAAAATTCTATTAAACACCATTTTTTTTAGATATATAAGGTTCTTTTAAAAAAAACAACTGAAATTGCACTTTTTTCGTATATTTTTATAAGACTTTTTTTGGTGAAAAACGGTAATATATAAAATAATGATATTTAATACTGAATATAATTAATGTGTACATGTTTTCCTTTTGTACCGTTGTAGGGTCCAACAATAGTCGGTACAAGCATCTTCTTATTGTATTTACCGCTATACTTTTTTTTCAATTTGTGCTATCTCATGAGAAATCGTTCTCTGTGTTCATCTAACACTGCTCTCAAGTTAGGTGGAAAGAGATCCAAATGGGAATGCAAAAAATAAATTTTTGAGGTCATGCTGCAACCCATAAATATATGTTAAAAGCAATTTATCAACAATGTCATTTATGCAACAAAGCCTAATATTTATGCTCTCCAATTTTTTTTATTTTGTAAAACATTATAAAGGTTTCAAAATCAATGAGGTTTTTTTATTTTTTTTGTTAAAGTTTTCATAATAAAAACCTCATTTTTCGACCTAAAAAGGAAATTATACAAAAAATGGTGCCTGATTGAGATCTTCTGACTTCGGATTCGTGTTCAGCATACTTCAAAACATAATAAAACAACATTGTCGTAGAAGGAAGTATTTTATGCAGATCAGTAGTTGGCTCTACAATACCTAATACGTCCTGCCCTCCTCAGTAAGCTTCCGCCATTCATCCCTGTTCTTCCCAACTCCTGACCCCCAGTAGGTTTCTCGCGTCAGCTACCACATTGTCCACCCATCTTAATTTTGTTCTCTGGACTCTTTTTTTCGGTACAATGGCTTCGTAATAATTTTATTCTACATAATTTTTTCTTTTCTCTACTAACTGTGGATTTGTTTATCTGAACCCATCTCGGTCCCACCACGTATGCTAATCGAGTTCCAAGTGTATTATTATACTAGTTATATCATATTATGTGAGGTATTTCAATGTTGTCATCAATCTGTCGATGTCGATCATCAATACTAATGATATTGTTGTTACGTTGGTTGGTAGCAGTGGTGATTGCATACTGAATCAGGCATTAATATTTATCCCTAAGACCTGGACTAGTTACGGCGTTGGATCGACCAGATGCGGTGGCACAGTGCACCATCACCATCCTCCAGGACTGCAACCCCTACATTAATTCCGTGGGGGATTTCTTCCACTGCCTCCTTTATTAGGTTCTCCCCTTCCCCAATTAGAGCGCTGCCTCTCTCTGATGAATATTTACAAGGCTGTCGTTTTACACTTTTTGTGCAACACACAATCTGTTGTCCGTGTCCTGTACCTTTTTTTCAATCAAATCATGAACTAGGTTCTTATAATTAAATTTATCCATAACCATTTAATAGACTCTTTTGTATTTTCACCTTTTATAGAACATTAATTCATTAATAAACTAGCTTAATACCAATACATGTTAAGGGTTCCAAATTTTAAATAATTCTTTTGAACGCGACTTAAACGACAAGAAACTCGTCGTTATCGACTATTTCTTCATTTACTAGATCTAACTACATTTACATATCAGTAAATAGACCCATTTGAACATAAGGAGTTGAGCTTTGTGGCTCCACTAAACTTTCCAGTTTTCGCATTCCATCCTCACAATACAAAATCCTTCGTAGAATACTCAATGCTTCTTAATATGTCTCAAAAAAACTTATTCATAACGATCTAAATGTCCAATATGTTGCAGTTTTAAAGATACCATACCTTCCATGAAAAAGCTACTCACCCACTCGAACCCACTAGTTTCCTTATTTGCTTCCGATAACCCTCCGAGGTGTCTGAAATGAAGATGTCCTGTGGACTTTTTAATGTAGAACATTTATTTAAGTTATACTAATGCATTGTTCTTTGTTAAGAGTTCGTACTGGCATTTTCCACTGATAGTTAACTCGGTAGCCCTGATATGTGAAAATTGGGTTATGGGAGCGTCAACTTCAAACAAACTTGGCAAATTTTCCTTCTCTCTGCTAGGCGTAAAGTGTATACTATTCCGCAAAACAAACTTGCCTCACGGAAACATGTTTCATTTTTTTAATTTTTATTTGATTCTTTCATTTGGTGCGGATATTTCTTTTGGCTGGAAGCCTAAAGTATTTTCAGTCTAAACAAGATATTAAAACTTTTGTATCCAATACTTCATAAACCGTCTAAATTAAAACTCCAACAACGACTAAATACATACTCTTACTTAAACCCATATAGACATACGCCAAAAAAATATACGGAACTGCAAAAAATACGCACCTTAAAAAAAATACAAATATTCCAATCAAAAATTCTTAGACTAATCACGAAATCACCTTGTTACACTTCAAACCACACACTTCTGATTAACAAGTACCCACAGTAAACGAACATATGCATAACCTTTAAAGACGATTTCACGACAGATTTCATGGACATAAAACTGGATACTCATTAATGACATGGCTATGACTGACATACCTGGAAATACTCTCAGAAGGGTTAAAAGAAGCTGGAATGTAATGTAAATGTAACAAATTAGTGTTCCTCGGTTCGAACACTTGCAGACAGTATCCCGATCAGAAATTTAATAATTTAAGAATATTTTTTAAAATAAGATTTCTCGCTACGGAGTACCTATATAGGGTTTGGATGAAAAAAATCATGTTGTAACGTTTTTGTTTTTTTTTCACCCTCTATTGATTTGGAACGGTTTTTTCACCATCAAAAATGTAACATTTTGACACGTTCTGGCTCTATTGGTAATGCTCGGATCGAACCCTATCAGAAATTTAATGGAAAATATTTTTCTTGTATAACATTTGTCGCTAGGAGCTGCTGTTTAAGAGCTATATTGGTTTGAATGAAAAAAGTCAAGTTTAAAACGCCTATTTTTTCTCGTCTTTGTTTATTTCGAATAATCAATTATTTTTAATTCAATTTAGTTATTAATTTAAATAATTTGATCCTCTCAATTCTAAAATGTAAATTGGGAAAATCAGTAGGTTATTGATAGACAATGATCAATTGTTTTTCCCAGTCTTGGAAAAATTGATTTTTGTTTTTGTTTTGTTTTTAAATACAAATGATCATTATGCCATTTAACATTGCTAACACAAGATTTTTGTTTCATAGAAAGGTTTTAATTTTTTTTTCCCAATAATACATAATTTCTCAGTTTATAGAGGCAATATGTTGCTTTATATTGCTTATAAATATTTTCAATTTCCAGATTATTTGATGAAGAATATATTTTGTTATGTAACGTTTGTCGATACTTCCTACCGTTTAGAAGCTATTTTTTCTCAACAATGTTTATTTAGAATAGTCATTAATTGTTAATGTAATTTAATTAGTAATTCAAGTAATATGATTCTTTTAATTCTATACTGTAAATTGGCAAAATCAGTAGATTATAGATAGACATATTTATGATCTACTGTTTTCTCGTTTTTTTTTTTTTTTTTAATTTTTTTTTTTTTTTTTACTTATTTTTATCTTTTTATAGGAAAAAAACAATTATTTCTAATTAATTTTGAAAGGTTATTTCTTTTCTGGTTTGTTATAAATGAACCTTAGATAGAAGTATTTCAAAATATTTTTTAAAACATATTATTTTTACTTGGGTTCCAGTATTGATTCTCGGCATAAGAGTTAATCAATAGGGATGAATGTAAGCCACACGGAAAACCTCAAAGCTCCTTTCCCTAAGACCATTTCCTTTCCCTCACCAAATTGGCAGAACGCTGCTTTGTGATGGAAAAAAATTTTGAATAAAAGTTGCAATTAGTGACGATGGCTGGAGGATCCCCGAGATTATTTTGAGGCGGTAAGCTTTTTATCTGGCCGTGGCAGGCTGTGGTAGAGGGAGTGGAAGGGGAGAGGATCGTGGTACCAACATCCCCTCCCCTATCGCTTTTCCTTTTTAAATAAAAAAAACAAACAATGTTTTGCAAGTAATATTAATTTTTTCGCTCTAAAATGAAATATTGCTTTAAAGCGAAAACTTTAAGTGATATAAAAATATTTCATTTCACACCGTGATACGTTTATAACATGTAAAGTTATATGATTATATAATTCGTTTAGCTGCGAAATTTTGAAACTACTCTCTGTACGGTAAAACTTCTAGATGGTGTTTAAAATTAATAACAAACATCTTTGATAAAAAAAGATGAACTTGCGTAACATCTTATAGGTTAACTGTTTTACAGATCTGCCAGGATCTGACGATTTTTTGAGGCCGAAGAACATCCTTGGCCACTCTCTCCTTTCACAATTAGAATTAGTTTTTCGTCCTTAAGGATGAGTTTTAAGATAGCGGAATTTACTAAGTTCTTCGTCCTTAAGGATAATATGTTTTTAACGGTTTTTAACTTATCCGAAAGGTAACTTCCACCATTGTTGTCCTTGAGGATACTGTTTTATTAATATTTAACGGTTTTAAGATGGCGAATTGTTGTCCTTATAAGGACACTGTTTTAAAAACATTCAATGATTTAACTGTTTTTAAGAAAGAATGAATTATTCAAAAATTCTACTAGAATGTCACGAAGTAATTTCGAAGAGCTATTGCAAATAATATAACATTACGGAACGTCTTTTGTAGTATTCAATAAAGTCTAATGCAATAAACACCTTTGATTTAAGACGCCATAAAAACACGAGGGTTGCACGAATTTCCCAACAAGACTGGGATTATAGACATAGGGTGTATGAGTTTTCCTAACTATTATATAATAAGAAATTATAATCTTTTCATTTGTGTATTTTTAATTCAATCACATATGTACAATCATTATGATAGGTAACCAGGGAAACTCTATTTGAATTTTGGTCTTGGTGCCGCACCAACACGAACCCGCTGTACGTTTCCAATTCGTAGTAAAGCCTTTATATTTTTCTTTAAAACGTTGGCAAATTCCTATTTCTTCCCACGGGGAGAGTAAGAACGAGCTGGGACTCGGTCTCCAGAAAAAACTGCCTCAATCCTGTGGGAGAACTATTTTAAAGATTTTGGTCGCTTTTCCTTGAAGGTGCCTTGACCTTAGAATGAAGTTTTGTTTTGAATTCCCTTCCAAATATTAGGAAAAATTGAGTCACGCCCGATTTTTATTGACCTTAAAACAGTCTTCACTTTAATAATCATGTCAAGAAAGTCCCGTCTCTAATTTATGCGTCGCCAAAATAAGAAGATTTTAGATTTTAGAGTTTGTTCACCGAATTGTTCTGCGGGTGAGCGCATTAGAACTCAGCATTAAATTTAAAAATGTGTGGTTTATTCATGAAATTAAAAAAAAAAAAATCATTTTTTCACATTTATAAACTTGTTTTGGATCGTATATATGTTTGTTTGTTTTGTTTTTTATTAAGCACGATAATCTTCTTTTTAACGGATTACCCCTCTACAACAAACACTAGTATCCGTTGGAGAGAGGTTTGTATATTTGGAAGATTACCCTGTATTGCAGTTAGCTTCAAATGTTTCTATATTTCTTCTTTATAAATATTGTTACCCTATGAAGTGCCAAATAGATAAATAATATCGTAAACCGATATTTTTTTAAGTATCACTTACGCATATAATAAAAAAATAACATAACAAAGGGAACATTAAATCAATTAATGAATAGAGCATATTCAGACATATATCCAGATTTAATATTTCTATTCTAAGGAGGCAATCGTTATTTTTTTTCCGGTAAGAACTGGAATAAATCGGAAGAAAGCTGTTAGCACGAGACTCAACAGGTGCTGCGATAAGACAGATATAGAAGGAATAAGGTTAAACCTCGCGTGATCAACTGAGGTCAGGGCCGTGGATGTAGTGAATCTATTACAGGTGGGCGTCTCCCTCCTCTATCCGGCCGTCACAAGCTTCGGCTTCGGCTGACAGGGCGTAATCACCGACCGGCAGGTAGGCTAATAGTGTTTGGGCTTCAGCAACAGGATACTATGAAAGGAAATAGCTTAATGGGTATCCGCTATATTTTAACTTTTTTTTCATAAAATGTATAACACTTTTAAAGTTAAGCAATCTTAGCCTAATACAACACACAGTAAAAATAACATACAATAGACAGGTTCTTTAATAAAAACCTTAAAGTAAATGGGAGCATGTCAAATGGATAGTTAAATTATATATTTGTATATAATATTAACTGGAATAAAATATTTACCAAAATTTAAAATTTCATTGGATATGTTGATATTACTATGTGTTGAGGAATAAGATATCAACATTTTTTTTTTTTCGATTTCGGCCGTCTAGGGACCGCGTTAAACAACCACTGCACAAAGTACATTTTTTCTATTGCGTTCATCCTCCTTCCTGTTCTGCCAATATGCCTTCATCCTCTGCCTATGCTGCTCCCTTCGGTCCTCTTTCCACACTACTTCTCCTGTTCTTCTTTTCTTCGTTTCAAATCTCACAAGGCGTTGAATTTTTCCTCTCATCTTGTCTCTGTTTGTTATATCTTCCTCTCTGTTACCCATATCCGCTAAGTCTACTTTGACTTCTTTGAACCATCTAATTTGAGTTTTGGGGTTTTTGTCTAAAAATATGAATATTTTCTTTGTCAGCCTTTCATCTTTCATTCTTTTCAAGTGGAAAGCTTACTCTTGAAATTAATGAAATGAAATGAAAATAAATTTTATTCTGGGGCCTTTGCCCCTTAAGAATAATTACAATAAACAATTAATGGCTACCTATCATACCGTATATATAATTAAGAAATATGATAAAAGCAAGGAAAATATGATTAAAATTAAATTAAGGAATTGAAAAGAAATTCAAATTACAATATAAAAGTATTGTTACATATTTTAAAATATCACACAAAAAAACAAATTATTTCTTGAGGTTAGAATCTAAGATTAGTTACAAAAACAAAAATAGAGAAAATTAATCAAAATTTCAATGAAATCAAATACAATAATCAAAGCTGAGAAATATAAATTATCTGAAAAGATAATAATAATAATAGAGGTCTGAGGAACGGGATCTGGTTTTGCGGGAACTCACTGATGATTTTAATGTTCAAGCTTTCAGGATATAGGAAGGTGACTGAGAGGAAAGAGATTTGTAAAGGAACGAACCAAGAAAGTACTGTTGACGGAAGGAAGGAAACAACCATTTTAATTTGGTGTAGTGGTGGGAAATACGGAAAAGTTAGGAATTGTGGGTAGGGAGTTAAGAAGGACTTTAGAACCCTACACAATAGCCTTTGATTTGTCTTCGTTTGATTTCGATTTATTATCAGAGGCCCAAAAGGGGCTATAGTGTCGAGATCTACTTGAATATTTGTGATGGCGGTTTGTTGTTCGTTGGGGAAAAAAGAAAGGTAAATTTGGGAATCATCGGCGTAGAAGTGAGAGGAACAATGTTTAATGAGGGGATAAAGGTCATTAATGTATGCGCTAAATAGTGAGGGTGATATTGAAAAGCCCTGAACTACAGCAGAGTTGATTGGAAGAGGAGAGGAAGGCGGAAGATTAGGGATTTGGACTACCTGAATGCGGTCAGAAATAAATGATTGGATCCATCTAATCGCACTATTGGAAAAGGAAAAGTTGAATAGTTTAAATAGGAGTAGATTGTGATCGATGGTGTTGAAGGCTTTACTGAAATCAAGAATGAGAATGGTAATTTTGTGCTGGTCCATGGCCAGGTGGATATCTGAATTTTTGCAAGGGCTGATTGTGTGGAATAGCCAGTCCTAAACCCGGTCTGAAAAGGATGAAGGTGTTGCTCAAGGAAAGAGGATATCTGGACATGAGTTAGGTGTTCTAAGGGTTTGGAAAGGTTAGATCTTCCCTTCCTCATAGTATCTCCCACTTTCTTAATTTCGTCATAGACTTCTCTATTACTTCTATGCTTCCAAGTTCCATTTTCGAACCTCGGCCCAAGTACTCTTCCTATGATTTTTCGTTCCTTCTTTGCTATAGCTACCATTTCCATGTTGGTGTTCATTGCCAATTATTCAGATGCATACAGACACTCTAGCTTAATCACGGTAATGTATTGTGCTCTTGTTGTATTTCCTTCTGTATCTAAAGCATTAGGCTGGATTATTTCCCCTATGTATTTTAAATTAGAAACTTTCCTTATCTGGCCATACTTTGTATCCATATTTTTCGGTGCATCTCTTACTTAGGTACTCTGTCTTTTCAAAAGGGATTTTCAGTCCTGCCTTTTATGTCAACATTATTCTTGGTATATTTTTATCCTGTTTTATTTTAAACTTTTTAAGACTTTTTATCCGTTACCAAACTATATTTACAGGCATAAAATTCCATCCGATTGACTTATTAATTTTCTTAAGTAAAATTTTTTTTTACTTTTTCGGTTTTTACGTCCCCATATACTTTAACTATTGTATATGGACCATATTTAGATTATTAAAAGTATTAATTAAACAAAAAAAAACAACATTATTTTTAAAGAAAACAAAAACACATTAAAACGTTTGAACTTGTATTATCAAAAATAAAATTTAATACATTGTTCACCAAAACACATTGTTAAAAATATAGATGCTATATTTTTACATACTTCCGAACATCCGTTTTTGTCTATTTAAAAATTAAAAAAACTTACACTTCACTACATTTAACTCTTCCTTACCTTTGGCACTTCCACCTCTGTCTTTCTGTGTTTTGGGTAGATTATATTTCGATGTTACTTTTTCCCTTATACTTCCAACAAATAGGAACATGGATCATCTAAACATTTCAACACCACTCCTGGCCTCTATATTGGATCATTTATTCCACTGGAACCTCTTAACAGACTCACCCACCCTAAGTGGTTGCAAATCTTTTATAGTATTGTCATTGAATTTGCGATATTTTAAATTAATATGATTTATTACAGTTATGCATTAGATGGGGCATATCCCACAAGAATTTACTGACATTGGACCTATACCCTATCGAATGCAAGACGTAATAAACGCTAGGAGCGGATATAAACCTTAAAAATGTTTGTTTTATTTACTTAATATTTTTAATAATCATACTATCATATGCCCAGCTTAAAGTACAGGTGGAATACTTAGCTGTCAGTGTGCAAAATATTTGTACTAAAATATATTTGTAAATATATTTTTTACATATAATGGTGTATTCAAATACAGTTTCTCTGGTGACCTATTATTGTGATTGAACATACCTATGCGATTGCATTAAAAATAAACAAGTGATAAGATTCATAGAATTTTCAAGAGCTTTGTTAACTATTTCACGAAACAAATGGTGGTGTTTTTCTCATGACTTTTGTAAGACTAATATTTCTATCTCGTTTTTCAAAATATCCGTGGATCAAGTTTTTAAAATCTAAAGTTTTCTGCTTACTTCTCGCGCAGGTGAGAAAAACTAATGTGAAATTATATTATTTTTTATGGCAATCTTTAATTTGGGAATATATTACAATTTGCTACAGGAGTTTCATAACCATCTAAGTCTATTTTCGTAATTTTATTACAGCTAACGAAAAAGTTAAAGGTCAGTTAATTGTGATTTAAATACGTTTAGGATAAAACCTTTCACCTACAGATAATCTAGTAGAAAAACTATTTTAAAATTTCTGGAAATGGGACTTGGCTGGTTTTGGAATTCTACGTCTTATAGAATATTCCACTTTGCACGTGGCATTTAATGCGAACAAAGACAATGTCAATTAGTACCGTTTTACATAAATCGTTCTGATGGCAATAAAAGATGCTTAAAAGGTCTCGTGAACGTTCACAGCTGGTCCGTGAAATAGAATTAATTTCGCGACGAATCCCTTACAAAGCTGCCAAACGGGACAGCAATTAATGGGAATGGCAATAAGGTCAATCAAGAAACCCTCCGGTTTCCAATCTTCCAGTGATTCTTTTCGATGATTGCTTTTGTTCAAGAAGGTCAGATATCGACGTCACTAAGTGTCACTTTATTGTTGAAGTGACCTTTTTTAAATCACGATTCTTAATTGAATTTAAACGCTTCTAGTGTGTATTTAAGAGAACGTTATTTACGAAGAATATACAGTTAGTAAAAAAGTCTAGGTACTTCCATTATTTAAATACTTATTCATGTTTTTTTTTCTTAAAAATAAGTAGGTTAATATGGAAATCAAGTTTATGGATATAATTAAAATATTTTTTTGGTATAATTTTGGAATTTAAAAAAGTCTGTGTACCCTATTCGTTGACCGAAAATCTCTAATCAAAACTTGTTAATACACTGCTCCACAATTACTGGTATTGCACTCTTCTGAGCGATTTTCTATATTTTAATATCTTTTGCCCTACAAGGAATTAAATTTTACCTTAACATAAAAAAAGCTTTTGACAGTGCTAGATCGCGGGTTCGCAGCCCGGCAGATGACCTTAGGATTTTTTAAAGGTAGAAAAAAATCCTTAGCTATACCGTCCTTCGGAAGTTTTACTTTTTTCGGAAATTTTACTTTTTCTTGGCCTATGGTTGTGCCAGGAGAATTAAGTTTGACTATATTAAAACCAACCGCTAGGGTATTCCACATTTAAGAATAACATTTCTTATAAAGCTGAGTGTGCCCTTGATCCTCGGCTGATATAACAAAATAAATAATTATCAACCCACAGTTAATCGATTTTCGAGAGTTTATAGTCTAGTGTCTTATTCACTTAGTTACGGTGATTCTCATTTATATATAATATATTCCTATATATGCACTATATGCACCTCTCATATTCCTGAGCACCATTGCACCATCTACTCGCTGGCGGTAAAGCACTTCTATTTGTATTTATAAATTCTTATTTAAATCACTTAAATACGGATCCTTAAAATGGAAACCTTCAAAATAGAGTAACATTAGCTCTCCTAATGTTATACTTTCCTAATGAAACTTTTAAAAAAAATCACTGGAATGGATGTTCATTATGGCAAAAATACCCCTTCACGCCTTTCAATTTACTGACGACCTACTGATAGCAGTAGCATGATTGCAGCGAATGATGATGAAGACTATATGGTGTGGAATCAGCAAGGAGAATTTGTAGGTTATGAAAGACTAAATGTGTAGAATCTTGATGTATCTCATTTGCATATTGTTAAAACTGATAAACGTATATTTAATATTAGTTTCAGGAGATATTGAAGCATGTTAGCAAGAGCGACTTTATTTTTGAATATTTATTGCAATTAGTTCTCAATCCATTGGTTTACCTTTAGCAGTGTTATTAACCTTTCTTCAGCAAATTCTTTTTTTATTTCCGTAGCTTTAATTTGAACAACTCGTTCAAAGCCGATTCTTTACTCAAAACATGTTCTGAAGATGCTCTGAAGCATTAGAGATAATCACCCCAGGTGCTAATAAGAGAATACAATTAATCCCTCACTAACAAAGGGAGGGGAAATCTATTAGGCATACAAAAGGTACTAAATGTCTTCAGGGTTGTGGGGGGGGGGGGGGTGTAGCGACTGTACGAGTGTCATTAACAGGCTAAGGGTCTCTTTCCATTGTCGGAGGAGAAAATCTAAGCCCTTGTAGGACTCCTAGTTGGAGACAATAGCACTCCAGGGTCCAATTTCCGCTTATAAGAAAAATAATTGAGGAAGGAGGCCTTCTTCTTGTGAAACATTCTGTGCAGAAATGTGTTTTGCTCGATATTTTCTAATGCCTCTCTATGCTTACTGGACTACAAACGTTTCACAAAATCAATTTTTAGATTTCAAAATCACATACCAGACTTGAAAGACAAGAAACTGCTCGTACTCCAGTATTCACTAGACAAGCTTTCAAAGCTACCAATAAATTACAACATGACAGTAATAAGACCCATTTGGATATACTGATTTGAAATTTGGGGCTCCACTAAAACATTCAATTCCTTACTTTGTTACTAAGAAACTTGTCTATAAAAACCTTAATGTTCCATATGTTACTGATTTGGCCCAAAGTAGGTACCTATTCTTTCTTAGCTCCATGAAATAAAATAAAACCTGTAGCACTAACAACCCGTGAAGGGTCTTGGGTTCAGTACTCAGCCAAGGATGTACTGTTTCTGAGCCAACGGTTGTGAAAGGAAGTGATTAGGCCTAAATCACTATCAACCGCAAGTTTTCCCCCATTAAGGGTACCCACTTTGTAGAGGCTAGGTGTACCCCAGGAGGATTTCCCGACTTCGAGGTAGAGCCACAACCGAAATAACAGAAAATAAATTTTGTCCTACTTTTATTTGTAAATAAACTCCATATCTACTCGAATCCACTTCTCTTCCAACTTGCTTCACATTCAATTCCCTATAATCCTCCGAGGCGTCTGAAAAAAAGGTGACCGATAAAACTTCTAATATAGAACTTTTATTGAAGAGCTAATATTGAGTAGTTCTTTGCACGTTAGTGAAATGTCATTGTAATCTTTTCCCTTAAATTCACTTGTTATGTACCATGTTTTAAATATCAATAAATACTTTTTTAAAAAATAACAAAAATTTTAATATGGCATTATATACTAAGATTATTATTAAGATCACATTAAGACCGTCACATATAAGTTCATTTGTGACATAATATGGAACATTAGAGAATTTTTGACAGATTTTGGATTTTAGGGGTTTAATATGAGATGAGTTGGATAAGCGATGTTACAAAGCTCAATTATGTACAAATATTTCTATTAACTGACTTTTAATTTAACCTTTTGTAACTAATTAAAAACTAAGAACATCTGTCTAATAAATGTTGAAAAAGCCGAAAACGAAAAGCCGTTTCTTGTTTTAGCCTTGTATATGTTCCGCTACCTAGGACTCCACTTGGACAAACGTCTTAATTGGAATCCACATACAAGACTTAAACGACACGAAACTGCCCGTCGTTTTCGACTACTTCAACATTTACTTGACAAACGTTCAAACCTTCCAATCAAATACAAAAGCATTCAAGCATTAGTGTCACAACTTGCTTCTCAATCCATTCCAGATAACCCTCCGAGGCGCCTGAAAAGAAGGTGGCCTCGAGACCTTCTAATATAATAGTTCATTATATAGAACCTGTAGAAGTGCTTCCAATGGGTAGTTGCTTTAAAAACAAGTGAAATGTCATTTTTATCATCACCATCATATTAACTTGATGTATTGTATGTTTATATTGTAAATACAGTTGCAAATTTCAATAAATAAATATAAAAAGCCTTGTATGTGGAATGCAAATAACACGATCCAGCTGAAACATAGGTAGTGGATCTGTTCAACTGGATGTAGTAAATCCAAACAATCAATTTTTTTAGACGTAAGATTTAGGGGGAAAATGAATATAAAAAGAATAAAATAAAATAAAAATTTCATTCTAATAGGGTGTATAAAGAAAATGACCGTTCATGAAACAAATATTTGTATTATTATTTCTTTAATATGAAATACAATTAATACTCAAAGTATAGTCCATTGTTATCTACCGTCATTTCCCATCTGCTAGCCAATTACGCTACTATTTCTTGGGACGGCTGTCAAAGAACTCTTGAACAGCGTTTTCAACTTCCGCAAAGTTATCAATTTTTTTCCCTTGAAGAAAATGGGCTATGGATCGGAACACGTAGTAATCCAAAGGTGCGAGGTCTGGACTATATGTAGGATGAGACAGGAGTTCTAACCCATGAAGATCTGTAAACTTTTCTTTGGTTCGACTACTGTTTGTTGAGAAGTTCGTGAGAGACCAGTCAACAGATATTTTTCACCTTCCCCATGACGAGAAGATGGCGACACACCACACTCCCTGGCAAGTTCGTGAGTACTTGTGGACGAATTTGACTCAACAGCTTCCTTCAGAACCTCATCAATATCCATTAATCACCGCCCGGAGCTCTTCTTTCTTTCCAACGTCGTATCTCCACTTCTCAAATTTTCATACCAACGCCGCGCAGCGCGCTCTTCAAGGACACCTTCATTTTTAATAATTTGACGAGTTGCTTCAGCGGCTGTGATTTTTTTTTTCAATTAATGTCTTAAAATTACGAGAATTTGGTAGGGCACTGTCATGTTTCTTCTTTGAAATAGATAACTGAACTGAGGCTTTTTTTGAAGAAGTCCAGTGTTAGTAAACAAGCTTAGAGAATGCTCTAAAGGGATTTTTAAGTATTGGTAAATAATAAATAGCTTTAAGATATTTACAGACTTTTAAACTCTGGAATTTGATAAAACGGTCATTATTTTTTATACGCCCCATTATTAAGAGTACTTTTTGTTAGTTTTATAGATTAAAGAGAGAAAAAAAATAGTAGACTTCCTGTGCCACCATGCTTTTAACAAAAAAAGTCGACATATTCTATACACCTTTTAAACGGATATCATTGAGGCGAGCGAAGTTGAGGGAGAAGTGAAAAGGAGGGTGTTTTTTTTTTCTTTTCAATCCCATAAGGATTTGTGTAGGAGTGTTGTCGGTCCTTCGATAAGGGAGAGATGACGGGACAGGAAATCCAGGATCTGGAGGACCAGCAAAGTCTCGGGAATACCTAACGACACAAAGCCCTGTTCCCTCTTCGATATCTGGCTGTCGTTGATAAAGTTCGGTGTCTGACCTGAGGGAGATTGGAGGATTATTTTAAGCCGGCTTCTGTTTGTCACTGTTTCGTTTTTGTTTAGTTTTTCAAGTAAGGATGAGTAATTATAGGATGGTGTTCCGTTAACTTGTAGATCATCATAATCAGATTCGTAATAGTGGTTAACTGCATATCTCCGATTTTTAACTATTGCTTTCATACCAGAAACAAAAGATGAACTACTTTTTGTTTCCGACTACTCATGCAGTTACCAGACATGCGTTCAAAATTCCCAACAATTTACAAAAGACTTATTTGCATGATAATAATTAGACCCGTTTATACATTTATTAATTTATCTACATGATATTCTATGTATACATGATACCCTAATGAACTTACCTTAAGGCGCAACTAACCTTCCAATTTTTTTCGTTTCCAATCCATAAAATCCAAAATCGTTCGAACAATGCCATAACCATATCTTTGAATTTAATTATACTCTTTTCTATTTTTAGTTTTTAAATAAAATTAATTCATTAGTTGATTAATGTAAAAATGATGGATCTTTTTAGTCCCCCACCCCCCGTTATTACAGGCAATGATTTTCTGGTGTTAAAAAAAAAATTTTAATATTCGACTTTGAATCTAATACCAATACATTCTTGAATGTTCTCAATGCCAAAATATTCTTTTTAACGAGACTTGAAAGGCAAGAAACTGTTCGTCGTTTTCGACTACTCCAACGTTTACTAGGCAAGCGTTCAAAGCCCCCATTCAATTGCAAAATACTTATTTACATGACAGTAATTAGACCTATTTAGGCTTACGGAGTTGAGCTTTGAGGCTCCACTAAACCTTCCAATTTATCTCGTATCCGAAATCCTTCGTACAATCCTCAAAGCTCGTAATTATGTCACAAAAAAACTTATCCAAAAAAATCTTAATGTTCCATATGTTACTGATTTGATCCAAACCAGACAGCTATCCTTTCATAATAAACTCGATACCCAGTCGAATCCACTAGTATTCCAACTTGCCTCGCACTCCTGATAATCCTCCAAGGTTTCTGTAAATATGGTCGAGAGATTTTCTAATGTAGAACTTTTATTGAAGTGCTACTAGTAATTAGTTTAACTTAGCTTGTTATTGATACGTCATAGTAATCATTTTCTTCGAATTTTCTTGTTGTGTTTAATGTAAAAAACGTTCATTAATTAAGACAAAGCCCTACAATTGATACATAATGGTGCAAGATGGATGATCCAGAATAGCTTTATACCTCCGGACAGTGATTACTGCCAGCGAACCCTTAGTGTCAATAATAATTATTAACGAGGGAGAGGTCTTGGAAATTGATACCCCGGTCAGCGATAGATGTCTCTCTTCGCTGACAGATAACCTACAGGTTCCCAAGTCCAATTACCAGGAGTCATTAATCCGGTGATTAATTCGACCCGGGGCATATCCAACATGATACCTGTCCCTCTGGCAGCAGTAATCTATCTTCAAGGGAATTCCGAAAAGGAGCCTTATGGGACTCGAGTGGCGCATTTTTCACGATCCTCGGTACACAATGTAGGGCCGAGAAAGTGATCTGTAAGCCGTATCTGACAGCGTCAACATTTACCCTCTACACGACAAAACATGGTCACGTGCCTCTCTTTATAGAAGCTTTTGAAGATAGCCATATAGAACGCTTGGCTTATAGTGCCTTTATATATTCTTTTGTTCAATAATACTTTTTTTTTCTAATCCCCTTTATTTTTAATGTTTTATAATACATTTACAACAATTATGAATCCATCCCTTATAATACTTTTGTAAATTTTAGTCATTTATTAACAGGGTATAGAATGTATCCAGATTTCCATTTTAAAGGAGTATCCTTCTTTTTTTTCTTTGTCCCTTCCTTGCCTTTTGGGACAGGAATTGAGTAGAAATAGATTTCATAATAACTAAAAATTCATTCCAACTCGCCACTGGCCGGATTTGAACCTTCAAATTGAAACAACTTTATAAACATGGACTAAGTAAATATAGTATATAAGCCAATATCCGCGCTCTAGTTGTGATAATTGACATTAATTGTGTTATTAATATTTTGGTATTTAAAAAGCTTTAGATATAAAATAAGAGTTTGGTTAATAAAGACATAATTACAAATAGATAAAATAGTTTTTCTTCTTTATTATAGACCATTTACTATGGACAGTTTATTGAAAATGAAAATAAATTTTAATCTTGGGACATTGCCTCCTAGCTGCCGTATATAAAATTAAGGAAATAATACTATGAAAAAAAAACAATAATAAAATCAAATTATGGTATAAAATTACCATTATATATATATACACGTTAAAAAAAATATCACATGAGAATCGAAATAAAATCTAGAGTAAAAAAAATTAAAATAAAGTAAGAAAGTAGAAAAAACAAGAAATACAAAATACAGTAAAAGAGGCTAAAAATATTTCTAATCTGAAGATTAATGAGATCAAAGATAATGAATGTGACTTACAAAAAAATTAAGTACTAAACAAAATTAAAATTATATTGTGAATATTCTTATTTCATTGTGATAAATATTTTCTTCTTCTATAAGACTGTCTGATTGAACACCTTATAAGTAAAGGAAGAGTTAAGCGCGGTGCACACTGAAGAAACTTGTTTCATGAAACTGGTTTCTAGAAACATGAAACTGAAGCAACAAATAAATATGATTAACGTAGGTTGGTGCACACAGCGTTTCATGAAACTTTAGTTTCATTGATTTCAGGAAATCGGGTTTCAAGTAATTCGAAAATTGTTTTCCTGTTGCTTCAGTTTCACTTTTCACCAGTGCATGTGTATTTTTTTTTTTTTATTCATTCACTTATAATGATTTTCCATCACTATACCTAATCAACATAGTTAAATATTATAAATATATTGTTAAATACTATTATTAAAAATATTTCGAAGTAATAAAACTGTTATCACTTATCTCAGTGTAATTGTACATTTTCCCTCAGCAGGATTCACAAGTTCTAACAAGCGATCAAAAGGTGGCTTCGACATTCTAAAAAAATTCTTAAATTTATCAGGATCTCTGCTTACTTCGCGAGCTACAGCAAAACAGATGTGTTGCCGAACCCTGATCAACGAGTGAATCCAGTACTTGCGTTTTTTTTTTCTTATTTCTGAGCCACCACCACAACAAAAGCACATAGTCGTCATGTCACGAAACTGAAAACCGTTGCTCCTGTGTGCACATTCCAATGAAACTGTTTTCCTGAAACCCATTACTCGAAATCAGTTTCATGAAACAAATTAAAGTTGAAGGCTTAGGATTTAAAGCTATTAATAGTGGAGGAACGGCATATGTTGGAAGGGAAGAAGTTCCTTAAAGTAGATGCTTTTGAGATAAAAGGGTGTTTGAATGGTGCTGTGCAAAGGTATATAATTATTCTAGCAAAAGAAATAATAATGGTTATGTAGTAAAACCTTTAGATAATTTGTTACAATACCTTTGTTTTTTCGATTTATAGTTCAATGTGAAATTTCATTATTTTAAAAATTATTACGTCTATATTTTGATAGGAATGGTTTTCAAGTAATTTCAACGACAGCTGAAGAGTTTGCTTTAGTTATTGGAATCGATCCAAAGTGGAATCCAGATGAGCGATGACTAATTAGTTTTGCATATATCAAAGTTGGATCGAGAGCTCTAGGGGCTTAACTGTCCATCGATATATGTTCCAAATGTATGGAGAACAAGTGGATTAGCCGTGGACTGGGCATTGGCTACCTAATGCCCTTCGGTAAACCCTTGTATTAACAGCTCTGGCCTTGTTGATACATAACACTTCTAGTTTGTTGTTACGTAACTCTACTTATTGATTTTATAAACTCTCAGGTTTAATAAAAATAATTTAGAATACTTCATTAAATTCATAATCTTATATTCAAAGAAACCTTTTCCAATATATTCTTAAAAATCATTTCGTACTTAGTTATTGGTTGAAGATACAAGTTAGTAGCGGTTGTTTATTTATATAATAACAATAACAATATATAATAACAAATAGTGAGCTTCTCCTGATCTTTTCCATTCTTTTTTTTCTTCAGCCACTCTTTGTCATTTTAATCCTCCACATGTAGTCCTCATTTCTTGATCCCATGGGGTAGGTGGTCGCCCTCAGCTTCTTTTATATTCTCGGACGTACCAATTTATTATATTCTTGGAGCATTTATCGTTTTTTTCTCCTTATAAGGTTTCCTGTCTTTGTACATTTTCTTTTGTCAATTATCTTATTATTTTCTTGATTTTTGTCCCACTTTGCGATCTGTAAGAGATAACGTTCCATTCCCCTTACCGTGACTCCTAGTTTCCTGATGACTATTTGATTTATTGGCCAAGTTTCGCAAGCATAAGTTAAAGCTGGCAGGACCGTACTTTCCTATAATTTCTTCTTCGTTTCAGGAGGGGCTTTGGATCTGAAAAACAGCATGTTTCTAAGAACATCTCTTGCTGTTTCTATCTTTAAGTGATAGGAAATAAAAAAAGGAAACAAAAATATGATATAAAAAACGAAATAAAAATAAATTAAATTACTGTAGAACCTCACTAATCCGTCTCTCCGGGTGATAGGACCCGTGGAGTCCGAGAGGAACAATATTTTCTCGGAATCAATAATAGTCCAGTATAATTGTACAGTTTGATATGTAAAAGGGTAGTTTTGAGATTTTAGCGTTGTACGAAAATCTAGGTGTTGGATCTTAAAGAACTTTCGAACGCTAAATAGTCACGTCAAAGATTCAAATATTTCAAACTTTACTACGTTTCCACAAAACATTTGCGACACATCCAATTCCAAAAGAAAAGTTTCTCATTTTCAAATTTAGACTAGATTAAACTTTATACAATTTGAGCAGAAAATAACCGCTATAGCTTATACAGATGTTAAGATACAGGCTTTCAATTTTTTGAGCGTATCCAATCCTTGCACTCTTAATGCTCCTTACTTTGTCACAAATAAACTTATCCATAAAGACCTAAATGTTCCGTATGTTGCTGAGTTAACCCAAACCAGATACCTCTCCTTTCATAGTAAACTCCATAACCATTTTAATCCACTAGTCTCTCAACTTGCATCCCATTCTATTCCCAATAATCTACAGAGGTGTCTGAAAAGGTGATTGCCCGAGAGACCTTCGTATATAGATTTTTTTTTCTTTTTATAGAAGTGCTATTAGTGAGTGGTTCTTCACATGTCATTGTAATAAAATTTCAAATTTACTTATTGTATAGATATATACAGTTTAAATATCAAAAAATGATTTAATAACTAAAAAATTCCGGAAATCTAAAACAGTGGCAGAAATTGTCTTGTTTTTTTAAAGGTTTTTTGCACTGTGGGTCCTTAAAAATGACGTTAAGAGCATATTTCATTGTGAACGATTAAAAAAAATGAATTAGTTTGCCATAAATGGTTGGCATACAAATTTTCTATCCCAACATATTAGTCTACTGGTGTATATACCGTCCGTTTATATTTCCTATGCCTTTTTAAAATGTTAATATATAACTTTTAATATAATTATAATAAACTTTTAACTAATAAAAACATGTGCTTCATTGAAATCTCCGGCTAATCCAGCCTTTTGTCCGGTCCACCCTAGCCATTGGTCCGTTAGGCGTCAGATTAGTGAGGTTCTACTGTATATTTATACTTATGTTGTATTGAAGAAGATAATATATATTGGATGGTGATTATATTAATTCCTTAATTTTATTCATTAAATTATTTTTCCTTTGTAACTATTTTTCTTTGAAATTCATTTCTTTTTTGAACCTTCTGTATCTTTTATTTATGATAATTTATGATTAAGATTGGTTTTGTTAAATTCTTCCAAATATATTATTCTGAAACCTAAATTATCCTTAGTGATTAATATTTAGTTATATGTGACAGTTGTAAAAAAATCAACAAAAACTAAAATAGACGTAATACACCATATTGGCTTCACTTAAATATTGGGGTTGAAAAGTTTCTTGAACGACTCACATAGCCGAAGTAAAACGAGAAGCTTTAGTAAATCTTCTTGCATCGCATTGGCTTCCCAGAAACCATTGTTAAGTAACCGATGTGGTATTGGGAGATCTATAGACTGTCTTCTTAAATTATTTTATTAATCGACAATCTTTTTGAAGGGAATTACCAAAACTCAGTACCAAAAAAAAATGGAATCAAACCCTGATATCTTCAACTGTTGCTGCTCCTATCTCCTTCCTTCACGGCTGAAGATAACGCAAGATTGACGAAGTCTTTTTGAAAGGCTGTCAGGGTTTGATGGAGCACCGTTCCCTTTATACCATCTGTAACCTTATGTTTCAATAATAATCTAAAAACAGTTTATATAAAAAGATAAAAGTTATTTATTTACATCACGAGCGTTAGGAAATTGAAGGTGTGAATTAGCAACATCCTGGTATTAAAAGGTAGGTATTGCAAGAGTAATATCGATATTCAACATCGACAATAATAAGCAGTTACCTTGTATTTAATTTTATTATTATATTTTTTTATGATTAATACAAGATTTTATGATAAAATAAATGCGGTAAAATTCTATTCCTTTTTCTTATTTAATTTTATATGAAATGGTAATACAACTATGTAGATATAAAAAAAATTAAAAGTTTTTAATTTTAATTTCTACAATCATAATAATTATAATTATCTTATTTTTATTTATCTTCTGAACTATATTTCTAATTTTCACTTTACTTTCGCTCCAGAATAAAGATTAATTTTTATTTCACTTCATTACTAGAATATAAATACAGTTTATAGTCTAGCGATTCATCCCATCTGGTTTAAAAATAAATTTACTTGTGTGTTTATACATTTTAGTGTTCTTCCCATCTTTTCACCGTTGAAATTTAGTTGAAAGGTGTACGACCTCTGAAAGGAAAAATGATTTTGTTTGCCAAATCCAATTTATCTGTCGACATAGGTGGAGAGAGGGCTTCCCAAGGGTGCTCTTATTTTTTTTATCCTTAATTTTAGGGATCAATTTCAGACCCTTTTTCTATAGTAAATTTCGTTATAGCTTAGGTTGTATTTATATACAAACGTAAGTGAAATTCACATATCCACCTTATTTTAATTCATATCCTCACATACGTATATAAAAAAATGTTGGTAATAAAAACAATTAAATACAAAGAAACTGCTTATTATTATAACGATCATATTATTACAAGTAAAAAAAAATTTTTTAAACTTATTAATTGATATTTACAACTGTATAAATTTTATACAATAAGTAAATTTAAGCAAAATGGTTACAATCACATGTCAGTATCACGTAAAGAACTACTCATTTGTATCACTTCAATACTTCTACTTTAGAAGGTCTCTTGGCCTTTTTTTTTTCAGACACCTTGGAGAATTTTCGGGAATTGAGTGTGAGGCAAGTTGGGAGACTAGTGGATTCGAGTGGGTATGGATTTTACTATGAAAGAATAGATATCTGGTTTGGGTCAAATCAGCAACATATGGTACATTAAGATCCTTTATAGATAGGTTTCAATAACAAATTTAATCACTGAGGTTAATTCTCTGATATCTTTGTAAAAAAAACAACTGGTATCAATGTAAAAGGTAGAGGATCCAAAGAGAATGGACAGAAGGACAGATAGAGATATAGGGGATGTAATTCTAATTTACCCGGAGGGGGCAGTTTTTTACAGGGGGAAGGACCAGGGAACCCCCTCCCCCCATTGAGTCATAGGGCACCCCGCTAAAGGACAAACCCTGTAGCGGCCCTAAAGGACTATAGATCCTCCAGGGTCCGAAGGAGGTCCTGAGTCCTTAGTATCCCTAAATCCTTGAAATATTTATTCTAAGGGTTTTATAACCGTGTATTAATGTAACAAATATTTTTCTTGTTTACTGGTGCTTAACGTTCTTATGTACTCTAACTGGGGCAAGATGGACGGGTTACCAACCTATTTTAGCCTGAGTCAAAATTCATGAGAAAGTCAAATTTTATTTCGTGGGTCCGTGATTCGTATTAAAATTTCTAATTATTCAGGGGATGGTTTAACATCAAACACCTTTAATATCAAGCTTTCAATAAACTATTAAAAGAAACTTACAGTAGAACTTCACTAATCTGACCACTAAGGAACCAGTGTGTAGGGCGGAACGGCCAAAAGGTTGGATTAACGGAAGATTACAATGAAACATGTTTTCATAGTTCAAATGGTATTATAATTATATTAAAATTTATATATTACTATTTCTAAAAATGGAATAGAAACGTACGCTATGCATAATATATAACACGTCTGCAAAGAAATGTTTTAGTCAGCTATTATTATATAGAAGCATTGGCCGCACTAATACTATATTGGGTCAGGTTTGTAGCAAGCTAACTCACCTTTAAAATAGTTCATAATAAACGTCGTTTTAAAGGATATATGGAGCAGAATCATAAAAAAATCACATTTTATGCCATTTTTTGAGAGAATGCCGAAAATTTGAAAGCTTGTATCATAGCTTATCATAAGCATATGGAGCGAAGACTGTATTTTTCGCTCAAATCGTAGATAGTTTAGTTTAATTGTTAATATAAAATGCTTTCTTTTGGAACCATCCGTAGAGTAGATATTTTGGTGAGAGGATCGAAAGATTTGAGGCGAATTGGAAAACCAGTGGATTTGAGTGGGTATGTAGTTTACTATGGAAGGATAGGTATCTGTTTTGGACCAAATCAGCAACATATGGAAAATTGAGATCTTTATGGATAAGCTTTTTTGTAGGATAATAATGAGCATTGAGGATTATCGAAAGAATTTTGGGTTGTAAGAATTAGAAGGTACAGTGGAAACTCAAAGCTGAAGTCCGTATCTCCAAAAGGTTCTAATTATTGTCATGTAAATGATGGAGAGATTCGATACGACGAGCAGTTTCTTGTCTTTAAGTCTGGTATGTCCTTCTAAAATAAAGGTTTAATATTAGGATCTTTCGAGGTCAGAAGTATTTTTTTCAGAAATCTTTCTAAAATTGTAGATAATGTTTTATTCAAATTCTTTCGCTTCATCTTTTTTTTTTTTCTTAATAGACTACTGATAAATCAATGACCTTTAAATAAATATCCCTAAAAGCCATTAAAAGCTTGTATCCGAAAGGAAAGAGAAGTGGTTCTGACAGAGTTCGATGCTGAAGGAGGAAGAAATTATGCCCCCCCCCCCAAGAGTGCCGTTTAAGAAGGCAGTGTTTGAACAAGCACTCAGGATAAAACCTGACCGTGACGCTGTGGAGGAGTGGTCCCCCTAAAATATGGAGTGGGGGTCCTCGTTGCAGGATTTTACTGTCACAGCAGGACCAAATCTGCGCCCGGGATTTATGTGGCCCATAACTGTGGGGTTAGCTAGGCTGGGAATAAAACATCGAGGCCTTCCCGGAGGTGGGAATTAGCATCTCAAACGGCTTAGGTTTCAATCAAACCTTTTTTTTCGTTCTCTCATTGTATTTTTTCTTTAGAGGACAGAGAGAAGTTAGAGAGAGAGACTTTATTACGTCACTAACCTGAAATATGTATATTTATATTGATTCCGTAGGATTTGAATAGTTATTAGTAGCTTTAATGATTTTTTAAAAAAAAATTAAATTTTGACGACGACCTCATGGATTTTAATAATTTTTAGTTAATATATGAAAAGGCCAAAAAGATTTTTACACTTATTACTTTTTGAGTCATCGAAGGTGAAATAAATAAAAAAGGCCGAAAAAAAAACCGAATATGAAATGATAATGATGAATTTGTTTGCAGTGTACTATATAATCTATACTATTATATACAAGAACTAGCCATTTTTGTTTGTGAAGTTTTAGCAGTAATAAAGTCTACTGATTTTCGGTCAATATGTAGTTAAAAAAGCGACAATAAGTGGATAAAAGTGATGTTTAAAAATTGACCGATAGGTGGCGAACGCCATTCTAGATGAGAAGTTACAAATGTAAGATGATATATAGAGCTTGAAATTTTTAAATAAATTTACTTATATTCAATTAAATTATTAAAAAATATTTAAATATTTGGTGTGACATGTGGATCCCATGAAGTTTGAAAATCGACCGATATGTGGCTAGGGCCATCCCGCAATATATTTTTACAATGGTTAAACTATTGAACCCTACTTTTATCTACATCTTTGAAAATTGTTAAGTGGCAGAAACGAGGGTCCCACAGGTTAGGAATTAAAATCCGCCCAGATGAAATTAATAAAATTATTTCTGCTGAATAAAAACTATTACCAAACCAACTTGGCAATCCTTTGCTTTTTTATATTGTGTGTAAAAATATTCATGCGCCTTTAGTTTCAAGCACTGATAACGCGGTCCATTATCAGCAAGAGTTTCTTAATAGTCTCTATCCACCTGAAAAACCAAGTCATGCATTAAAATTAAAAGTTAGATGTCAAAATATGCTTTTGATCAGTGCAATTTTAACCAGGTTAAAAATGACTGCTGTGCGTGAAAATATCATTGAGGAAATAATACACTATTGCAAATTTCAATACAAGATTTTTTTCTATAGACAAATAAAACTTCAGTTATTAGTTAAGATTATTTAAGTTCTTTATCATAAAATAATCTGTCATATTTTATATATATATATATTATTTAGTGTTAGTCCAATTGATTCCAAGTATTATTTATTTAACTTATAATATTATTATTATTATTTTTATATTTTATATTTACTTTTAAAAAATGATGATTATACTATTTATGTAATATTATTAACTAATATATGATAATATATCAACAGTTGAATGTTTTAGACTGCTTGATTGATCTCTTAGCATATGGTAGAGAGTTCGGATCAAATGGTTGGCTGTAATTGGGCTGTTGACCTCTGATCCCGTCCCAATCTATGTCATTTAGTCTCTAGTTTCGAATTTTTTTCTGAGCTCTAATTATGAAATTATGTAATTGAGCATTAATTGAATTACTTTGATGATAACTTAGTCATCAGATAAATATAGAGTTCTATCGTCGATATAAATGCAAATTATTATGAAAAAAGAATTTTTGGCTTTACTTTAGCCATAACTTTAGGACCTACGTTTGTTGTAACGATCAATCGAACTTGCATTCACTCAGTAAAGTGAAAGAATAACTATGTAGAAGGTTTGATTATGCAAACTATTTATTTTGTTCGAATACGAGATCCGCCTTTTTACAACAAAAAAAGTTTTATAAAAAAATAATTTATAACTTATTTGATACAATAATGTCAGTACCAAAGGCGTTTACTCAAAATCATGCTTTTAGCATAGTGTGTTTCACTTGTAACCCCACGATTTATTCTTGAAGAATAGGTTCTTCGGCAATTTTCTTTTTCTCTATCTTCGGACCAAGTTCTTCTAGTCTTCTTGATTCTGTTTCTTGGTTGTACTCCCCACGCATTCACCTTTCGTACGTACGCATATCTGTCTAGACCTTCTTCAGGATTTGTTTTTGCATTTTCCAGGTCTTTCTTCACCTGTGTGCTCCATGCCTTTGTTTTGATGTTTATTGTTTCATTCAGGATTTGATGATACAGACTGATACAGTGCCCAAGGCTGACTGCTAAAAGTGTTGTAGTGTCTGATCTTTGGTTGAATATGTGAAACATATTGTATATATTTATACAGTTGTAAATATCAATAAATAGTTTGTTTTTTTAAATCCTTTTAATTTATGTATGTGGTTGGCACAGAAAAACGGATAAAAACGTTAGGGGCAATGAAGAATAGTTCTTTAAATATTTATACAATGTATTATGTACATCTACATATCCCCAAAAAGAGAAGAAAAATGTTAGTGCTATAAGATGTATGTTATGGTTGTTTTAAATCACCACAAAGTTAGTTTACCCAAGGGCGGTAACACAAAGACCCTTTGTCCCAAGTTCATTGAATTTTTGTTTTTATTACACCGAGGGAGGTCCGTGTTTTACGGGCGCCTCGAGATTGAAGGCAATTTGTGAACTATGTCCCCTTAAGTCAAAAAGTGGTTCCCTAGTTGTGAGTTCAAGGGGGGACAAAATGCTTCTTTGAATATAAATAAGTTGATAAAAGGCGACCAGGTGGTAAATAGAATTTTTTAGGAGGGAGGTCTTAGTGAATTATTCGTCGGTATGATGCTCTCCCCCCCCCCTTCGATGTCGAGGAGCTTTCTTATTTCTTCCTCTCCCTCCCCCCCCCACACACCAAGGTTTGTCTTCATCAAGTCGAAGTCCTCCCTCGGGTCCGGTCCTCTGAATATTTCACGGCCTCCTACATCTTTATCTTTTAGTTAACCCTGTCCGCTCCTAGAGTGCTATCCACCGCCCTGATTATATTTTATCGCTTCCCCTCTACGGAACTGGAAGTTGGGAAAGAGGAAGAAAGCACACGTGGGAGGAGTTTCTGGAGTATGCCTTGTTCATACGATAATTTTTATTTTTTCTTCGTTTACGTTTTTAGAAAACTGATTTATTAAATATATATTATTGATATGTTCCACATGAAATGTTCTTCTTTTTAATCTTAACGTTATTGTTGTTAGTTGTCCGCCACGAAATTAACCCTTCTGTAGTCGCAACCCTAGGACTAACACCAATAGTTTACTGATGATTTCATAACTTTTATTTTTCTCGTTTACTTAATTTGATTTTTAAAGGAATGAACATAATAATACACATTAATAAAATAAGTAATACAAATATTATTTATCTATTGTAACAACTTTAAGCTATTTTTCTGTTATCACAACTTTTTAACTATTATATACTTCACTAATTTTATTTATATAGCTTTGACAGGCAATTTTTTAATTTTCTAAACATAAATACACTTTATATTGTTCACAAAAGTATTTAGTCAGGCTTCGTTTTTCATGTAATCTTAAAGAGCCGATTTGCTTCAGGTGGAGCATCCTCTTTTCTATAATATATGAAACATAAACAAACTATTACCTATAAATGAATTACTGGTAATGTATTCCTCATCTCTAGATACATCATCTTTGTTTTCAGTATCTGAATGCTCAATTCTTTCCCTTCTGTCCCTTCTGTTGCGACTACTGGAGGGTTAATTTTTACCCATCTAGATGGGATTTGAACCCACGACCATCTATAGTATCTATGTGTAAATCATTAAGTTTAGGAGGATTGAAGCGTTGCTGTATTGGCAGCATTAAATTATTATTAATAAGAACTACTAATCTACTATTCACTAACAGTTTTTATTTTTTCTACTGTAGTTTCTGACATCTTTTTATCACCTGACTCAAGAATTTTGAAATCTGAAATGGAAAAATGTGTTGAAAACGATGTTAAATATGTTTGATCAAATATATTTGATTTGTTTGTTACTTGTTTTATTAAAGAAAAAAATAGTATTTTCTTCATGTTATTGGATAAAGATAATAATAATAATAAATAATAACTATAAAAAATAATAATAAATAAATAAATGTTATTGGATAAAAAGTAGCGTTTCCTTTACGTACCTATTGTTTCTGATTTCAGATCTCCGGTAAATGTTTTATTTTTTTTTTTACAAAATACTATTTATATATATTCATCCGTAGGATCAATAAAAATATATATATTATTCACTGCAATAAAAAAAAAATATATATTATTCGCAACAGTAAATATATAATATTATAATAACATGTACAAGGTCCTCTTAAATTTTTTTTATTTATAACACCATAAATACACTTCTTTGGACATCACTAAGCTTTGGGGCTCTAATAAACCATCGAATTTATTTCGTATCCAATCTAGAATCCTCAATATTCATTAATATTCTTATCCATAAATAAGAAGTGGAATAGCAAGCAAAAACTTTTCTCCTGAAATAAATATTTATTAGAAAATAGTATGAATGGACAACGTTTCTTTGCTTTTGCCACATTTTCAAGCCTTGGAATATTGATAACTAACAATTAATATTTGTGCATACTACGGTATCAAACTATATAAACTATACTGTATTCATTTTATTACCTTATGTATGAAAGATGTGATTCTATGGTTCAAAAAAAGTTTCGTTATTTTGTTTAATCAATTATCACTGAAAATCTTTAACATTATCCATTAAGATGTTACTCTTCTACGTGTTGCTGAATTAGTCCAAACCAGATACCTATCCTTTCATAGTGAACTTCTAAACCATTCAAATCTACGAGTTTCTCAACTTGATTCCCATTCTAACGATAACCGTCCGAGGAGAAAAGAAGGTGGCATCTTCTAATATAGAAATTTTATTGAATTGCTACCAATAGGTAGTTGCTTTACATCAATTGTCCTGTTATTTTTTTTTTTTTATTTATTTTTTTTAATTTTGTATACAGTACTAATTTCAATAAATAGCTAAAAAAATAAAAAATATGTATTTTCTGTTTCAGGTTTCGCTATGTGATGATTACAGTGTTCCCGTCGATTTTGTTATAAAAAAACGTCCTGTGAGCATAGGCTCAGCTCCGTTTTGGGATAAACCTTCGCCTCATTCCGAAAATGTAAGTCATTTTTGCAATATATTACTTGTTTATAGCTCTTTTATAATTGTATCAAAAAATATTATTTTTATTATTTAGTTAATACTATTTTTATATGACGAGAAATGAATACTTTTTTTTTTAAACTTTTCACACACTTCATTTTTTTCTTTATATGTACTCTTCGTCAGTTTATAGGGCTCGTGTTCGCAATCTTTAATTTTGAATGAAAGCAGAACATAATATAGAAATTTAAAAAAAAATAAAAGATTTATTTGTTGTTTAATTTTCCTATAATCTGTTACACTTGGTTTATCTCTAATTTAAATTAATTTTTTTTTTGTGCCATGTCAACATTAATATATATTGTTTCAGTTCTATCTTCATACCAAATTACAATATAAAACAAGCAATATTTTTGATTCGAACATAAAGTAAATTAAACAATTAATGCTACTTACTACTACTGTTGGAGGAAACAAGGTTGAGAAACCCCCTATGAATAGTAACATTTTAGGTTAACTAAATTACAAAATGGGAGACAATTTCAAAAAAATTATTTTTTATCTTATTTTTTCCGTCTCTACTATCCTCCAAACAATCACTTTCCAGCCATCTCTATTCAGACTATTTCCAATTTTTAACCCCCATTTTTGTCAGGTCCTCTTCCACGTCAGCAATCCAACTCTTTCGAGGAGGTTCTCAACTTCTTTGCAAGATTCTGCCATATAGGATGCCAGACACATATCCTTTCTAGATGTCCTAACCATCTAACTCTTCTAGATTTAAAAAACCTTATATTATTTCCATATTGCATTAGGTCATACAATTCTTGAATAGTCCTGATGCACCATGCTCCATGAGCGTTCATTTTTTAACAATTTTTTTTATAATAATTATTTTGAAAATATTTTATGTTATTCTCTATTTTTCTTTATAATTTTTTTCTTCTCTTAATTATTTATCCACACCTGATGCAAATTCTTTGGTAGTCAGCGGACGTGATATTGATGTAGTTAGTACCGGAAAGTGGGAAATCCTTGCTCTGAACGTGAATTTGTAATACGTTTAAACCTCAAAATGTAAATTGTTATATTTATAAAAATTTTAATTATGTTAATACTTGTTGTCGAACATATTTTCTTCAAAGGACAACACTAATATTTTAATAAAACATATCTTTATTTTTGTTTAAATTATTAGATTGACAAATAATTCACTTTATTGATTTTCGTTGAATTAATTTTAAAATGGATAACTTAGATGAGATAAAAATAAAAAGTATCATAATCTCTCTCTTTAAGTTACTCTAAGATATAAGAATTTTAAAAATTGTTAGAAGTGAGTATTATTCATTTTTATGTTCCATGGAATTGGTAATCTAATACTAATCCATTAAGAAAAAAACAAAAAACAAAAAAAAAACGAGAGAAAAGCAGAAAGCAATCGGAAGCCTGTAGTTGATGAATCCCCGAAACAGAAGGGACACTGCCTTTAGAATGGCTTTTTCGTATTTCTTTTCTTCTCTCAGTTTTTCCAATCTGTGATGAAGGAGCTTTCTTACTTCTTTCAGTGTTTTGTTTTTTACTTAGCTTGAGATCATTACTCATCTCATATCTTCTTTTTGACTTTCTCTTTGTGGTAATGTTAATTTTATTAAAATGAAATCTCTTCTTTGTGGCTCATTTTTTCCAAGTACCATTAAATTTCTTAAATAAAATATGATACTTTTTATTTAGTTCTATTCTTAATCGATCTGATGAAGGCGTTATATATTAAAAAAAAATTTATTTAAAAATCAAAATACTGAAAGAAAAATTTATCCATCTTTATGTAAATGAAAAAGTCAATAATATTTAAAAATTGTTTTTTTTACAAAAATTACAGTTTGCCATACTGAAGAGTAAACACCTTTATCCTTTATTTGTGGAAAAGGGTAGATTTGATACAATTAAATGAAAAGTAAATTATAGCTGAATTAAAAAAAATAATAAATAAATTCACAGTTCTTTGCAATAATTACCTCAACTCATTCTCAGTACCCGGTGTTCTTCATATGAGTAAAGTAGGACTCCTAAGAATCTCAACGCATCTCTTTCAACTCCAAAGTTGTTACTATAAGTCTCCAGGTCATTTCCATTTCAGTATTCATAGAGAATTATAAGGATGTGTGGTGTATGATTTGACCTCATAGTTTCTAAACTCATTCTTAATTCTCTTCCTTACAATCCATTGCTGTACCCCAATAACCATTGGAACAATTCAGTTCCAAAACTCTATTAAACACCTCAGAGTTACATTCTTTTAACCACCATTTTTCCATCTCCTGGATAATCGATCTTCCGTAAATATTTCAATAGTTAAGTTTAAATGAAGCATAAAATTCCAAAACTAGCCAAGTCCATTTTTAAAATTTTTCACAGTTGGTCGATGAAGTTAAAGATCTGACTGAATTAGGAAGAGGCCACATTTTTAGTATGGCTGTATTATATCTGATTTAACTACTTTTGAGAGAAAACCTTCCACCTGAAGATAATCCAGTAAAAAAATTATTAAAAAATAAAAAAAAAAATCTCGAAATAAGACTGAAGACTGGCTGGATTTGGAATCCTACGAAACATAGATTTTTTTTTTTTTTTAAAGATTTTATTTTTATGTTTCTGTCAATTTAATTGTCACTTCTATTCATTCATCATCAGTTCTAAAACTTTTAAAATTTTCAAAACATCAACACTTTGTTACCTAGATTATATTTACTAAAGTTTTCAAAATGTAAGAAAAGAAATCAAATATATTGGTACTCACCTGTAGTGGCAAAACGGACTTCTGAAAGATATCAAGAGTGGAAGGGGAAGTAGAAAGTAGAAAAGTAGGTTAAATATTTGGGGTTTTTTTTTCTGAGTTTTCCCTATAACTAATTGAATTTTTCCATTCCTATATGTCTTTGATCTAACAGATATCTGAAATATATCCATAGTGGAAGGAGAAGGGGCAGACAGGTTAATTTTTTTGTTTTTTTGTTTTTCCGTTCCTATTGAAACAAATTTAAAATGGGTCTATTGGAAATGTTTATCTGGTCATTTAAGCAAAAGCTTCATCAACATTTCCAATAGACTCATTTTAAAGTTGTTTCAATAGAAACTGAAATATCCTATTAGTCACAGGGGAAATCCCAAGGGAAAACCCTCAAAACTTTAACCTACCTGGCCCTTCTCCTTCCACTATGGATATATTTCAAATATCCGTTAGATCTCCTCAGGTGAGAACCAATGTATTTGATTTAGTGTCTTACATTTTAGAAAACTTTAGCATATATAGTCCATGTAACAAAGTGCTGAGGTTTAGAGAAGTTTGTATGTTTTAGAACAGAAGATGAATGTTTAGCATTCGAAACTAGTTTTCAAATAAAATGATTCTAATAGGAGTGGCAATTCATTTATCCTTCTATTGATCCTTATTGATCCTTCTATAACATCATGCGTATGAGTACTGTATTCTTATTCGTTGAAGAACAGTAAAAACAGTCATCAAAATGGCTGGTTGATTACCAGTTTTTATTGACGACTCCCTGTTAGTCATTAGGAAGGTAACTTTTATGTATATACAATATAGAGTGCCTATGGAATGAAGCATGAAGTAAAAGGTTTTAAGGCAACATTATTGAAGTTCATGAACTGGCTTTTTATAAAATTAAAAGCCTCCCCTCCTCCCACCCTCCTCCAATGGGCTTTAGATTTTTCTTCAAGGGGGGCCCTCCCTTCCAGAAGTTATTGGGTTAGAATAAAGGTTGATCGTGCCCTTACATCAAGGGTCGTCTTTTTTTATTATTTTACTTCTTTTAACCTCACCGCGACTCCTTTGTCTCTACCGCAGCCTCGGCAGAATATTAAAAAAGAAACTTGAGGCGGACAAATAAGGCTTAATGATCTATTTCTCTTTCCAACTTTAAAGTTTTGGTAGGACTTGGAAATAAAGACGCAGAGAAAGGGCAAAAACAAAGCTGATTAGCTGCCCTTGAATTAGTTACATTTATTCTGTGGTGGGAGACAGGAGGGGCGGGGTTTTCTCAGTCTTTTTGTCCAAAATATATATATTCGGAAATTTATGCTTTCTATCAATATTTTCTTACTTTCATTGCGTAAGTATTACCCTCTGCCGGTTTATTCATAAATATCGCTAAGACAAAAGTAATGGTGTTCTCAAAAAGAAAAATGAATGCACCCTTGACAGACAATAGAAATGCGGTTGAACAGGTGGCGCACAGTGGTAAAAACGGCCAATCTAGGTAAACAGTGCTCATAACTTCTAAATAAATAGTCGAAATCACTTGAAAATTTTTAAGTATTTTTTATTTTTGCATAAATACAATAAACCATAATAAAATCGAATAAAAATAAGAACTAAAACTTTTTCCTTAATATATAGAACAAAATGTTGAAATTTTTTATATTATAACTTGAATATTTCCCTCATGCCTGACATGCCAATTGTACATAATTTTTCATATCACATCCGCTTATTGTCGCGATTTGAGTGACAGGTGTGGATAAAAGAAATAAAGTGGAAAAAAAATATCTTGAATATTAAATTTAACGCAGACCATTTTTTATTTACTATTTTATTAGCCAGTTGGCTCAGATGTAAATATAATAATTCATCCGGGAAACATTTATAATAAGGATCAGAATGCAACAAAGCACTTCTTTCATTAATTGACAATTTTTCTTATCGTCAGAGTGTGCATGGCCATGGGGCATCATTATGAAAAACAATAAATAGCTCAGCTCTATGGGTCTGGATTTTAATTGTTATATATTCTTTAGATGATAAACTTTAAAACCATGCCATCCAGAATGCGGAGGAACTTGAAGAAAAAAAGTTACATTATTTCAAGCACGAAAATCTGTTAACTTGTTAAATATGTTTACTTTACTCAATTAAATACACCCATAAGTATAAAATTTTAGATATGTATCACTCACCATGAAACGTTAATAGATAGACCTTTGATATATGATATAAGACGTTATTATATTTACCTCACACTATGAATGGTAGGACACAACTGAACTGCCCTGCACTTGATACAGATCTGAGAACTACCATTTTTTTTTTTTGGAAAGAATATTTGTTTACACAAGTGTTAATCCAACAAATCGTATTCTCATTGCTGTTTATATCTCGTCAGTCATCCCTTTATAACATCATTAAGTCCATTTAATGCTCTGTTGACATGAAAATTTTTCTTAATGTCCAACTAGATTGGCTGTTTTTACCACTGTGTGGCGTCTTTCAAATATCAGGGTCCCATCATCGGTTTGCTGCAAAAACTGAAATTCGGTTCAGAATTGGACAGGCCAGGAAAACATTTATCAACATGAAAATTTACTTCACAATATCCGATCTCAGTATGGAATTAAAAATGCGCATGGTCAGATGCTATGTATTTTCTATTCTGTCATATGGCTGTGAGACTTGAACCCTCAGCCCAGATACTGAGAACCGTATTTAGGCCTTCGAAATGTATGTGTACAGGATGATACTAAAAATATCCTGGACCCAAAAAATAAAAAAACAGGAAGCCCTGAAAAAAATTTCCAAGCAAAAGGAATTACGGTGCACCAGCAGAAAAGAAAAACCCAGTATTCTGGGCACGTTATGATAGGAGTGAAGTATGAAAATTTAAGAATGGTTATTGTAGGAAAAATTCTAGGCAAGAGATCAATAGGAAAACGGCAGAACTCTTGGCTGAAGGATCTTTTCCGTTGGTATGACTGCACATCCTTAGACATGTTCCGTGCGGCCGCCTCCAAAACACAAATAGCCATTTGGATCGCCAACCTTCGTTAGGAGAAGGCGTACTAAGAAGAAGATTACCCTCTGCCTCAATTAAGGACAATAAGTAATATAAAAGGCTTTCAGAATCCATTAACACAATATAATACAAAATAAATGAAAAAGAAGAAAGGAGAAAAAATAAATAACCTCAAACCGCTATCAATTTACTCTGGCATCAATGATATCATAATTAAAAATTCCAATTAAAAGAAAAGTAAAGTTACTGCCCACTCTAGAAATTTATTTGATTTTTTAAAATCTTTATTGGCATGGATACTTCTTTTGGCTGGTTTCTACGGTTTTCTTATGTAACTTTTTTTGCACACTAAGGTGTAACATTTTGACAAGTTCTAGCTCTGTTGGTGTTTTTCATATAGCAAATTTTCTGACTGTTTCCCTATCAGAAATTTAAGGGAAAATATTTTTTCTTGAATAACATATAATATTAATTATATATGCATATGTATACAAATAGATGGCTAACAACAATTATTGACATTTTTCACTTATATTTAAGGAAAATAATTCTTTTGTTTTGTATTTTACAAATTTTTTTGTCCTGAAATAGGGTTATGGGAGTGGCGAATAAATAAAGATTTAATTCTTAGAAGCTAGGTAACTTCCCCTTCTCTCTGCCAGGCGTATAGTGTATACTATTCCGCTAAACAATGTCTGCAACATGCTATGCCTAACGGAAACATGTTATAGACGAGGGAGTAACGGCGCATGAGCATGCAAAATTTTCGGACTTGGTATTTTTCCAATCTTCAATTGTCACGAAAACAAGTAAATATTGTGAGTTATTGCATTCCCTGTCGGTAATATGTTACTACGTCAGCTGAGAAGTTGCTTTGTCGTCCCTCTTCCACAGGTCAGAAAAATATTTATATAACAATATTAATAACATTAGAAAATTAGAGAAGAGAAACAAACTTATTAATTCAAAAAATTATTATAATAATACAAATGTAAACTAAAACAAACACTGAACCAGTACAGTACAGAACAGCTGATTAATATTTGATATGAAATATATATAACAATAACGAAATCGCCCACAGTACTGCTCGAGAGGGTGGTATTAATAGAAATTTTTAAAAAGGTATAATTACATCAATTGCGTGAATCGAAGTTGCGAATAAAAATAATTTTTAAATAACATGAACTTATGAATCTGTGGCAAATACAGCGGGATTCAATGTGGAACAGAGACAAATTTCAAATTTTCGGACAGCAGTCAACAAGATCAAATTTCCAGTAGTTAAAACACAAATCAATAGACAGCGGTCAGATGAAAGGAGAAAACATCAGGAAGAGGTGATGAAGAAATATTGGAAGGAACGGAAGAGTAAGAAATAAATTGTTGAACCTGGTCCACATGTGGCCAAATTCGAAAGATGAATTAAATTCATGTCTATGTATTTTTATAATATCCATTCATTAAGTACGATATATTTTGGCTCGTTATAGGTTTTAGTATCGAATTATATTTTATGTATACGTGATACCTAGATCCATAGCAGGATATGGTATTTTTTCAACGACCGCTTTTTTAGACTCAGAAAAAAAATATTCAAATACGCGCCCTTCTGGAAATCGAGGAGAAGTTTCAATTTATCAGCATAACGAAGATATCAACATATTTTACTCCCTAACAACGAATAGACTAGTATCTATAGAAGGTTGTCAGAACGAGGTTATCTATATTTTCTGTAAGAAGAAGAAAGAGGCAAGAAGAGGCTGATAAAGATCAGAAACCTTACCCACCGCCTGGAGGAACCCCTTATCTCGGCCTAGACAATTGGGCGACCGACTTCAATCGTTCAAGGAGGCATTGGCCCGTCGTTATCGGGGGAGGGGGGCGGCGAAATAGGACCTCCAGTCACCTCCTTTCTTCTCAAGGGTATGCTTCTAACGAGTCCATTACCGATGAGTTGAGGGCACGTGATACAATTTATATCGCTGTAAATGTCAGTAAGATTTCCATTTTCAAGGGGATTTGTTAGCAGTCAAGGTTATCAGCTAAACCAAATAAAAGGATACTAAACCTGCATAGCATTCAAGCTTATGGGCTGCTATTTTCTATTTGCTACTTTCTTTCTTCTTGCTTTCAAGTTACCTGTTTATAAATTAAAATTCTGTCGATATCCAAAATGTAATATTAAAATTTGGAGTAGTTATTTTTTGTGATTTATTGGTTTTAGTAATAAAAATAATTTTTTGAAAAAAACAAACAAAAACCGAGTTAAAGACTAAACCTACATATACAAACTTAAACTAAAAATAAAAAATAATATTTTAATTACTTAGGAGTTAGAAGGCCTAGACCTACCCTCTTTTGACCCCTATTTTCAGTTTGACTTATTTACACATAAATCGACTCATTGAGGTGAAATTTACGTTTAATATACTTGCGACCATAGATTTTGTTCGACTTGATAAAAAATTCGGCTTATCAAAGTTCGACACATCGAGAGTTGACTGTACATGTAAATTAATAATTTAGATTTAGTTACCATGGAGAAATATGTTTATAGTGAAAGGTTATACTACAGTTATTTCTTATTGTTTTGTTGATTTTTCTTAAATAGTGCTGAGTTGATTTCAATAATTTTTTTGTGGAATCACCTCTGAAATATGACCTACCGATCAAAAAAATAATCATCTAAATCGATTCATAATTGACGGAGTAATCACGTAACAAACATACAAAAAAAGCAGACGAATTGGGAACCTCCTCTGTTTTGAAGTCGGTTGAAAATGAATTTTTAAGGATTTCCTATTTTTCATATTTGATATTTGGTTCTCTTATCTTATTTGTCCTAATGATTTGTTTTAATTCGGTTAGTTTTATTTTGATTTTTCCTGCTTGTTATTCTTTAAGTGCTTAGGTCAATGTAGTTATTTCTATCGGTCATTTATTTTGACATCATTCAAACAGGACATATACTAATTGATTTTTAAAATGGTAGCATTGACTTAACGCTATACTGTCTTATTTAGTTATATTTTAATTTCTCCATCTGCGCTGATGATGGCCGTCAATGCTATGACCGAAACGTGGCCATAATACACTGAGTTACATAAAAAATTGCCCACCCAGAAAATATAGATTTGCAGGTATTTAACAATACCGCTGAGAACAAATATTGCATAATAATGTTGAGATAAGTCTTTTTGTCTATTCAGTGGTCAAAAGGCCATTTTAATCCTCTGGTGTTATCAAGTTTTCTCGTTAACCTCTGAAATGAATAAGTTTGATCGGTTATAATTCGTAATGGTTTAGTTATTTCTGCAATACATACCACTACTTATTCCATTACTGACCTTCTAGATTAAAAAAAAACGCAAATTACAGTAGTAAAATGTTGCCATGGCGACATTGTTGAAGATGTGGCCTTGACACCTCTGGTGTCGGTAAAAACCAGAAACTACAGTCCGCCAAAAAAGAAAAGGTTCAGTGAGACTAATTCATACTGCAGGCGTCATTGGCTCGAAATGACCGATATTTGATAGTACACAAGTTGAGATCTTCATTTTACTGCATTTCAGCTGACTGAGCGGCTCTGGAGCGTTCATAGGAATGAGGTAAATCCACAAAATGGGAGGCGAAAGATAGTAGATTATGGCTTAAGAACCAAAAGATAAGCCTTTGAGCGCCAACTTATTCTACAGTATCGGAAATGTCGTATGGAATAAGCCAGGAATTAAGCATTGGATTGAGGACGACCGTAGAAGAATTATGTATATAGATTTTGTCTTACCTCTCTATATGGACGCCTTAAGAGTCTGGAGAAGACATGGTGAGAGATATACTCAACTTTTGGGGTAGCTCAGTTATGGCATGGACTGGCATTTCATTTAATGAAAAAACTGAGCTGTTCATTTTAGGGAGATAAAATTTGAACGCTATTTCATAAATATCAGACATATTCCATGACTTTGTTGTCCCATTTGCACCATTCATTGAGGATACCTTCATTTTGATTCTCGATAATACAAAACGTGTTGCCAGGTGTGTTAGGGAATACCTAAAGGAAGTTAGAATTGACGTTATGGACTGGTCTGCTTGAAGCGCTGACATGAATCGAATTTAGCACGCCTGGAACGAACTAGGGAGAATTGGTTAGATCGAGAGGTGCTGTTCCTGAGACCTTCAATTACTTTATTTATATCTCAGGGCATAACCAGGTGGATAGAAGCTTTATTGTCTGCAACTGGAGGAAATATGTTGTGCCATATTAATGTAAGCATTGTAGTACCTTATTTTCACGTTGGTGGACCAATAATGTTTTTTACATAATGTACATTACAGGTGCTACACAATGCACTACTTGCGTTTCCTTTCCTTCCTTTGTGCCCATATTTCCTTTATTCTCTTGCTATGGGTCTCCTTCCTTCCATCTGTCCATGGATCTAAAAATGTCGCGGTATAGGATGTCTTTTTGAGTAATTCCTGCTAGCTTTAGTTCCTTTTTAATTTCGCCCATCTGTTTGACGGGGTCTATTGTGCCTTTACTCCTATTTTCATAAAATTCCAATATTATTTTTCGTAAGACGATTCGTCCTCATTCTTTTTATGTGTCCGTATAAATTTTGTCTTCGTTGATGAATGACACTGTAAATATCTGAATATTGTTCAATTTCCTGTTTACTTCTGAGCCTATATTGTTCATCTGAGAATTTTGAAACAAGAATTTTCCTTATAGTTTTGCTTATCAGTTTTCCTATTCAGAATAAGTGTTTCTGTAACGTAGTGACATTCCTGTATAATTTCGCCCAGGTACTAAAAATATGGCACTCTCTTAATTGTGCCAAATGTTTTTTTTTTCATTATGGGAGGTGCTCTGGTGTTTCAAGTTTTGTTGGAAGTAAGTTTGATGTATTCGTAATGGTTTGTTTTTTTGCAAATGAACTTATTTGAAGACCTTCAGACTCTCTAGTGTTGCCATGGTTCTTGTAGATGTGGCCTTGACACCTCTGTTTAAAAGCCAGAAACTACAGTCCGCCAAAAAAGAAAAGGTTCAGTGAGACTAATTCATACTCAGGCGTCATTGGCTCGAAATGACCGCTATTTGATAGTACACAAGCTGAGATCTTCATTTTACTGCATTTCAGCTGACTGAGCGGCTCTGGAGCTTTCATAGGAATGAGGTAAATCCACAAAATGGGAGGCGTAAGATAGTAGATTATGGCTTAAGAACCAAAAGATAAGCCTTTGAGCGCCAACTTATTCTACAGTATCGGAAATGTCGTATGGAATAAGCCAGGAATTAAGCATTGGATTGAGGACGACCGTAGAAGAATTATGTATATAGATTTGTCTTACCTCTCTATATGGACGCCTTAAGAGTCTGGAGAAGACATGGTGAGAGATATACTCAACTTTTGGGGTAGCTCAGTTATGGCATGGACTGGCATTTCATTTAATGAAAAAAACTGAGCTGTTCATTTTAGGGAGATCAAATTTGAACGCTATTTCATAAATATCAGACATATTCCATGACTTTGTTGTCCCGTTTGCACCATTCATTGAGGATACCTTCATTTTGATTCTCGATAATACAAACGTGTTGCCAGGTTCTGTCCTAAAGGAAGTTAGATAGATCGAGAGGTGCTGTTCCTGAGACCTTCAATTACTTTATTTATATCTCAGGGCATAACCAGGTGGGTAGAAGCTTTATTGTCTGCAACTGGAGGAAATATGCAGTGCCATATTAATGTAATCATTGTAGTACCTTATTTTCACGTTGGTGGACCAATAATGTTTTTTACATAAGGTACATAACAGGTGCTACTCAATGCACTACTTGCGTTTCCTTTCCTTCCTTTGTGCCCATATTTCCTTTATTCTCTTGCTATGGGTCTCCTTCCTTCCATCTGTCCATGGATCTAAAAAATAGGATGTCTTTTTGAGTAATTTTTTCATGAGAGCAAAAAAAACTGGAATATGCTCATTAAAAATTTATATAGTGAATTTTCTCATTCTCTAATGTGCATATACATGAGTTATATTCACTTTGTGACTTTTTATTCTTATGGGAAATGATACTATCAACACATTATGACTTTTTGTCGAATTTGGAAAAAAATTCATTTCGTGACTTTTATCTCCAAGCAGACAATATTTATTTGTATAGAAACGGCTCCCACTCGTTTGGCGATCCCACGTAATAATTTTACAAGATGGTTTTCAAAGTTATTGGTTTACAATTACGAAATTACTTCATTCAAATGTGACATCGTGAGTAATAAGTTGGAACGGTTTCATTCATAGCTAATAAATCATGTTTACGACATATTTAGCCGTATTAAATACATTTGTTTTGTTGAAGGTATCTACAATAGAATAAAAAACCTAGCCAACAAAATTCAGCCTCATTTTTTTCGAAAAGAAAGCTTTTATTCAAGACAGGGCTTCCATTTACCCTAACCGTGATCTTTTTTTCTTTTTTTTTTTTTTAATTTCCCCTCGTTGGCAATGGCCCGAGAGATATAGGGAAGTTTAATAGAAAGCGAGCAGAAGGGGAGGCGCCGTGGAGATAAAGCCTGATTTATATTATGTTTATTGCAAAAGTGTTGAGGGCTACGGCATTGTTGGAGTTCCTCCGGCGAAATGTTAATTCGAATTCCAGCGGCTGATGGTAGAATCTGTGCCGGACGGCAGTTAGAGCCAAGATCCCTACTTACAGGACTTCCCCTCCTAGTAATTGAAACTGCCCTCCTTATATCACACTTATGAAGGACCTTATGGCCTGGGGGAGGAGGAGCTATTCACTTTGGGACTGACATCAATCACCTTGGGCTGCCTGGACCTCCTTCAGCATTCTGTATTCCTGCTGCTAAGGTCCCACTCCCTCTTTAGGGGGTTCGTTCTCAACGACTGATACCATTCTTCAGTGTTGAGGAATCAGATCCACATTAGTCAGCTCCACCTATTTTAGCAATCTCGCTTAAAATTTTAGGAAGCTTCCAAAAATCATTAGGTAGAATAGAATACTGTTTATTCCTTAACTTAATAATTGAATCGGTGATTTAGTGATTGGATAAACAACATAAAGGCCGGTCAACACGCATCGACTTGTCTGCACAAATGTTTGCGCAAACCAGGTTTGCGCAGACAAGACTGTGGTATGAAAATATGTCTACACACGCAGTTTTAACACAAATCTTTTTCAAATCAGTCAGAAAGTAATCATGGAGGAAGTGCTGTCGTGGACTCTTTTTGCATTGCGCTTTGCTAGGAAAAAACGAAATAAAGGTAAAATAATTAAATCTAAGCAAATTTAATTTGGTCTAGACATTGGTTACTAAAAAGAAAACAATTGTCTTACGTAAAATTACTTTGTGAAATGCGTAGTGAACCTGAGGACTGGCAAAATTACTTGCGCATGGACATTGAAACATACAATAATTTATTGAGATTAGTAACTCTAGTAATAAAAAAACAAAACTCGTGTCATAATTTTATCGATTATTATTGTATTTTTTTTGTCAGACAAACATAATGGGCTTCATTAGAGTCGGACCTTCTGCAGTGAATGGAGAAACAACTCAAGCCAGTGACAAGTGTTGTTTCTTGTCTCAGGCGGTACTGCATTACATCAACGAGGTTGTCCCTACATTGGTTTGGAAGCTACATTTATTTTCTGATGTTTGTACAGGCCAGCACCGCAACCATTTTATAATGAGATTCTGTTTGGCGTTAATGGATATGGGTCGTATTACAAATTGTGGTACAAATTCGTTGGAGCCATTTTGAAGCATATTTTTTCGTTCTTTTAAGTAGGTTGGTACCCAGGTTGAACTGGGAAGGTACTTATTAATACCTATAAAGTGTTCTACAGAAATATTTAACGAGTCAGTGACCAAGGAGGACGCTGATGCTGAAATCGAAGAAAATTTATTTTATTTTTGTTTGCTCATCACAGATTTCTTTTGCTTCCATCAAGTTTTTTGCATGGCATTATTCTTTTTATTCTGATAATAAACTTAAATTCTTGAATATGTGTAGGTTTTTTGTGTAAAAATGTGTATAATTGATCTTATTGAGTAAAGAAACATCACAAGTCAAAGTTGAAGATTTAATTTTGTTTATTGAACATTCACACTTTATTTATTGGGCTGTAAAATAAGTTCAAAGCCTTTTTAAATAATAAATTAAATCCTTCCTAAGTTTTTAAAGCAATGTTTATGTTGTCGATAACGTTTACATCCTTAGAAATGGGATCAGTCAAGGTGTTAGTATACGTTTCTGTCTAGATCGCGTATCTTTAAGAAGTGTAGCACGAAATCAAAATAGAAGATTATAAAGTGGTGATGCCTTAGGAGAAATTTAAATGGTTTTCTCGCTTCTAAAGTTTGATTTTGAAAATGCTCCCATCTCCGGTCATCATTCATTTGATGACAGCGAAATCGAAGGATCGGTCGCAAATGACCCGCATAAAACGACACGGGATATTGGCCAGGCTCCTAGCATATCCTATCTAAGATTTTCCTTTATTAAATACAATAAAGACAAATCAATCAGAATAGAAAAAAAAATATTGTTGAAAAAAAAATAATACAATAGATAAACAATGAAGAAATAAAATAAAATACATATAAAACAATGAAAATGAAATAAATAAAATATTTTGACTAAAAAAAAATATTACACTCTGATAGTGAACTGAACGAATACTTCTACTGCATATTCACATTCGATCAAAAATTTATATTTTCATGTTAACGGACAACTCATTCACCTGAATATTTTTAATAGAATAAATAGAATGTGGATCTGTGATTTCCTAAAATAAACACATTCACCGCTATGAAGGGAGGTAGAGGTATCGATTAGAACAGGTCTGCCTCATGCTTGATTTGTCACATTATTTGTTCGGTGAATGGACCTCAATCATTCATTTCCCGTTCGTACTATATTAGAGATATGTCGTAAACAAAAACATGTAACAGTATATTTTATTTGACTATATTATTTATTCGATACTGTAATTTACGTAACAAACGAATTTAATGTACGTCTGTAAGTGATAATAATAAGAACTATTTATTCCGGTATTTTACAAGGTGGGCTTTAAATACTAGATTCCTTAATAGAAGCAACGAATTTTAAACAATTATAATTAGATTAAATAATTTGAAATAATTATACAATAATATCCATTAAATCTGAAAAGATAATACAATAAATTAAAAATATTTTTATTTACATATAATTCTTGAGGAACTGGTAGGTGACTGAAAAGGAGGAATTTAAAACTGGAACAGTATTGGAGTTACCAATAGCAACAGGAACAGCCTAATTTAACAGAATAGAAAAATAATTTTATTCCGGAACAAAGTCCCTTAAGAATAACAGATAAGTACAGATATAAATAAAATTAAAATTGGCCAGAGACATAATGAGATAAAAAAAAAACAATAATACAATAATAACACAGTACATAGATGATAGTTAAATATAGAGAAAAGAAAAAAATATAACATTCTACAGATGAGAGAAAATAAAATAAAATCTGTTGGTACGATGATTAGATTTGTATGTACAATGGAAGTACCTAAATGTTATATTCAAAGTGAAATTTGTATTAAATGGAATCTTAATTATGCAAGAACTGAATCTGAATCTGACTCCAGCAATGCAAGAACAATTTTTTGACTGAGTAGGTAGATAATTTGAAAGCGTCAGCTTGGGTAAGAACGAGGTATTGAAAATAGAATGAAGTATTTGTATGTTTTCATGGATGTAGCTTGTCTGAAATCAGGAGGAATAGAGTTCCAGAGGATGGTTGAGCGGAAGACGAAAAAATGTTGAATTTCTCTGGGATGGTGTAAACAGATCAGAAAGACGGGATCTTATATATATTGAATTGACTGTAGATCTGAATTGAAGCATATTTTAAATATAAAAAGGTTGAAAAGTATTGATAATTTGGTAAGGGAATGTTCCAATGAAATATTGTCTACTGAACGTGAGATAAAGCCAATTTTGTTGGGAATAGAGGTGAGATACATGGGAGGGCCTCTATGGTTGTTTCTTCCGTAATATAGTTACTAATTTTTTATTAAAATTAAATTTTGTTATGTGTTGAATCCAAATTTCATTTTTCTGTCTTTTTAGAGGTCTTTTATATAGGGATTTTAGCACACTCTAACGCCAATATTGCTTGTTTAAAAAAATATGCATTTTGTTGCTTATTTTGGCTGCTATTGCCCGTTGAGTTAGGTTATTTTTGAATAGTCCATGGTGTTTCTTGAGCAAAAGAAAAACTGAAAAATATGGTGAAATATTGAGGTTTCATGAGTTTTTCGGTATAAGGTCTACGCAAAGATAAATCTTACACCATTAATCCGACTTACAGTGTTACTTCGATTATTCCTTATTGTTTATTTATTATTTCTGCTACTTCAGACGTTGATCGACTTCGGGGTCTGGAGACTCCTGGGGCACACTCAGCCTCTATAAAGTGAGTACCTTTAATTGGGGAAAGAACCTGTTGAGCGTGATTTCTTACCACGTCATCTTGTACAACCGTTGGTCATGAAACAATATTTCCTCTCAATTTTTTTTTTTTTTTTTATAGACACTTCTATACACATTACAACATTTGTCAAAGTAATCAAAAATTAATAGCTTAATGTTTTGTTTGACTTTAAAAAAAAAATTGATTCTGTTATCATATTTAAAAAATTAGATACGAATCTTTGTATTATTCGAATATTTTTTAACAGATCCATAAATTTTGAATGCCTAAGTTCAGATTGGTTTCAGTGGTATCCATCCAATTTTGAATTCCAGTCTGAAAGATAATTTTGAGGTTCATGAAAGTATGAAGTAAAACAGTGACAGTCTAAGCTGTAATGTCATCGAAGCAATTGCCAGGAGTAAATACGAGTATAATGTATAGTGATTTATTCATAATGCAATTCAACTGTTTTTGAAAACCAAAATCTTAAATCTAAATTATACCTTGTTTACTCCTAACAATATATCCCGTGTTCTGATGCTAGTAAACTTCCAAAAAGAAATATGGCGTATTACTTTCCCCACCCCTGCGCCCTAAATCATGTCTAACTGTCCAGTCCTTAATGCCGACATTAATCCTCTTTGATTAAGTGGGCATTGGAAATCTTATTTTTCGTTTTTTTTTTTGTTTTTCAGGTGGAAGTTTTAGAAGTTTACTGCGACCCTAGAGACTCGAAGGCTTACGTCGAGCCAGGAGAGGAAGTTGCTAAACTTTACACGACCCCCGCTGAGAAGAGCTACAGTCATCCATACGATACCGGTAAGTGTCTTCTTTTTTGTCTCTCCTTCGCTTCTTCTGAAAAATCTCTACCCCATACATAACTTATCCAACTTGTAGTTTTTTTACTGTTCTTGGAGAAACCAATTTATATCGTCTAGTCAGCTGTAACGAACCAAATAGAAAAACCTTTATCTTCTTTAAAGCTCTGAAAACTTGAATGTAATCAATTTTTATGCAGCATCAACGTGATGGTATCCTATACTCCTTATACTATATTTTTTTGGTTTTTTTCTTTACCAAACTATTTTTTTATTACATTGTTCTTATGTCTTCGAAATTCATCTGTTTAGATTAACTGTTTGATCAAGAACCATCAGGGTTCGGGCTCTATATCGATACCTTCCTTCGCACAGATCTGCTGCATATGATAAATCTTTCCTAATTCACTCTTTGATTCTCTACCGTTCATAATTGTTCATTTAGCTTTCTTTAAAACATTAAAACATTCTTTAAAAACATCCTAAAAAGTGGGTACCGTTAATTGTGGAAAAACCTGGCGATTAAGCGTGACTGCTGGCCAAATCACCTCCTTTCACAACCGTTGGCTCAGAAACATTACATTCTTACCTAAGTACTGAACCCAAAGACGCTTCATGGGTTGTAGTTTGTTTGTTTTTTTAAACATTAAAGGGTCTATTAATTTTCCAAGAGAGATAAAGTAGAAAAATCCAAGTTAAGTATGTTTCACCTGTGAATTCTCAAATTTATCATATCTTTATTTTTTTAGTTACACTTCATCTCTACCCATCTCCTTAACTGCTTGGGATAAAAAAATTATTAAATGTTGTTGCGTATATGACTTTTGTATGTACAAGTAACTTATGTAAAATTGGTCATTCCCATTATTTTAGATTTTTTATTTTAATTATCAAATTATTTTTAATGTCTTGTACAGAACACTCTAATGTACACTATCGCAAAATCAAGAAAAATATGTTTTTGTTGTTTTTCTAATCTCCGATATTTGGCATTATTTTTCGGAACTATTCCAAAGATTTTAATTACATATTTCAGAAATAAAATAATATTTTTGTACATTAACTTTATTCTGTACACCATTTCTTGAATAAATTTTTTATAAGCTGTCCATTTTTATAACTAACTTTTTATACTATATTTTATTGTAGTGCCAAGAAGTATTTAATGTAATTGTCAGACTGCAAGACATGTTCCATTGTATCCAGGGCACACTGCAATGCTGTATTGCTTCCTCCGCCAGTAAATGCAGTAGATGTTCTTCACATACCTTATCAGATTTATGATCATGGACCTTTAGTATTTTCATCTCAGATCTAAAACTTTATTTAGTATCGGTTACAACTTTCAATTAAAAAAAAAAACAAAAGAAAAAAAAACGTTTAGCCAAAAAGAAAAGAAGTAAAAAACAATATTTTATTTTAATGATACAAAAATAAATTGTTATTCAAATTTGTTTAAGTACTTCTTGTTCTACTCATATTGTAAAAGATTTAATACATCATAATATTACAATAACATTTCTTATATATGATAGCTATTATATTAGGTAAATAACGGATACGTAGAAAAGAATGTGAAATTTATAAAATGTTACTGAATTTTACTGAATCAAAGTAACTTTCTTACTAACTGGAAAGTTCTTTATGATTAAATATATATTTATATATAATCAACATGAATATCTAATAAGAGCAATAAGAGATTAAAAAAAAATTGTTATTTAAAAAAAAAACCTAAATGTATACTCGTGGTCCTTGATTGACCTTTATCGCGATAATATTACTAACTAACTTTACTAACTATACCAATAATAATCATACCATATTTTGTGCTGTTTTTCGTGTTTGTTGAAGCATAACGTTTTTATTTGTTGACATTGGAATGTGTTAGCCTTATCACAATACAAAAAAATATATTATAATGTGCAGCAAAAATTTCTATGTAGCATACTTACCAGGATGTTGGATGTTATTGACGTGATACAGAGGCACATCGTACCTCCACTCCACGATGGTTTAAAAAAAAAACTAGAGAGAGACTTTTGCCTTGAATACAAATAGGGCTATGGCAAAACTTCTTTTCTTGATCAAAACAACTCCTTGAATACCTATAGAAAAACACCCAGTCAGCATATCGTCCTTTGTTGGCCACCTCAAGATAATTGGATGGGTGAAAAAAACCCACAACTTTGATTACTTAAAAAAAAAAAAAAAAAAATATATATATATATATATATATATATATATATAGTGAAAAAAAAACCCACAACTTTGATTACTTAAAAAAAAAAAAAAATTATATATATATATATATATATATATATATATATATATATATATATATATATATATATATATATATATATATATATATATATATATATATATATATATGTATGTTGCGTTATAAAGGTTGCGTTGTACTTTAAATTGTTAAACCTTGTTCATGGACCTTGGTCTCATCCACCCTGAGATGGTGACTCCGCCATCTTCTTTTAGTGTATATATGTATTATTATTTAAAATCTTAGTTAAGACACTTTGCTTACCAAACAATTAATAACGTTTTTCTTCTAATTGATCTGACTTATCTATGAACCACTTCATCGTGTTACGTGCTGTTCTCTTAGTTCCAGATTTCAGTTCCTACTCTTATTTGATATATATTTCTTGGTAGACCCACGGAATATTCTGTTCGAACTAAATGTAGCAGTGTTCTTTCTGTTTAAAACGGTATGCCTATGATAATCGTAGCTCGTTTCTTTAGACTTATAAGGAAAAGAACGAACGAAGCGTCCTAAGAGCTGCCAATGGTGTTCCCACTCCTGTTATTATTGCATTGTCATCCACTACTAAAAATACTCCAAGTTTCAAGTCTCTTTCTTATTGAGGAGATAGTAAAAATATGTGAAATTTTAGGCTGGATTTAGGTAGGGTAGGGTACGCAACGCGATGCGAGTTTTTTTTACACCATCCCAAAAGTACATAACGGGCCAAAAGCACTTTAAAAAGAAAAAATCTGCGCGTTACTATAGTATTCATGTATGACGTATGAGTAGGACGTATTAAATAATATTAATAAAAATATATATATTTCCGGGTAGGAAAAGTTTGGAGCCTGAAAGGGTTAATTGTCTTCTCCTTTATAATATTTCCTTATAATATAATGTTTTATTAATTCATTGCAGTAACATTTCCTAATGAGCAGGTGCACGTGCCCTCAAGGGTCAGTTCGTGCCAAGACCCCTACCCCAGGAAGTGAAATTGAGAGGGATGGGGATAATGGGGTTCCTGAGAGGGAGGGGGGAGGGGGTAGCAAATCCGGTTAAAGAGAGGACGTCATTTACAAACAATTAGCAAAGGTAAGGCCGGACAGTGCCTCCTAGATTGAGTTAGTCACTCCATCTAGCGGAGGCGCTCGTTAGCCGTCTGGTTTGGCCCTGCGGTGGTGTGACTGTGATTAATGTGCTTCCTAGAGCGGTGATGTATGGAACAGCTTCGACGGGAAGGCATTAGACATATGCAGCTATCACTCAACCGCTGGCGTGGAAGTGTATCAAAGAGGCAGTGGAAATCTCTGCTGTGTTATGATTCCCCCCGGGAGCTAGGCAGCATCACATCTGGTAGAGCACTACTGCCTTATTGCCAGTGCCGGCCCTTCCTCGTACCCTCCCTCATATCCTTCCCTCTTTCTTTTATTTCGCCTCCCATGATCAGTGTTTCTCGTTATTATCAGGCTACTTGTTATCTCGTAGGCCTTGGGGCTAACTCTTATCTTTTCAGAGGGTGTAGACTTCTCCAATATGGAGCCCTAGGCTGAGCTTCTTATTAGCTTGATCTTATTAAACTTATGAATTTTTACAATTTCTACGTTACTTTGTATCGAATTAAAATTATAAAGTTGATAATTATTGAGTTGTCCGGAAAATAATCCAGGCTTTATCTGTTTTAAGAAACCACAGGGGTCACTTTGTCGGATAATATTTATCGTATAGACTAAAAATAACTCTGAAGTTAGTGATATAATAATGATAAGAAAATTACAGGAGAAATGACACTCTCAAAATACTGAGACACTCTCCCCAAAGCACTCGGCCATCGAGCCCCCGACCGATTTCTTTGGTGGTTTGTATGACTGTTACTTGTAGGAAAATTGATAAAATCTTCTTTTATTTGACCTCTATTTTACTAAACAACGAATATAAATATATCTAAATTGGAAATTTTTTGATTGCAGAAGTAAAGTAATAGATATAATAAAAAGTGCAAGTGAAGTAAAATTTATTCTTCTAACGTTACCTCTGTTAGAAACCTAAAATATAGTTGTTTTATTTTTTGTGCGTATAAAGATAGAGCTTATGTGTGTACTTTTCTTAAATCTCCCTTCTCACGGGAGGGTGTTGATGATAAATCTTAGGGACTTAGAAGTGAGCCATTTTTCCTTCCTTGCGAACTCACATTCTAAACTTGAGTGATTTTTTAGGATGAACGGCTGGTGTAACCCTCCCTCCCTACCTGAAATATTCCGAAAGTCCGCTGATTTAAGCGAGAGAAAAAAATGTATGAAGTGATAGATGGAGTTGTTGTATGAGAAATATAGAGACCTGTTTGCCATCACTATAGTACCTAGGGGGAGGTATCAAAGATTAATAAATAGAAAAGAAAAAATATTTCGATACAAAACATCCGGACATGTATGTTGCAAGATAATGCCTCTGAAGTTTTTAATAATATAGAAAATCTTTCAAAAAAATTAATAAATTTATATGGTTCAGTATTTAGTAAGGTTGTTATGTTTCTTTGTAGATTGTTCTGCTAGGAGAACACACTCACCCGTCAAGTTTTCTTCAGCGTTAATGAGGTTAAACATTAGAGCTATACATGAAAATATCATTGAAGAAATAATACTCAATCGCATACTTAAAAATAAGATTTTTATCGATAAACAAATACCTTAAACTTCAATTATTAGTTAAAATTATCTAATTTCTTCATTTTATGAGAGCAGGCGAAGCCGCGGCAACATTGACTAGAACGTCAGAAATTGATTTAATTTAATCATGTAAACTATAAATATTTTCCTGGTTTAATTTTTTGAATTGAACAGAGAAATACTTTATTAAGCGGTGCTGCCCATTTCAAATGGGTTTCTAAATACACTGCATACTTTATCAATCTCAATTTGACATCTGACAATATTCAATACAAAATAAATATAGCACAAAAAAAAAAAACCATCATTATTTTAAAATTTAAAATATTAAAAACACAACATACAATCTTATAGATAACAATATAAAATACAACTATACTAAATAAATATATAACTATAAAGATAATCATGCAATATATATTTTATATACTTTTCTTTCCTTTTACACTTCCCAGACCATCAGTTACTATTTATGTGGTGGTGGATTATTCTCAGAGAGTCCAGTATAATATTTTCTGCTAACACAGCCACATCCTTCATATCAATGCCCAGGTCTTCCATGAAACTCCTTGATCTATTCAGTACAGTTCCGCGAGTAATAATAAAGTGAACAATGTGAAATTCAATAGCAATATATACCTCCTTATCAGACCTCAAACTAAAGATCAAGGTATATTTTTACAAAAGACGCCCCTTGGATGGTGTCAGGTGGTGCCAGGTACGGGCCGAACATAAAGCGGGAACATATACTTTTATAGCCTTCGGTAAGGGGGAGCGGAGTGGTAGTTTTATCTTAAAGCCGTTCATGTCCCGCTAATAGAGTTCCGACTGCCGCTTTGTAGGATCAGCTCTACTGTTATAGCGTTCCCACTAACCTGCCACTTCAAATATGATTGAGGTTCGTTCCTGTCTGTAGTGTCCTTTCCTGCGACTGAAGTTTCTTCGGGGTTGATTTCTAGTCACTTCAAAAGTATGTCTTGCGCTTGCAATAGGAATGGCTGCTATTACTGCATTTCATTCCCTTATAATCATTACAGATATTTACTACTGTAATAAATATATAACTTCACAAAGCGTGACCCCAGCGTTCTAGATAATACTATCAGGACCTTATCAACATTTTCCATGACCACCAACCTAAATGTCCGCTACAGGCAACCAATTTTATAATAACATTAAGAGGAGCTGGGACGAGTTGCCTTTAACTCATGACATGTGAATTAGACAATGACCGGACTATAGGCCATAGGTTTGCTTTCATGTATGTAAATTATTTAAACGATGTGATTCACAATATTTTCCTCCTGCATTTATATGCATTTATAGCGATTCAACGTAAATCATGATTAGTGCAACATATAGGACGTTTAGATTGTTATGGATAAATTTATTTGTGACATAATAAGGAGCAATGAGGATTCTGGATTACAAACATCTTATTTGGACCAAAGGTGCAGCATATGGAACATTAAGATCTTTATGGATAAGTTTATTGGTGACAAAGTAAGGAGCATTGAGGATTTTACGAAGGATTTTGGATTGTAAGGATTGAATACGAGATGAATTGGATGGTTTAGTGGAGCCCCAAAGCTCAACTCCGTACGTCCAAATAGGTCTAATCACAGTCATGTATATTAGTCTTTTGTAATTAATTGGGAGCTTTGAACGTTTGTCAAGTAAATGTTGAAGTAGTCGAAAACGGCGGGCAGTTTCTTGTTGTTTAAGTCTTGTGTGCGGATTCCAAGTAAGACGTTTGTCCAGATGGAGTCCTAGGTAGTGGATCTGTTCAACGGGGATTAGTGGGATATCATTAAAGGATACTGAAGGACAGGAAGTCATAGGTTTACGACGAAGGGTAAAGGTTATTTGATGGGATTTATTTTTATTCTCCATTTTCGACACCATTCTTGAAGGTTTATGATATGGGATTGGAGTGTCTGATAAAAACTTAAAACTAAAAATTTCAATTGGGAATTTAGATATATTAAGAAAGATGGAATAAATTACAAGTAAGACAGAAAAATAATTCCTCTCTTCTTTATAGTAGTATAGACAGAAATGTATATCGTATTTCAGAAAGCTATGTATACTATAAACGTCAGGGAAAAATTACAAATAATAAATTTTTATATATAAGATCATCAATAACATTTTATTTTTTTTTAAATATTAATAAATTGCTCAATATTAATAAAAGTCTCTCGGCCATCTTCTTTTCAGAGATCTCGAAGGGTTATCGGGAATCGAATAAGAAGCAAGTTGGGAGACTAGTAAATTAAAGTGAGTAAGTATCTTGTCATGGAAGGATAGATATGTTTCGTCCAAATCTGCAACCTATGTTACAAGTTTAGATAGGAATATTTGTGACATATTATTGAAGATTGAGGATTTTGGTTTGTAAGGATTGCGAGAAAAACTGGAAGGTTTAATGGAGCTAAAAAGCTCTACTCCCTATATCGAAATGGATCTCTAATTACTGTCATTTAAATAAGTTTTTTGTAAAGAATGGGGATCTTTGAACGCTTGTCTAGTAAATGTTAGAGTAGTCGGAAACTTAGAACTGTTTCTTGTTTTTTAAGTTTTGTATGATGATTTCAAGTCATTTGTCCAGATGGAGTCCTTGGTAACGGATCAGTTTTAATTAATTCATTAAGTCTTTTAAGTGGATTCCAGATAATCTTTTCTTTTTTAATTATGACTTTCTATTGACGTAGCATTTGTACGTCGCTCTTGCTACAAATACTCTAAATCATTAAAAATTAGCACGGCAGGGTTGCTACTTCAATGAAAGTTCTAATTAACTGTATACCGAAGGTATTCCATAGATTCTCGAATAATGCACATTATTAATATTCGATTATTATAAAATTGAATGCCTGTGGCGGTCGTTTTGGTCGGTGGTCATGGAAAATGTTGATAAGGTCCTGATAGTATTTTCTAGACGATTGGGGCCAAAGCTTTGTGGCTGGCTTTGTGAAGTGGCCACTATTGAGAGCTTTGTGCTCCGGCCCTGATGCCCGGCTTTGGAGTCTCCATTCATGGGGCTCCTTTCATTCCTCCGATAGCAGCTTATTTCATTGGCCCTATATGTAATACTATATAACAATTCTACCTTAAATCGACAAATCTACCGGCTGACATTACTTGAAAGAGAAACTTACTAATTTAAATTAAGACTCACGCTCTAAGATGCCAATTCATTTTCAAAAGAGTAATTAGAGCTTTTTGGATATAGGGAGTTGGGCATTAGGGTTCCACTAAACCTTCTAATTCATCTCGTATGCAATCCTTACAATCCAAAATCGTTAATGCTTGCTTCTTACTTCGTCAGAAATAAACGTATCCTTAAAGACTTAAATGTTCTATATGTTACTGATTGTTCTAACATGTTGAGCTCAGAAATTTCTTTGAATTAGGTTCAGCCTTGTAAGATCCAACAGGACAAGGAGCTGTAAAATAGAACTGTTAATTGTTAACGTTATACAAATAATAATACCAAAAATATGTTAGTAGTCTAGAATGTTTGGATTTGAGGGCGGCTCTGTTCGTGCTATATCCTCACTCTCGTCACCGCTTAGTCAGTTACTAATCGCAACGGAGCCAAAATAGTATTAAGAAATATTAAGAGTATCTATAATAAACTGGCCTTTACTGAAATTTCACAAGAATAATAATTACTTTATTTGGTGAAAAGAGAGATTTCCATTTAAAAAAAAATAAAATAAAAAAAAAATAGATTGGAAATAGTACAACTGAAAAATATTCTCGTTACCTATACACTGAACTTATGAAAGAGGCATAATTGGCACAATATACATACACAATATTACTAATTCATGAATAGAGATTGTACACTATGTTTCAACAGGCCAATAAAATTGAGGTTCACTTATAAAAGTCTATTGTGGATGTATGAAGAAGGTATCTCAGCTTGTTCCATAGCTATTCCGCCCTGAGTTGACTACTTCGCGGATCCACGGATAAAATTTCAAACTTCAGTTTGAGTAAATTGATTATAAGAGTAATAATGCAGTGTACAAACATAACAAAGTCAACGAGTTTAAGCAAAATTATCCTTTTCCTATAGTGTTCAGTCCAGATGTATGAGTTCATAAAATTTAATTAACTGATTTTCAAGATAACAGGAACTTTAAGTAAGAATCTTTCAGAAATAAATAACCTAATACAGTAGAACTACACTAATTCGGAAGGGACTGAGGTCTGAAGTGCCAAAAGGTTATAATTATATTTAAAAAGTAAAGAAAATAAAGAAGTACTTTATATACACCAATAGATTAATTTGATTGGATTGAAATGTTTCAGCCAACCATTTATGTATGCTTAAAAAAATAGCCAACTCAAACTAACTCATTTTCAAAATAATGAAGTATGCTCTAAACATCGTTATTAAGGACGTTTAGTGAAAAAAAATCCAGATATTCTGCCACTTTTTTGAAAATACTCCGAACATCTGGAACAACTGAACCCTTTATCTTTTCCTCCCCCTTTAAGCTAACGAGCTTATTTTCTGCTCAAATTGTATTAAATTTAGTCTAGTATAATTTTGAATATGAAAAGCGTTTCTTTAGAACCAACCGTGTAGCAGATATTTTAGGGATACGTAAAAAGTTCGAAATATTTTACGATTTGACGCTACCAATTAGCTTCACGATCCAAAACTTTGATTTTCATTGCATACTAAAATGTACAATGGTGCTGGTTGATTAGAGATTCCGCGAAAATATTGTTCCCCCACTCACCGGACTAAGCCCTCGAGAGGCTCGGATTACCTGGAGAACTCTAAGCTAAGGCCAACCTCTAAAGTTAATTAATTGATCTAAAACAGAACTTCGAAAGATGTAACTAATTTAAACAGTTGCCTTTTAGTTAAGATCCCAGATGTTAACTATGAATAATCATCATTATATAAGGGAAGTTAGTTAGCAGCGTTGATGACAGTAAAGTGAAGGATGGAGTTATAGAGCGGACTGGTCCCGCCGCAGGGACGGAATAGTGAACGAGTTGATAGCGCTCATGAATTATTAATTGGCAAATCTGTTGATTATTGCTGAGTTGGTCCCGCTGTTGGGAAGTTGGGTATTCAGAGGCTCTAGGCCACTGCTCGCCGGCCCGTGCAGATCGAGTGCCGTTCGAGTGGGCGGTCGTGTTCAAACATGTGTTACTACCGCTCGGTCAACATTATCACCATATGCCTCCCTATCGATCTTACCATAATCTAACTGCGTATCATGTCTAAGCACTTCTACGTGTGCATCCTAACATATTTTATAGTTCGGCAGCTGGCGCCCAAACACTTCACTTAATTTCAAAGGTAAGCCTTTTTAGATAATTTTATAATGAAGAAGAAGAAAATGAACTTTATTCTGAAACAACTTGTCCCCTGAGAATAACATATGATTACAGTACATAGGACAATCATCTGGCTATGATAATTATTAATCATACAAATTCATTAATAATTAAATTATGATTTAAAAAATAAATGAAAAATCTTGTAAAAGGATACATCTTATGTATACTATTATAATGTATATAACATGAATATTTATGTTTTACATTTGCTCGGAAGAATGAAAATTCAGGAGGTGTTATCGTGTTATCTAGACTCTAAGTTAAAAGTTTTTCCTTTATTTGATTTTTTTTTTAACTTTAATTTTAACAGTAAATATAAAAACTAGTAAAACGGTTGAGTAAAACATTGGTTGAAGCCAAGTTTACGACAGCTGCCATTCTGGAGCAACGAAGTAAATAAAGTATTAAATAGTAATCCTCAGTGGTGGAGCAGTCTTTGTAGGATTTATTTGCAAACGTGACAAGAATGGAAGAACGGAATAAGACAATAATCCCCAACGCGAATCGTTTGTTTGCTCAATGTCGCTCTTATAGCACCGTATTTACGATTGATGAAAAAACATCTAAGAATCGTATAAAAAATTTTTCTTCACAGAATCCAACGTTAGATTGTTAAATCGGATTTAACTATAAGAAAAATTGGCATTTTTATGAGTCAGTTTCAGATCCAATAAAAGGTGTGTTATCGAATAAAACCACATCCACTGCCTAACAATATAAAAATACTTTAAAATTAAAATTTATAGATTATTAATACAATTTTATGTTATATTTATTGTTAACAGTTTTATAATTTTAGCATCGACTTTGATGCTATAATCTATCTAATTTAATTCATCTATCAACTATGCAGGTATAATCTATTCTTTTTCAGATCTATCTTACATAACATTAATATTTCAAAATTAGATATCTCTAGTTCCAGCCTTTTTTACTATCTAAAAAAATTTAGACAGCCTGGGCTGTACCAACTTTATAATGTATGTATATGTTAGTGAAGATTTGAGGTTCAGTCAAAAAATAAAAACAACTATGTTGGCGTCGTTTCGAGACAATATTGTTCTCATAGTAATGCCAATGTAATTATTGACAATGTTTTACAGATCTGTCAGGATCTGACGATTTTAGACTTCCACAATTAGAATTAGTTTTCGTCCTTAAGGATGCTGTTTTAAGATGGCGGAATTTTATTAGTTTTGTTCGTCTTTAAGGGTTATATGTTTTAACGGTTTTTAAGTTATCCGAAGGATAACTTCCGCCATTGTTGTCCTTGAGGATACTGTTTTAAAATATTTAACGATTATAAGGAGGATAACTTCCGCCATTGTTTTCGTTGAGGATACTGTTTTAAAATATTTAACGATTTTAAGGAGGATAACTTCTGCCATTGTTGTCCTTATAAGGACACTTTTTACAAAAATATTCGATGATTTAACTGTTTTTAAGATGGCGGATACTAATAGCATATCCACCAGTAACATTGCCATGATTATGAGAACAATACAGTCTCAAAACGTCGCCACAAATATATTTATTGACTGAACTTTAAAAACCTTACTAAACATTTGATAGTAACAGTCAAGAAATTTATCCACATATATATATAAAATAACTATAATAAACTCTTAAAAACAATGAAGTTGTTCATTTATTAACATTCTATTTCCATAATGACAAGTTACTCGAAAAATCTAGTAGGGATTAAAAATTATAAAAAAAAAAATAATAAAATAAAAATTGTTTAGTAAGAACTGAGGTAGTGATCTAACCTCCATGGAGGTCAAAAATTTTAAATTTTAATTAGGAAAATACTATCCAATTCATCTCTTATCCAATCTTTACAATCCAAAATCCTTCGGAAAATCCTCAATGCTCCTTACTTTCCATATGTTGCTGATTTAGCCCAAACCAGATACATATTCTTTCATACTAAGCTCCATAACCACTTTCAACTTTCTTCCTACCCCACTCCCGCTAATAATTGTGGCGTCCGGAGAAAAAAAAAAAAAAAGGCCTAGAGATCTTCTGGTGTAGAATTTTTATTTAAGTGCTGCTGATGAGTAGTTGTATTGTAATCGTTATCAACTTATTTACTTGATGTATATTTTGTACAGTTGTAAATTTCGATAAAGTTATTTAATAAAAAAATAGTAAAATAGGATTTGAATTGTACCAAGCATCAGAATATTCAATAGACATCCTTAAAATGAGAAATATTTTTCTTTATATTTTTTAAAGGGTCGAAATTTCAAAAATTTCGGTCATGAAAATTGCCCGTTTGTTATCTGAGAATCACGTATATAATCGTTTATTGTCACTTCACCTTAAATTGGACTAGTTCTCTTACTGGCCCTTACAATTCCAATTTCCTCTCCTGTAGAATTGCTGATTCTTCTCCAACACCAATAGGTGAAGGACACCTATTGCGGTGGCTTTGCAGTTTCTAGATCTGTCGGGCCCTTCAATGGTGCACAGCCCTGAGGGCCACTCCGGGCTTCGATGCTTGACCTAGTTGAAGGGAGATCTTTCAGAGGGCACTAAGTGCCTTTCTTTCCTATTTGCGATCAGATATCAGCTGAAACAATATTGCGGCATTAGCTCTTTCGGCTCCTAAGTGCCTTCACATGCCCTTCACAAAATTTCTAAGTTTTTTTTTTAGAAATTAGAGTTCCATTGAATTATATTCCTCTTGACATCGCAAAATCTAAAAGAAAACAGCTTTAGTCAATATCCACATTGTAGAGTGCATGAAATATGCATTATTTTTTTACTTCGTAGCTTCGTTTGGAATAGTTAGAAGGTAAACAGACAGGAGGGGAGAAGGTCCCAATTTTGTGTTTTTCGATTATATCTCGAAAAATGTGGACTCTGGAAAAATAGAACACTAATAAAAATTAAAGCTAGTTGAATTTCCTAAAACATTTATTTTATACATATTTGTCGAAATTCCAACGGTTTCCAAGATATACGTTATTAAAAATCAATAATTTTAGAAATTAAAAAAAATATTTTCCTCATTTTTTGTTAAACATTTGCTTCAATGCCAAAATCGTACATATGAAATTAAAGTAAATTTATTGCTCTAAAATTCTGACCGTGGAAGAAACGGTCATTGAACGTACTAGAAGCAAAAGTTTGACAAAATGTGAGGTAACATTGGTTTTTTTTCTCGAAAATCACCCATTTTCAATCTCGAAAACCGTTGTAGTTTCGACAAATGTATATAGAATTAATTTTATAGGAAATTTAATTCACTTTAATTTTGATTTGTATCATATTTTTCTTGAGTCAACGGTTTTCGGGATATCATCGAAAAACACAAAATTGGGACATTCTCCCCTCCTTAGTTCAGCCCCCAGGGGTGAGGACTTAGTATGTTTACCTTCTAACCACTCCTAGCGAAGCTATGAAGTAAAAACATTATCGGATATTTCATGCACTCTACACCCCTCGTTTCAGAACACATTGACTGGACTACTTATGGAAAAACAGCATTGGAAAAGTGACTTAAACTTCACTTCACCAAGGAGAACTAATATTTTATTTGTACTAAAAACTTCTGACACGAATGTCTCTTCTTTCTTAGGGGTCTATAGTTTTCTTGTGTAACGTTTTTTTCACAATCAAATACATTACATAGCTCTGTTGGTTTTGCTCGAATTGCAAATATTACGACAGCTTCCCAATCAGAAATTTAATGGAAAATATTGCTTGTTCTATAACGTCTGTTGCTAGGACCTACCGTTTAGGAGCTATATTGGTTTGAATGAAAAAAGTAATGTTTTTCCTACATTTTTTAAGTGTTGGGATTTTCTGACACGCTTTAGATCTGTCGGTGTTGCTCGAATCAAGAATTTGACCACGGTTTCCCTATCAGACATTTAATAGGGAATATTTTTTGTTATATAATTTTTGTCTTTAGGGTCTACCACTTTGGAGCTATATTGGTTTGAATAAAAAAAAGTCACATTTTCCCTACATGTTTTATATTCAGGACTTTTTTGACACCCTCTGTTTGTGTTACTCGGACCGAAAATTTGTCAATAGTTTCCTCATCAGAAGCAGTAGATATAAAGCCAGTAGATTATAGATAGACAGATTAATGATCTATTGTTTTTCCCAGGTAGGGTTGATTTTTTTTCACTTCAGGAACGCATAATAGTACAGAAGGAATTCTATAATTTGGAATGAAGTATTATTACTATTGGAATATTGTAGTAAATTACTTGTTTAGAATATTAAACATTCATCATCACCTTTAAAAATATTCAAAATATTAGCAATTTTTAAAATAAAAGACAAGAAATCAGATTTATTGATATTCACTTGAGGTAGCAGCGGAAGGACTTCTTGAAGCTATAAGTTCTTAATGTAAACTATGATGTAATACAAATAAAGGGGGTGGGGACTACCCTTAATAACATAACAATGTAAAAAGAGAATTCCTTGGGTTTGCCCTATGCTTAGTCGGTTTTTCTGTTCCTACTGGAAACAATTTTAAAATTGGACGATTGGAAATATTTATCTGTTCAATTAAAAAAAAAAAAATTTTGATTGGTTTTAAACGATTTTATTATTTCTATTTTTTATTTAAATATTAATTTTTCTAGGCGATGTATTTGTTACACTATTGCATCTTTGTTGAATACATGGTTATTTTCATTTAAGTGTATTGCGATGTTGGAATTCTGTTTCTTAATAATGCCCTTTTATCTTATAATGCTCTTTTAATCTTTGATTTAGTGATGGTCCAGTTTTCTCCGAGTATTTAACTTCGCGAATTAAAATATAAGTACTGTGAAGTTGATGATTTTTAACATTTGAAACTAGCCTTTGAATAAAACGTCCAGAAAAAAAGTGGCAATTAATTCATAAATCATACTTTTTCACCACTAACTGTCTAGAGTCCTTTTATACTTAAAGCCAGTGGCACCATATTAAATATTTAAGACGTTAGAGTCACCAAACATTTATCAAATAAATACATTTATTCAAGTTACCAACAATCGTACAGATTGTCCTTAATCAAGTACTTACATGACCTTTCTCCATGACCGTGGACTGACCTAGAGTGGTTTAGTTGAAATCAATATTGTTAACTGCTGGGTACTGGTCAGTTACTGAACGGGGTCCCGTTAGTAATTACTAAAATTTCTAATTATTTGTTATAATATAAATTAATTTTATTCCATATTTTTTCTTATTATTATACTTTTCAATTTTCAAATTTATAATTATGAAAGCTTATATTTTCAGCGTTTCCCGCTCTGTTAGCTTACATGATTACCTTACAACATTGAAACTTCATAAAGCATATTTTCTGTAATTTAAACTTGTCACTTTTGTGTTGTCAATTTTTATAACAATATAAAAAAAAAGAAAAAATTCTCTATAACAGAATATTACGGGGCAGTATTTTCCGAGAAGATATATGCAAGATTTTTTACGGAAAAGAAAATAATTAGGCCATAATGATGAGAACATAATGATATTAATCATCTTTTCCTCAACGTATCTAACTCCGCCATCAGCACTAAACATTTCTCTTATTCTTCTCACAATGGGACGTTTTGAGTTTGTTTGTTTATTTCGTTTAACGTCACTTTGTGCAGCTATGGCTAATCGGACGGTGCTACGGTGGGAGTCCTAAATTTTGCCTATCCAGGTATAATTAGGATAGGGATCTTTAACGAGTACCTGACATCGCAAAGGCTCGGGACCCCCATTTTACGTCCCTTCCAAAGGACAGCATAGCTAAGGATTTTTTACTCCCTTTAAAAAATCCTAAGGTCATCTGCCGGGCTGCGAACCCGCGATCTTGGGTTCAGTAGGTTGCTATGCTAACCACTACACCATAGGTGACTCCGAACGTTTTGAGTTGTAACTCACAGATTTAAATGCCGATTTCTGTGTAGGTAGTAGGGACCTATAATAATACAAAACTAGAGTCAAAGCCGCCAATGAGCACTAGGAGCCGAGGAAAAAATAAAATATGAAAATCACGTTTTATTTTTTTTCTCAACTCTCAGTCAAGATAGAGAAATGATTATTTCACATTTAATTGCAGTTATGTATCCTTACATAAGCCGGTCTTTAGGGTGCTATAAAACTCCAACAAAATCAAAAAATTCCAAGGGAATCCACTGTAAATCAGTGGAATTTTTTTTTCACGAACAACTGACCTCAAATCTCGATTTAACGCACTAAAAAATTTATATGTCAAATTTTATCAAGATCAAAAAATATTGATTTTTTAACCCCTTTCGAGGAGGTAATAAGCTGATGTAATAATATAGAAAAATATTTGAACTAATAAATTTTTTTTTTAAATTATTGTTGCATGTACGCAACGGTGGACATGAATGTGTTAAAAAGCGTGATTTTGTTGCATGATAATATATTGAAGAACTTGTTTTTTTTTCAGCTCTCTCTATTGTTATTAGAAAAATAGCTGCTTTTAAGTTAATTAGTATTTAACCATTTATATACAACCAGCGATTTGCGAAAAGGAACTATTTTCCCTCTTGCCATATTTGTATTCCTCCACCACTGCTCGTCTGTGTACTGATATGTCATATGATTCAAAAAAATAATTATATATATTTTTTTAAAGACTAATGACAATTATCCTAATAAATTCTAACAAAGCAACATATTTTACTTTGAAGACTTGAGGCTGGATAAGCATTCCCTCGGCTTTGAGAGACAAAGTGAGTGGAGATCCTTCCCCCACCTCACCCCCCTGCGGTTGAGCCGCATTCACTTCACCACCGTGTTCAGTCAACGTCTGCGTACCTTCCTCTATGGTTTGTAACCACTTTATCCCGGATTTAGAATTATTATTATTATCAGATTAGTTGACTAATTATATGATTTTTATTTTCCTGAGAAGAAAGTCGTGATAGTATTATCAAAAGAATTTTTTAAAAGTATTCCCATCCATTAAAAATAAAAATGTCCCGAATTTGTTTCCTGCTTAATTGACTGAATAAATCAAAATTTGACTTTAAGAGGTGTGATTTGATGACTAGATGAATGTATGATGTAGGTTGATAAGAGGGATCATTTGATGGGATTAAAAAATATGCATTCTTGAAATTAACAAGACTACGCTCCGGCCGTATCTTTGATGGCCATCTATTAGCTTCAAAAACAAGAAATTGTCTACTACAAAATCAGAAAAAAAGAAAAAAAATAATAGAAAACATCAACAATAAATTACATATACGTTATGTAGGAAACATGGTTTATAAACAATTAGAAAATATAATATGATGAAAATAAGAAAATGATCTAAAGTTGGTAACATTTGAAAAAATGAGAAAATCAAATTTTATTGACATGAAAAAAAAAAAAAAAATAATATATATATATATATATATATATATATATATATATATATATATATATATATATATATACAAAAACAGGTACACAAATAAAATAAAGTAAAATAAGTTCAATAAAAGTAATAAATAGAGCAAGTAATGAAATAAAATAATTGGAAAAAAAAAATAGAAATTATTGAATATAAATGAAGAGAAATGAGATGTGATGAAGTAAATTGTAAATAAAAAGCTATTTTGTAAGTAAAATTTTGTAAATGAAAGAGGCAAAATAAAGTTGTTTAAAAAAACATAACAGATGGAAAAATTAAAACAAATGTTTACTTATTAATAACGTTTTATTTACAATTTACTTCTTCACATTTTATTTATTTATTTTTGTTTTATATTTAATATTTTTTGACATGGATGTCTATTAGGGGGGGTCTATACATTTTTGGAGTAACGTTTTTTTTTTTTTTCAAATTCCAAATGTATTTTGACACGCTCTAGCTCTGTTGGTTTTGCTCGAACCGAAAATTTGCAAAGAGTTTCCTAATTAGAAATTTAATTAAAAATACTTTTTGTCAATATTTGTCGCTAGGACCTACCGTTTAGGAGCTATATTGGTTTGAATGGAAAAAATCGCGTTTTCCTACATTTTTTAAATCTTGGGGCTTCTCTGACAGGCTCTAGCTCTATTGGTGTTGCTCGGATCGAAAATTTGCCAAAAATTTCCTTTGTCAGAAATTTAATAGAAAATATTTTTTGTAATACATTATTTGTCACTAGGATCTACTTTTTAAGAGCTATATTGGTTTAAATGAAAAAAGTCACGTTTGAAAAACTTATTTTCTCTTAAGTTTGTTTATTTCTAATAATCATTGATTGTTAATTAAATTTAATTATTAATTGAATTAAATTGCTCCTTTTGATACTAAAATGTAAATTGGGAAAAGCAGTAGAGTATGGATAGACATATCCATGATCTATTTTTTTTTTCCTCTCGGGGAAAAATTGAGTCTGTTTAGTGAATAATACTATTGTATTTTGTTCTTCCGTCAGTATATAGTGTCTATGTTGTTATAATGTGCTTCAATGTCAGTGGTGTTTTGCAAGTTATACATAGCGGTGGTTCCGGGCATCTCATGAGGAAACCATGGGTTTATGCATTGTGTCCCAATCTTTTTCTCGTCAGGATCACTTCTTGTACTCTAGATTTTCTGAAAGAGGTGGTCCAGGGTCGGGTATCCGGTTTAATTTCTTGAAATTTGCTGTGTAATTGGTTCCTCTTCAAGTCAGGAGTTCTTATAGTGTCGTCATTATTGTGGGTCCTGATTGGACCATTCTCACGATATTTTCTGCAGTGTATGCTGCTTCATTTCCGGAGATTCCACACTGTGAGGGTACTCCCATTAGAACAGCTTCTCCACCCATCTAATCGTATCTTCCACAGGCAATTGTTGATTTTCCTTACGAGAACATTATCAGAGGTGCCTTCAGAAATCAGAAAAAAAAGTATATTTTTTGTGTTTGTAGATTGTATTACAAATAGACCTTGATAGATCGCAAATAGTTCTCCTGGAAAAACTCTATTCAATGACGACATGTTGTGTTTCAGACATGTATCATTTAAATATCTACCTATTCAAAAGCTTACTGGAATAACAGGTTTTAGATAACCAGATGTATAAATTATTTCAATCCAAAATTGAGAGATGTTTGCTTAAATGTTAAATATTCAAATTAAAAGAACAGTTGTTGTTCTCTTTTCATTTTTAATGAGCTGTATGTTTAACTATTTAATTATTCAGAGTATACGTAATCAGTATCTATGTCGGTGACGTAATGACGTATGTATGTGGTTGAAAAATATTTTCCTATCGTAGATTTGTAAAATCTAGTATAATCAAAACAGAAAGTACCTAAAACACTTGCAACCACATCAGTTTGCATAGAATAATATATGTATTTTTTTTTTAGAATTAAATAAACCTCAAAATTAATGTTGCCTGTTTTGTGGCCTATTTAGTTAAATATTTTATTGACGGGAGGGTATTTATTCCAGATTATAGCAAAATAAATAAATTGGCTTTATCATTAATTGTTCACATTAATTCTCTTTATTATAGTAAACATTCCGGTCATAGTCAATATGTTAATATACATAGAGGTCCCTATATATTTGTTTTTTATCATGGTGTAGTAACAGCCATAGGAAATCTGGACAGTGAGGTTTCCCGTGTTAAACCCAAGCTGATCTCTTACCGCAGACATGTTCCTGCCTAGGCTAATTGAAAATTGTGGTAATTCTACCTTCGCAATAAATCGGACCTGCCAAGCGGTGTGTTAGAATCGAGGTAGATTGGCAACACCGCTTCCAAATGCCTCCATCACCTCTAATTCTCGCTTCCAATTTATCTTATATTTATTACAAATCTTCCCTTCTTCCTTCAATCCCCTCTCTCTCACAAATACCTGGATAGTATTTTATTTAGCTAATTTTGATTACACCTAACATGATCAAGAGCATTACCGAAGTCTAAAAACCATCTCCATCATTCCTCTGATAATAACAGGATAAAAGCATACGTAAAATAAGAAGATGCAAATTATGAATCTAGGGATATTGTATATTCCAAAACAATTTTGTAATTAAAAAATTATATATGCATTAAGCATAACCATAGCCACCAGTGCAAAGGACAATCGTTTCAGATATGCCCGATCTGACGATTTTTGACTGTCAAAGGATATTCGGTCTCTACTAATCCTTTTCCTTTTGGAAATTGATTAAATCGTTTCGTTTCTTAAAGTACACTTCCCGTTCCATCCTTTTTACAGGACATTCATTGGATATCCATCCCCGCTAACTATTTTGAATTTAGCTCTTTTGGTTGGACTCCGATCTAAACTCTTTCGTAAAATTCTCAATGCTCCTTATGTCAGTAATAAACTTATCTATAACGATCTTAATATGTTACAAATTTGCACCAAACAAGATATCGATCTATGACAAACTTCTTACCCACTTGAACCCTCTAGTCTCCCAATTTGCGTCTCATTCAATTCCCGATAAACCTTCGAGGCCTCTAAAAAGAAGATGGCCTAAGAACCTTCTAATGTTGAACTTATATTGAAGGGCTATTAGTGAATAGTGCTTCAAAAGTTATTGACAAGTCGTTGTAATTATTTCAACGCAGATTTACTTATTTTATATAATACTAGCATCTCCTGTTGCGGCTTCGCTTGCTCTCATAAGTAAGGACCTTAGATAGTTTTAACAAAATATTTAAAGTTGTAATTTTTGATCGATAAAATTCTTGTTTTGAAGTGTGCAATTAAGCATTATTTCTTCAATGACATTTCCACGCTTAACATTTTAGCCTGGTTAAAATTATACTGTTTGAAGATTACCTAAAAGCATAATTGGTTATCCAGTTATTAATTTAAAAAAACAAAGTTGGTAATCCAAACGGGCAGTGACTATTGAGAAACTCTTGTGGATAATGGACTGCATTATCTGTTCTTGCAACTAAAGGCCCATACATAGAAAATATTTTTACACACAATAAAAATCAAAGTATTCACGCTTTGATTTGGTAATAATTTGTATTTGACAGAAATAAGTTTATTGGTTTCATCTAGTTGGATTTTAATTTCTAACCTTAAAAGCTTATAACAGTGTGATAAACCTCGTTTCTGTCTCCGAACCTTCTTGGAACTATTAAGATGTTAAAATTTGGTAGAGATTGGTTCAGTAGTTTTCGCGGTTAGTGATCACAAACGAAAAATGGCTTGTCCTTTTATATAATAGTATAGATATACAGTTGCAAATATCAATAAAGCACAAATAAAAAAGCTCTTTTGGTCAGTTGCAAACATTTGATTCATACAATTTTTTTTTTTCTTTTCTACTTATTATCAATGCAGTCTTGAATAATTACGAGTATTATTTATTAGTATGCTGCTGCAACCGTCAACACCTGCCGAAATAGGATTGCTTTCGCCATCAGTTGAGAAAAGAATGTATATTTTAAGAACTGAAACACCCGAAATTGAGCTATTTCTAATTTTATTTTAATGCACATAATTACTTATAAATGTTTATTCACGTTTCATAGTTGATACGTTCCTTTTGATTTTCTTGTAAAGAAGATGTAAAAAACTTGATCTATTACTGGCGTTGGATATAAGAGGCTCTTTCACCGCTTGGGAGGGGGGAGGATAAAATTATTAGGAAGGTAATTAAGGAGGCCGTGATGGCCTTATCTGGCCCTGACGTCACATTTGTTACAGTCAGCTTTCTTCTGACAGCCACTCAGTTTTTATAACGCCTAGGATAAGGGGTGAAGGGGGGGGGGTATTTTTGACGAATCGGTCTATCTGGAGCTTCCTTCATTCCGTTCAATAAAGGTATCAATCTGCATGCTGGAAATGACCGTGTCACCGTTTCAATTCCAGTTATTCCCAAAAGTATTTTATCACGAAAATTTTTTTTTTAGAAATTTTTGTCGATGAATTCCAGAAAATGATTCTCTCTTGAGTATGATTGAGATACTTAAATAAATAAGTTGACCGTATCGCAACCTAAAGCTATAAAAAAAAATAATGAGTGACATTCAACGATTTCTAAGTGAACAGTGTCTTCATATAAGGGCTCAACTAACCTTCCAATTCTTCTCGTTTCCAATCCTTACAATCCAATATCCTTCGAAAAATTCCCTAACCATATCTTTGAATTTAATAATACTCTTTTCTATTTTTACTTTTTAAAGAAAATTAACTTATTAGTTGATTAATGTAAAAATAATGAATCATTTCACACACCCCCCCCCCCGATATTACAGGCAATAATTTTCTAATGTCAATAAAAATTTAAAAAGATTCGACTATTCCTAATCCTCATTGAGACTAAATCATTCTGACGATTCTAATACTTATTTGCATGTGAACAGTGTTACTTCCATATATTGCTGATTATGCCTAAGGGCTCAACTAACCAATATAGAATTTTTGTTGAAGAACCACCAATGGGTGGTTGCTTTACAATTCCAATGCATTCTTCTCGATTCTATTACAATTTCATTAATTTGGCTAGTTTCAATCCATAATTTTACAAGCTTCTCCACTTGAGTATTTGCATATTTCCCTAGGTTAGTATCAACATGTTTCTTGTCTTACATTTTTAAAATTCAATATATATGATATTTATAGCAAAATACTGATGTTTTGAAATTGTATATTTTTAGAACTAATGATGTATGTTTAACATTCTAAACTAGTCTTCTAATAAAAACATTCCAATAGAAGTGATAAATAACTCACCAATCCTAATTGCATTGATCCTTCTATAACGTCATGCGTACCTAAAGTGATTACATTATTGAGATTAATATATTAAATATTGGGAGTATCGCGAATTTCAGATATATCGCACAGGTAAATTGCAAGGAAAGAGAATCACAATCCCTTTTACGCCCACCTGGAACGTTCCCTTCGACGGAGGATAAAATTATTCTCGGTATAAGTGCCGTTTGATTGGCTGGAAGCGAACCCCCGCTGGGATTTGCCTATCAGCGCGCCCCCTGGCGCGTACCCTCTGGCGCGCACCCTCTCAAGATATTGGCCCTGGGCTCACTAAACGTCCTGGCTGATCTATGCTTCTCTGTTAATGGAATACTCTCAGCTACCCCAACTCCTCCGCCTGCTCGATAGGCTGTAGCTCAAGCCTTACAAGATCATATGCTTGAGGGTTACGATGGGGGTCGTATTTAGTGAATGCGTGTAGAGCTTATTCGTTAATTTAGTAAAACTGATATTTAACGAAAGACCAGTGTCGTATTATGGATAGTGTATAAGGGTGATTCTCAAAATAAAGGCAACTTTCAGGTGAAGAATTTCTAAAACAATCACCAGATCCAAACATTTCCTGATGGTCACTTTGATGATTGAGGTGCCAAAAAGGTGTTTTGCCAAAATAAAAACAGATTTTTTTAATATTATATTATACTGGGTGTCCCAGTGGGGAGTGAGGAATTTTCAAAAACTATTAAAAATTTAAGTTTTAATAAATGTTTTGTGTTTTGCGCGGTAAAAGGCACCCTAAATATCTCATATTTTAGAAAATTTAATTCTGATTAAGAAAATATCATGGTTTTTGTTTCTACGCTAAACCAAAGTAGAGAAAACTGCCATTTTTCAGAAATAAAAGTAAGATTTTAAAAATAAAAACGAAAAAATTTTTATCTCCTCAACAGATTGAGATAAGAAACCCGTTTCTGCGCCATTCTACCCCGTTTAGCATGCAGTATTACCCAAAAAAAATTTTACACTATGTCTGGACACCCTGTATAAGGAGATTATTAAGTATTATGAGGAAATCAAAGCAAATATATCTCCCAACATTATACTCGTATTTATACAACCATGTGGGCGATGTTTCATGACCTATGCCATATAAGAAATCTCATGTTATTTAAATACTAATAGCGTAATATTAGTATTCTTTATATACTAAATCATGCAATCTAGACCATTTTACTACCTTGTGATAAAATTTTGTTATTCTTAGGGGACAATACGTCCCAGAATTCAGATTATTTTTTCATTTCATATTTTCGAGCCCTTAACGTTACTTCAGTGTTAACAAAAATTTATTTCGGCTAAAAGGCTCGTCCATCATTACCATCCATCAAAAACATATTTCTTATTTTATAAAATATCTGAAGTATTACTCAAAAAACATATTATGATGTGATGCCTTACTTGTCCCTATTGAAACTCATGGTTTCATATATGGTTGTATAAATACAATTTTTGAAATATAAGATTAATGCTGGGTCATATATTTGCGTTTATTTCCTTATAATAAAAACCTATTTTTATGCTTCAAATCAGTAAATACCTAGGTAATACAAAAATTAAAAACCCATGGCAATTTTATGTTTCCTGCCATGGTAATGACATTTCACAGTTCAAAGTTAATTATCTCAATGATCGCTAATCTCGTAATAAAATAACCAATGTATTATCGGCAAAGAATTCAAACTTTATGTAATGAGATCATATAAAGATTTATATCAATCTTATCAATCTTTATAATATTCTCAATATGAATATGATTGACTGATAATTGCCTAAGATGTTTGACAGCACATTTGAATTAAGGTAATTACATTTTAAAAGGTACGTACTTGTTACCGCCGTTTCACGTTGAAAAGGCAATTGTTACTGATGGCTGACATCTTGACAAACTTGGTTATCATAATTATAAATATACAAGCGAAGACAACTTTGCTTTATAAAATATAAACTTCTTTTAAATAAATATATATATTTAAATATATATATATATCTTGAATTCAGAACCTCCATGTTTCTGGAAGTCACTTCTATAATATCCTCTCTATTTCAGGTTAGATATTAGTTAATGAACTTGACTATTGCGTAACTAATTAGCCTGAAACGTAATTAACCTTCGTAGCTATCTTGAGGTAACATGAAACAAAGCATTTCTAGGTCGAGGTTGAATGTTTCTCTCTGTTCCAAGTTTAAACACACATCACTGATATTATACAGGGTAAACCTAAAAGTTACTGACATCCTTAAAATAATAATATACATTCTATAAAGTCAAGAGAAAATATTTCACTCAAGTTGAAATTTGGGGTAACGGTTTTTGGATACTCTACTTTAAGCTTCATTAAAGTTAACACCACCAATGATTACAAGATATTGAGAATAAATAGTGCAAAATCAGCTAATTATTATCCCTTGTAAGATAATTGCCTACCATACCTCTTATTAATAATTACTTTTAAATAGTTATATGTTCATTGTTTTTCATATTCAATTTAATTAATTTCAAGTTGTTTGTTTCTCTTAATGTTGGGCTATCATTATAATTCACTATTACAGCCATTTCACAGCCGGTATATATGACTACCTCAGAAGGTGGAATCTTCTGTGGCGAACAATACCCTTGCCGAACAATAGGGGTGGGATGTTATTGAGGAAATTCTCATCTAGTTATTATATAGGCTTTTCAAGGGGTTCCTGAAATAAATCCCGTATTCTACGTGCGCTCTCCCCCTCAGTGTTCTTCCCTCTGGGGTGGATCTTCGGCAATAAATAACGTGATCGCCGGTATTTAACGTTCCTAATCGACAATAAGACAGTTCTACTGTGAGATTCGCTAGGTTTTTCCAAATGTAGGTAATGTTGTAGGAATTTTTCGACATCTGAAGTAGTGGATTGCTTGGAAATACATTTTTGAAATGCCATTTTTATAAATAAAACTTATTAAGGTATTGGTCGAAATATAAGGTTGTTTTTTTTTAAATTAATGTATTTTGTTTTTGTTTTTCAGGCTGCTCCTCACCATGCGGTGAGGAGGGAGAGGTATACGAAGATGTGGGTGGAGAAGGGGTAGTTCGAGCAACTCCCTACTATTACGGAGACCTCACCTCGGACACTTCCGAGGACCGAATGTCGCCACGGCTCGACGACATGTCAAGGAGGCAACTCTACGAAACAGCTTTCGACTCCAAAATTAGTAAATCAGATGACGACTTAGATGTAGATGAAGTCACTCACAAATCGATACTTGTCACAGAACAGAACGAACGAGAAGAGTATTACAAGAGACCTAAAAGTCTGAACGATCGGGCAATAGAAGATCGCCTGAGCCAGGGTATTCAAGAACTAGAGCTGCGACCTTTCGTCGCACCGACCCCGCCTTCTAGCGCTCCTCTACCTGCCAAGTTTCATAATCCTCATTGCATGGCTTCCGTCCAGAGCGCTCCTGACATCCCCGTCCGAGCGAAAGACCTCCGACTTCCTGTCAAGTCGAGTAAGCACAGGGTAGGTTTGAGGACGAGAAGTTGTCATCCGGAGCAAACGGAAGATTGTAGCAGATCTCTGTTCGAAGATCAAGGGAAACCTAAGAATCGTGGTTTGGACATTTTAGAAATAAAAGGCAGGCCACGAAGGTTTAAATACTCTAGTACTGAGTCTATGGCTACTAGCAGCAGTGGTGGGAGCCTAGAGTCTATTCGAAGTAGTACGAGTGAGGGCAACCGTTCCACTTCGAGCTGTGAGAGCAGGCGCAGCAGTTCCCTCAGCTCTCACAGCAGCGATTCAACTGGCAGTGGGACAGGATTCCACCCCAGCATCAACTGCCTAAACGCCAGAGTCTTCCAGCAAAACAAACTCAACATTCTTTCTCCAATATCCGATAAGTCTTCCCAAGAACCTTGTTCAGAAACATCCGAAAACAATAAGAACAATAACTCGGAACGGGCTTCCCCTGAAGAGGCTATCACACCTGTAGGAGAGAGTCAGAAGAAACGGAGAACACCTCAGAACCGAAACCTAATCAACCTGGGGTTATGCTTCGACCAAGAGGTTCATCAAGGATCAGACAGCGGTATCTCCATAGAATCGAGGATCGGGAAGAACAACACGTCCGACCTGACCGAAGACTTGCCCTTCGACATGCCCAAGTTGCGGCGGAGGAGGATGCAGGAGCCCCTACCGCACGACACCTCCGGGTCTGCCACCTCTGTGGACCTTCGGGACCTCCCCTTCGACATGCCAAAGCTCCGCCGCCGCCTTCGGCCGACTCCTAGTCTCAATTCCCAAGCTTCTTCAAGTAGCGGTCTGCAAGATTGTCCCACTACAGGTAAATACATATTTTTAATTGCCAATTGAATTATCGATCTTTGATTCAATTTTCAAACAAGAACTTGAATTATTACAGGTGCTAGTAATTATATTTTTATGTGATTTAATTAAGAATTACTTACTCATGATTCTACCATCATGATATAAACTATAACATCAATCAGTGAAACTAAAGTGTAAATTAAAGACATAGTGGAAAGAAAAAATACAGGAAAGATAGATTCTATAATATATATCTTCCATCGTATTTTTGAGAGAAAAGGTTATTGAAAAATTTAAGATGTAATTCTCTTTTTCTTTTTTTCTTTTTTCACTTCATTGTTCCTCCTTTTAAAATAAAATCAGTACAATTAAATTTACATTAAATTTCTTTGGCTTAGAAGTTATAATAAAATAATGTCAGTACCAAAGTAGACAAAGCAAGAAAATCTTATATCGGCGTTTATTCAAAACCATTTTTTTACTAAGTGAGTTCCTCTTGTAACCTCACGATTTGATTTAGACATTTACTTACCATCATATTAGAAACACGTTTGAATAAATAGATACTATTTTATTTGTCGCAATTTCTATACTTTTTTGGGATCACTTTGGTCTCCTCTTCAATTAGAGATTCTGTATTAATTATGTAATGTCAATTTTTAAAATTAGTGACTTAAAGTCTTTAACGAATCTGAGAGCTTCGGTCTTGTAGCTCGTTGGAGTTAAGGAAGTGCTTGAAGAGGGCGATGTTGAGGAGTTGGAGGAGTACCCTCCGACAGAAAGCCTGGTTAATGATGCATTCCCTACTCGATTTGTTGGATATGAACCCTAATGAAGAGGGCAGGGCAGGAGTTGGGACAGAGTTTGATGATTTAACTAATCTTGGACCGAGCAACTTGTTCTCTTCCCATTTCCCCTTTGGGATTGAACTCAGCTCTCCAAGAGGCCTGTTATTATCGTTTAAAATCTTTTTAAAAACCTTCTGAAATCGGCTTGCAAGGGGTCTGTCCGTATTGTATAGGGTGCAAACCAATATTTTCTGAAGTTTCTTCCCCGTTTATTTAAACTCAAAAACAATTATTTATTTAAACTGTTCGTCGTTCTCGACTTCTTTAACATTTACTAGACAAACTTTCAAAGCTGCCGATTTACTACAAAAGACTCATTTCCATGACAGTTATCAGACCTATTTAGTTGTATGGAGTTGGGCTTTGGGGTTCCACTAAACCATCCAATTCATCTCGTATCCAATCCTTTTAATCCGAAATCCTTCGAAAAATGCTTAATGCTCCTTACTTTGTAAGAAATAAACTTATCCATAAAGATCTTAACGTTCAGTACTTGCTGATTTAGATCAAACCGGAATCCTGTCTTTCATAGTAAACTCCATAGATATTCAAATCCACTACCTAGTATCTCAACATGTTAACATGAATCAGTTTTTTAATAGAAAATCATGCCGTAATATCTTTACAAACTTATCTTGTTTATCTGAATTCTTCATATTATCGACAATACCATCATTTAAAATATCCTCCATTAAATTTCAGATGGAGAAACTATCGACAAATTTTCGATCCAAGCAACCCCAAGTGTCGAAAAGTTAATTTCTGAGGGTTACACCAAAAGGTATAGACCCCCATCCAAACGGCATATCCATGACAAAAAATGTAAACCAAAAACTCATTTCTCGATGATTGGTAAAAGCAATAGGTCATGGTTATGTCTATCTATAATCTATTGATTTTTCCAATTTACATTTTAGAATTAAAAGAAACAAACTACTTCAATTAATAATTAAAGTAAATTAACAATCAATAATAATTCCAAATAAACAAAGTTGAGAGAAAATAGCGGTTTAACAACTAATATATATAAACAGCAACTATACAAAAGTATAATAATCAAAAGAAAAAAAAAAGTTAAATTTAAAACAAATAAAACTTTACCAATCACACAAAAATCAACATCGATTGTAATGGTTATTCGATCAACATCAAGAATAACCAATACAATTCAAATTACAGAGATAAAAAATGATCCACATAAACCATTCACCTCGCATTATATAAAAATTGAATACAAAATATTTCGATTCTCTATTTAACATCGTCTTGATACTTCAGAGTAGACTAATTCTTCTTCCTTTTTATCAGTTAATCCAAGAATTCAGCTAAAATATACCTGGTTCAGAGACATACTCTTTAAAAAACTTAGGCATTCAAGAATTTTTACATTCAAACCAATATAGCCCCTAAACTTTAAGTTCTAGCAACATATGCTATATATAACAAACAATATTCTCCTTTAAATTTTTGATAAGAAAACTCTCAACAAATTTTCGATCCGAGTAACACTAACAGAGCTAGAGCTTGTCACATTGTTACATTTTTTACTGTGAAAAAACGTTATATATTTGATTGTGAAAAAAAAACGTTACAACATGACTTTTTTCCTTCCAATCAATATAGCTCCTAAACGGTAGGTTCTAGCGACAAATGTTATATAATAACAAATATTTTCCATTAAATTTCTGACAAGATATTAAAGATAAAGTCGTTACATTTTTGATCCGAGCAACACCAACAGATCTAGAGCGTCTCAAAGTGTTACACTTTTTGAGCGTAAAAAATGATTATGAAATTTCCACTGATTGTATTAAACTTCACCGTCCGAAACCTAAAACCATCTAGTCTACAAATTTCCATAATTTTCTAGGTTACCTAGATCAACCTCTCCAGTAATGTAAATATTTTAGACAAGTGATGCCTAAGGTCTGAGATAACGAGTTCTAGAAACTGTTTGGACAGTATAGGATTTCCAATTACTACCTCCAAAGCCGACTGGAGGACAAGGGATGGGACTAAGATAAGCTAACCAAGAGGCTTAAATAAACAAAGATGATTCTGAAGGGGAGATGTTTTTGATTGCGCTCTGCTCCTCAGTTCGTGCACGTCATAACGAATAACAGATGCTCCCCAATGCAAGAAGCTACCCCACCGGAAAATCTTCCTTGGGTAAACCATCATCCCTCTAATATTTTTTTGGTTGTTTCTTTTTTACGGTTAATAGGTTTATATAAAAATCGGATTTAATGCTGGCGTTTCAGCCTTTATACTATTCTATTTGCTATACAGACAATACCTCGGTATTTCAAACTATCGATACTATGAACCTCTCGATAATTCGAACTATAGTAGAATCCTTACACGGCTTTACCCGAGCCAATACCGCTTCGAAGAAAGGAAAACTCCGAATAACAGAAATTATCTATACCATTATATAAAAGCCATTTTTTGTTTGTGATCACTAACCACGAAAACTACTAAACCAACCTGTACCAAATATTAACTACATCATGTTCCATAGTTCAAGGAAGGTTTAGCAATTATAAAATTTACAGATTTTTTGTTAAATTGCTGATAAAAAAGCGACAAATATATGGTGCGCAGTGAAGTTTGAAAATTGACCGATAGATGGCGAGCACCATTCAAGAGAGGTTACAAAGATACAATGTTATATAGAGCTAGAAATTGATTATAAAATTTGCTTAATTCAATGAAATTGTTATCGATAAAGCTATAAATATGTGGTGAGCGTGTGATTTCGAGTAAAGTTTAAATATAGAACAATATGTGGCTAGCGTCATTCTGCAACAGAGTTTTAGTAAAACTTTTGGGCCCATCTGAACCAAATTTTAATTACATCATCTTAAAAATTCTAGGAAAGTTCAGCAATAACAAAAATTTAAATGCACAATGTTGATATTCCACTAATCTCTGTTGAACAGATCCGCTACCTAGGACTCCACTTGGGCAAATGTCTAACTTGGAATACACATACAAGACTAAAACGACAAGAAACTGCCAGTCGTTACAGACTACTTCAACATTTACAAGACAAACGTTCAAAGCTCCCAATTAATTACAAAAGACTCATATACATGGCTGTGATTAGACCTATTTGGACGTACGGAGATGAGCTTTGGGGCTCCACTAAACCGTCCAATTCATCTCGTATTCAATCCTTACAATCCAAAATCCTTTGAAAAATCCTCAATGCTTCTTACTTTGTCACCAATAAACCTATCCATAAAGATCTTAATGTTCCATATGTTGCTGATTTAGCTCTCACCAGATACCTATCCTCTCATAGTAAGCTCCATAACCACTCAAATCCGTTAGTTTCTCAACTTGATTCCCACTCCATTCCTGATAATCCTCCGAGGCGTCTGAAACGAAGATGGCCTAGAGACCTTCCAGTGTAGAATTTTTAATAAAGTGCTACTGATGAGTAGTTCTTTTCAAGTTTTAACATGTCATTGTAATCGTTGTCTATACATTTACTTGATGTATATATTTTGTACAGTTGTAAATTTCAATAAATGTATATAAAAAAAAAAATGTACGATGTTTAGTGGCAGAATCGAGGTTTGCTACACTGTCATTAGTAATTAAATTAGTTCTGCCGGATATTACCAAATCAAATGTTGATCCTATGCTTTTTGATATTGTGGGTAAAAATACAATCCACGGGCCTTTAGTTGTAAGCACTGGTAATGCAGTCCATTATCCGCAAATTTATGTAATTTTCAAACACCTAATCAGAGCAATTTCAACCTGGTTAAAAATTACTGTTACGCGTGAAAATATCATTGAAGAAATAATGCTCAATTGGATACTTCAATACAAGATTTTTATCGATAAACAAATGAAACTTCAGTAATTAATTCAAATTATCTTATGAGTTCTTTACTCATGAGAGCAGAAGAAGCACCGACGGGGGTTGCTAGTCAATTATAATTAGAAAAACATAACTACAATAAAAAAAAATTGTTTATACGGTATTCCGCGAAAACAAGTTTCCCGTGTGTACCCAATAAGACAAAATGGCACATTTAAAAAAAATCAAATTATAATTAAATAGCATTCCCCGTCGTGGCTTCGCCCACTCTCATAACTAAAGAACCTAGAATATTTTAACTAATAATTGAAGTTTTATTTTTTTGTCAATAAAAATCTTTTATGCAAAAAGGAAAATGTAAATCCATAAGACATCTGAAGAAGTTGGCTTCGTGTAGGTCCACATCTGCCACGTAAAAGGTTTGAATGTTAAAGTCTCAAGTTCTGAAAAGCCCTACATATTATTGACAGTGAGAGAAAAAGTGTTTCCGAAGATCCACTAAACGTTTTTATAAGTCTGGTCTTGATATTTCTTAATTTTAATAGCAAAAGAAACTCTAATTGGAAATTTGAAATCGTTTGAATTAAAATGGTAAATTTTAGGCATCTTTGGTATTCTAGGTAGATTTCCAGTGAGAGTTATAACCTCAAAGATATTTCCACGCATAGCTCTCATTTTTAACCTTATACCATTGCACAAATAAGGTGGAAGAAGGTCACGTAAAACATAATTGTACATCCATACATAATTTAAATACATACATAATTTAAATGTATGAGTTGGTAACCCAGCTGGACTGAGAATATTTACTATATTATTACCGATATGTTTGTCAATTTTCAAGCTTCACTAGGATCCAAATTTAGCACCACATATTTATCTCTTTTTTAATAAAAATTTAATTAAATATAATTAAATTTTATTATCAATTAAAATCTCTATAATAATGGAGAAGCTGTATAATTGTAATCTCTCTTAGCAGAATGGCGCTCATCACCTACTGGTCGGTTTCTAAACTTCACTGGATGGAACTTATATGGATTCCACATATTTATCTTATTTTTATTAACAATTTAATTAAAAATCGGTAAATTTTATTACTACCTTCTTCTGATTCTTACAATTAACTATTTTATTTATTATTTTTTAATTATATTCGTTTTTTATTTGAGTCATGATTTCTGTAGTTCTTAAACTTGTGATTTTTATCCTTAAAAATTTTTATTTAAAATGATATAGCCATACCAAAATCAAGCTCATCGCGAAAAAAACTGTTTCCTAAATATTGAAGATCGTAAAATTATACCAATCTGTCTTGATGTCTGCTTGCCATCATCAATCTTCAGATTGCTTTTGAAGCCCTTTCCTAATAGAATCTGATCCAAAAATGCTTGCTTGGAATCTAGATTAGAGGGAATGATTTCCACATCAGCCCCTGGCAAACTAATGGGTTTGTTATAAAGTACTTTTCTTTCTTTCTTCCTTTGAATTAGAAAACAATCCTTTGAGTTAAAAAAGATTTTCTTTCCTGAGAAAATTATATTAGGAATTGTACATTATCTCGGTATCATAAAATTATAAAACAAATACTACTTATTAAATTACCCTGATAAATACCTGGCTGATAATAATATTTGATTTTAAAAATTATGTTTATTTAATTAATATATTACAAATATAATAAACTATACATTTACATTTGAAGGGTTTGCTACAAAACGGATGAAGTTAATTTACTTATCTAATTCTTCAGACAAAATATAAAACTAGTTTGAAAATTGACCGAGCTTGCTACAAACAAGAGAGACAGTCCCACCTTATGAGTCACATTATGAAATGAAATGAAAAAGTAAACTTTATTTTGGGACTTACAGTCTCCTAAGAATAATAATAATGCATAGTTACAGGTACAATTGTCTGACCGTATTACTTGCAAATTAAATGCTTCAGTAATTATGGCTTAAATTTTTGAAAGGAAAAAAAAATTAAATTAAATTAAATTTGAAAAAAAATCTGAAATAATAATAATAACATAAAATACAATCGTATGTATATATATATATATATATATATATATATATATATATATATATATATATATATATATATATATATATATATATATGGATAAATTTCTTGACTGTTACTATTAAATGTTTAGTAATGTTCTTGAGGTTCAGTAAGAAAACAACTATTTTGGCAACGTTTAGAGACTATATTGTTCTCATAATCATGCCCTACAGTGAAAAAACAGGTTACAATAAAATTATATAAGTTATACAAGTTATTTCAAAACATAAAGTTAGCTACATTACAAGTAAATAATAACATGTGTTAGAATAATAAAAATATATATAATTACAGAATATAGAGGAGTATGAAGCTACTTACAATTTTACTTGTGGATATGGAATAGACTAACTAAATTCTAACAATTCTAGTACACAACTAACCTGGGGGAATTTTTGAAAAACCAGTTACAAAGGTTATGGGGAATCCCTAGGAAAAATTAAGTTAAAAGGACTGGATGGTATTCCCAAGAATACCACCCAGTCCTAAATGAAATTTTGATTCGAACAAGTAGTTTCGGAGTTACTGCGAAAAATGTGCCAAAAAAACGTGGATTATACAACAATACGGGCTTTTTAGCGTGCTTTTAATGGACATTATTAGAACTTCATATTTAATATTCTAATAGTAAATTTAACCATCTTTAAGATGAAATCGGACAAATAGAATCGGACAAATAGATTCGGAGTTATTGACAGAAAAGTACGACAAATATATTTTTGCAGAGAAGTGGGACTGGCACCAGTTGACATAATTCCTTGTGGATACCTTACGTCTGACAAAAAAAACTTAGGGACATAAATTGTAGGTCATTTTCTCATTTTATAATAGAACAGTATTTTGGTTAAAATGATTACTTTGCAAGTTACAAGCAAAATAATAAAAAACATTAAAGCTTTTTTACTTTTTTCTAATTTTTCTCATATTTGCCGATGGAAATTTTGTTGGAAAACTTTAGATTCGTGTTCAGCACCCCCAAAAATATAAAGCAAGACATAAAAAACAATTACCCATAAACTTTCTAGTTCAAAATACCTTTTTACTGGACTATATGTAAAACATCTATTGGATAAAATGCAGTTGTTACCAGGCAACGGTTTGATGAATGGAGCAGTAAAAAAAAAAAAACACTAGGTTTTTAGTAAGTATAAATCTCACACTTTGCAATTTTTCAATACTTTTTCTTGGTGGCGTATTAGATAGTTTTATTAAACAAAACATTTTTTTTTTTTAATACAATTTTTTATTCATTGAAATATTCTTATAAAATTAAAACCAAAATTTATAACTTAAAATAAATATTAAAAAAAAAAAAAAAACGTGATATGATGTTCGATAAATCATAAGGAAGAAAAAAGCTTTGAACCTTACTGTAAACTAAGTTTTTCTCAATTCCTACCGAACCCTCATTCATCAGGTTCCAAAGAATATAAGAATCCAGGGCATCTGTGGTATTGGAAATCAGTAAGGAATTATATGCAGTTTTAACTTAATCTAATCCCGATCTAATGACAAATCCACTTACATTTTTTAATTTTTCTTAGGTTTGTTCTGATTATACAATATACTGAGGGTAATTTGCTTTTTTATTGTAAATTTCTTATTTCCTTAAAGGAATTTTTGTTTTATTTTACAATTTCTTAATATCATTCATTATATTTTATCATTTATCAATTTTATTCATATATAAAAGATTATTACCTTAATATCATTCAATTTTGCATTGATATAGGTCTGTGATAGTTATGTTTGATTCTTCAATAAATAAAAACATCAGTAATAGTACTTATATCTATTTTAAAGTGAATTTGAATACTTTTCTGGATTAGGGAGATCGAAAATATTTTTAGTTTTTTTATTAAAGAAATTATTATTTTTATTTTCAAAGTACCTATGGGAGCCATGCAGCAATGGTCCAAAAATAAAAGTGATGTCAAAAGCAATTCAGTTTTATGTTATTTCTATAATAATATTAATATTGTATACATCAATAATGATATACTGTTTAGCGGTCATGTTTCACTATTGAGGTAATTTTTCTGTTTATTTTTAGGACCGACGAGAAGGCCAGCTTTGAGTTTGGATCTCCACGAATGTGGTCAGAAAAGGTTGTCGCTGGACTTCCCACCACCACCTCCAATACCACCTCAACCAGACCCAATTGACACCAGTCTACCACTGGAGAGGCAGGGGTAATATCATCTTACTTTTCCATAAAGAAAAAAAACAATTAGCAATTTAAAATAGTGACTATATCTTATTTTTATTTTTTAATTTAATAGATTAATTCATAAAGGTAGCCTGGCAGAAATGCTTACTAAATCTGGTTAGAATGGAAATTAGTGAGCTTTAGATTGGGATAGAAGCGCATCAAAGTTTCAATGGATCAATAAAAAAAAATTAGTACCTTAAATCATTCTGAATAAATGATGCTGATCTAACAGAACTCTGAACATTCTATCTCAAGAATAATTAAAATTGAGAGTCAGACACCTCGAGCTATGTCTGCGCCTAACCTGTGGTCGTATGTATATAGTAGAACTGATTTTATCTTTTTTTCCAATTCCTCTCTTTCTCATCAAATGCCAAAAATAGCACCTACCTTGAAGTCATAGGCTTGAATTTAGTTCTTAATTTTTGTGATTGTTCAAAAAATACTTGCATCTCCTTGTAATGCTGCCCTATGCATTATTCAACATTAGATCCTTTATTTTGTTGTTTATTGGGCCTTAACGTCCTTATGAACTCCAACTAGGTAAGAAAAACAGGCTATCTTACAGGTTACTAACCTGTTCCAGCAAGGGTGGTAAGGTCAAGATTCATTTGGTGAAATTAACTTTGACCTGCCCAGGTGGGATTCGAACCCATGACCTTTCATACCGAGCCCACTGTGACCCTAACCCAACTCACTTGGCCATCAAGTCCCTATTTTATGGTGTTTACATACATCTCAGGAATCAGGTTGATAGAAATGATCTCTGGAAAAACTCATTTCTTCAAACTTATTAAGTTGTACTAATTGTTCACTTAACTTCTGATTTATTCCCAAGTTTATTCAGCAGACACCTTATAAACATTGCCATCTGATGGCAATCCTACCTCTGTTACTATGATGTCAGCAACTAATTATGTAATGAAGAAAATGTGAAATATCAGATTTATTGTAAGCGATAGTGTACTTTGTTATGATGTATAAGTACAGCCTGATATGCTGCCAAGCAATATAGGCCCTGACCTCAATTAATGGTCATTCCTTAAAGGGCAATGCCATTTGTTTATGTCTCAACTGATATTCTTTTTCTACCAACTCTTGAGAATCAGTGCTGTTTGTTGTTAAATGTTATTTTATATTAATAATAATATTATAATTAACTGTTAAGAAATATAAAAAGAAAAAACATATCCAAGTCAAAAGTTTTTATGGAGTGCCGACGTTTATACCTGCCTTGCAGGTCTTCTTCAGGGCTAAAGTTAACAAAAAAATAGATGTGACAAGTTAGTTAGTTGTTGGTTTGTTAATTGACTAGTTAGTTATCACATGTTTTTTTTTTTCTCCTGGCTGCATCCCTGATCTTCTTCTTGTGTTACTTTGTTATTAGTATTTGATTTTGAAATATATTTATGCATAAATAAATAATCAAAATAACTCAATTTTATTGCTAATTTTGATGGAACTATAAATGAATAAAGTTCTAGTTAGTTAATAAATACATGCTATAAAGAATATTTGCTCCTTAGTTAAATACAAAAGTTTAAGTATTAGTTTAACAATAATAACAATAGATAAATGATATTTGGTTGTTATATTTTATTAATTTATTTTTTTAGTTGGTATCATGGGGCAATCACTCGTCTTGAGGCTGAAAATATTCTGCGAATGAATAAAGAAGGAAGCTTTCTAGTCAGAAACAGTGAGAGCACCAAACAAGACTACTCACTGTCTCTCAAGTAAGTTTTGAAACTTTAAAAATATCTAATTGTAAGTACTCTATTAATATATAAAATGAAAGGTTAGAGATAAACAGATGATTGATCCATGAGGTATGTGCCCTATCAAGCAAAAGTTCTTTCAATTCTGGTGGATTGATAATAAAAAAAATAAAAATAGCCAAATTTCAGAGTTTGAAAGACAACACATTTCTGATAATAGCCATAATAAAAGTCTTAAAAACTGATCTTCCAATTTTTAATACATTCAGTTTATAGTAAAAATAATAACTTTGGTTTATTATTCTGATATTGACTTTAATACAGGTTTTTTAAACTTTATTCTGTATCAAAACATGTTGTTCATGCCATAACAATAAGCAAATGCGATCTCAGTGTATTATAATTGTCAAGTGAGACAAGAGAAAGGTCAGTTAGAGCCCATTGAAGCTAACTGAATAAAGAAAGTGCAACATCCGATTGTACATGCTAGCATATAAAGAGTTGCTCTAACTAGAAAAACTAATAGAAAATAACTTTAATTAGAAGGAAATTTTTGTCATTTTATATTCGTAGAATTTGTTCATTATTTTAATATGTATTTTTTCTCATTGAAAAAGAAGGTTAAAACTAGCATATCTTTTTTTAATTGTTTGTATTTAATTTTTTTTTTCAAGGCTGAAAAATAAAAATTCAGATTTAGCATCCAAAAAACTTGTATATTTTTTTCATTGACAAGCCAGCTGGTTACTGAACAAACTTTTTAGTAGAGCTATTCAAATATCACTCATTTGCTACAACAACGACATAACTCAAAAAATTCAATTTTGCAGGAGGACAGTCTTGTAAATAAAGTACCGGATGATCTGTAGACATACAATGACATATCCTACTCTCCCTTATTGAATAGTTGTAGCTCAAATATAACGTTTTACCGACTAAAACTACGTAGGTGAATGGTTCATTATACAGTCAAAAGCTCAGCAATACTCCAAAGCTTGTTTTTGAGTTATGTCATTGCAGCAAATGAGTGATATGATCAAACATTCAATTTTAAAAATAATAGTTTAATAATACATCCAACAAAAATATTTCTGCATACATATATACATAAAAAATACTTCAAAAGTTAAATATAATAAAAATTTAAAACATAGAATATTAAGAGATAAGAGATGTACGTAGCGATTGTCTACTAGAGGAAGTATCATTGTCTACTAGAGGGAATAGAATTCCAATTGTATGTGGCATAGTAATGAAACAAAATTGAATTCATTAAGAGGCAAACTGCTTTAGGAAAAAGGGGTTAAAATTTGTATAAAAAAAAAAAAAAAATTAACTGCTTTAATTTTATACCACAATTTATTCACTACATATAAAGGTAAAAATCACGTATAATGTATGCCCAAATAATTATATTTTTATTCAAATCTGAGTTGTTGTTTTTTTTATTTAAATTTAATCTTTATTTTTGTAAATAAGATTTTTTTTGTTTAAAAGATTTCAACAAATACAATTTATTGTATAGTACAATTTATAATATTAATGAATTTTTCAATTTGTTAAACTTTTTACTTCAGATAAATATACTCGACACTATATTTATATTTCTTTTTATACTTTATGTTGTTAACATCAAAAATTGGGCATCAACGTTGGCTAGTAAATATTAAATTGAATAAATATATTGTATCAATTTCAAAATGTAAATGGTACTTACACATAATTGTGGTATTCTATAAAATTGTTTTTTGTTTTTTTTTTGTCTGTGAATTATAATAGACAAATGGTTATTTAAATAGAGATACTAATTTTTTCAATCACTAAAGACACACAGGATCTTTTTTATGCTCCATAGTGGGAAATATGATCGAACCATTTGGCCAAAACTGCGAAAATGAGTTGATGAATGTTTTATGAATTTTAAAAAAAATTTAATTCTATTTTCTTTTCTATTAATCTACAGGGGACTTAACACAACTTACAGTAGACTTTACCAAAATGTCTGCATTTACTTTAAAAGCTAATGTTGATGTTTATGGGTCATCCCGATTTAAATCAAACAACTCTGATTTGCCCTTACTTGTTTTTTAACCTAAAGGGATTAGTGTTTACTAGAATAGGCCCTTCCAGCTGTAACTCTAAGCAGATCTGTCTGTTAAGTTAGGACTATTCCTGAATTATTGTCTGAATCTGGATCAGTAATCTAAAATATTGTTTATATTTATTTGATAAGATTGTCTTTCTTCAAAAGAATTATGCTTTAAAAAAAAAGTCTTTCACTTTATTCATCTTTGATAAAAAATTCCCAGAACAGGGAAGATATTTTTATTAATTTTAATTACCCTAACTTTCTTTAAAAGATGGTCTGGGATGCATTCAGGAGAAAGAAAAAACACATCCAAATTAAAAAATTTTAAATGGAGTGCCAACATTTAAACTTGCCTCGCAGGTCTTCTTCAGGGCGACTGAATCAGTCAGGAGAAGAGACAAATGATTCTTTCTCTTGAATCCAGGCCATCTTCTTATATATCTTAAGGCCAACCATACTATTCTTATTATTGAAATTTAGTCACAATAAATCTATAATTTTTTTGATATCTAGGAGTGCACGTGGATTTATGCATATGCGTATCCAGAAGTGTAAGGAGACCGGGAGGTACATATTGGGACAGTTTAGCAATCCATTTCTAAGCATCCCGGACATGATCAAGTACTATTCCGTCAACAGGCTTCCTATAAGAGGTGCGGAACACATGTGCCTCTCTCATCCCATCATTGAGCAACTATTATAGTCATTGGATTCTCGAGGCACATTTTTATAATTTATTCATTCGCATTTATATATAAGAGTATATTATATATTATACAGTTGAAATTTCCTTAAACTTTTACTGTTATGATTGCAATATGAAAACAATTTCACTTGTTCTGTTCTGTTCACTGATAATTATCGATCAATAATCATTAAAGTTACATATAGCATAATAGGATTCTACAAAAAAAAAAAAAAAATTAAATTAAAAAAAAAACTGAAGTCATAATTTGTTTATATTAAATAATTATAAATTTAATTAAAGCCATATTGCACTGAATATAAGGCATATTTTTTCTCTATCATACTACAAAAACAAATCCTGTATTAATTATTATATTTTAAATTACTAGATTTCTAGAAAGAAATCTAGAGATTTATATATTTTTTTTTTTATCCGCGAAATATTTCAATGATTAAATAAATAAAGAATGATCTTAAATCTTAATCTGTTAAAAGCATTTTTAAAAAAATAGAAAAGTTTGTATTTTACTTAATTGCTTAATATAAATAAAATATCAGATTCAAGTAGCAGTAAATACAGTTTTCAGGAAAATTTCCACAAAAGTTATTTTTTCATATAGAATCTTATTGAAAACTAAAAGATTTAATGAATTCCAGATCTAATGAATAATTAATTTAATTATTTCAAAAATGCCTTCTTTTTTTTTTAATGTAAAAATGAATTGCAGTAATTTCATGGCAGCATGACCATCAAAATAATGAAACTCATCTGTAATCTGATAATTATTTTTTAAATTATTTATAAAATGGAGTCTTATGTTTGATGTAATAAGGTAATACTTCTTTAGTTTAATCATGAAAAACATTAGGAACTCAATAGTTTATTATTTATTTTTTAATAAAAGCTTACATTATTACAATAAATATGCATAACCATTTTTTGAATTTATTATCTGAGCGGAATATTTAACTTTAGATATCTTAGCAGAAAAGTTTTAAAAAGAAATTTAACAGAAGATATAGATTTAAAATATATGTAAATTGAAGATTTTTCAAAAGATCGGAGTTAGAATAATAGTTCTGAAAACTTACTATTTTCCCTTAATTATAAATAGCTATGTAGAACTTGAAAACTGAATATTTTAAATAACATAAAACATTACAAAGAGCCTAAATATATTGTGTAATCTCTCCTTACTACTTATATTTTATAAAATCTTTATTCTTATATCTACAAAAAAATATATATATAATAAGAAGGAAAAGAAAGAAAAATAGATTGTTTTGGAAACTATTAACTTTATTAAGTTATTATTATATTGAGGATGTTTTATCAACTAGTGATGTTCGATTAATGGTGGTGAATTTTATACTTTTGTTTATTAACTTTCAGTATATGTCATGTGCAATGCAACTCCAGCACAGACGATCTAAGGAATCCAAAAAAAAATATTAGCTTCTTATAGTAACAAAAATACATTTTTGGGTTAGACTACCTCCAAAGTTCATTAACAAGTTCATCCTTAGAGTCTACTAAATTCTAATCATGTTTGCAATCCAGATTATGCTTAGCTAAATTTAAATTTAAAATAAGTAAAAATTAAATTTACTCTGGTTTAAAGATATAAATGATGAACCATATTGTTCCATATGTTTTCTTGCGCTTCCAATGAAAGATATTATAATAACCCTATAATAATCTAAAAAATCTTATAATAAGCTCATAGGAATGAAATAAAATTTCTGAGATCTGTTGCGTGTGCTGGAGGGAACAAAAATTCAAATCATATAAGGTTTTATTCCATGACATGAAATGTCAGTTTTTTTGGAAATGGTACTATAAAATAACCTTGCTATATTATATTGTCAATTGATGCTACTATACTCTGTTTTCATTAACATTTCTTGCAATTTATAATATTTTTCACTAACTCTGTGCAAAATTAGTGAAGTAGTTTGGTCAGATAAACACACTGCTGATAAAAAACAATTTTTAAGTCTCGCTGTTTAAATTTTTATGCAAGTTTAAACTTATGTTATTAAAAGTGTTCACATCTTGGAAGACTAATAAATTGATCATAAGGCATTAATGGTTGCAGTAACCTGATATCTTGTTTTCTTTGGGTAATTCCAAATACTGGCATTTCATGTACAAAGAGATATAAAAATAATAGTTGGTCCCTAGAATATTTAATTTTAATATTTAGCATAAATATATTTTTATTTTCGTTTTTGTTAATAATACAATATAACCACATATCGAATGGTATTCTTTAAGATGTCTTGATATTTGTGCTTAAAAAAAAATGAATTAATAAAAAAAAAAAAAAAAAAAAATGTTACCAAAATAAGATACATTAAAATGATATAGTCTGTATATTTGATATTGGAATAGAAGTTAGATAATGTTAAAGCCAAAGAATTAGCTGTGAGTTTTATTTATACTCTCACTACGTTAATGTAGGGTTAGAATCAGGCCATGAACATAAACTTTGTACTTCTTTGATCCACCAATCATATTGTATTATTATGTATAATTCTTGTTCAAAGCAAAAGTTTATTGAAAAATTGTATTCATAATTAATTTTCTAAAATTATTCATATAAAAATAAGAAATAAATTGTATAAAGAGGTAATCTTTTGTAGAATTAGTTTAAAACTAATGTAATTGTTACAGTTGGTAATATAAAACCTGTTAATAAAATATTTGACCTCTTTTCATGAGGGAAAGTTCTGCCAATATTCTTTTATACATACCATTAGGCAAGTAATGATTGTAAGAAAAACATTTGTGAACTTGATACTTAATTTTTTTTTTCTCTGTATTGTATGTTAACCCATTCAGTGCCAGGTGTTTTATGAAAAATGATGTAATATGTGTTTATTTTCATATGTATACATCTATGTGCAGACTTATACCTTCTCTTTTATCTTGTTTTTCTAATACTTATTATCTGGAGTATTTTGAAAAAAAATCATTTTTGATATTCCAATAATTAATCCTCTTTATATGTATATCCAACAAGTTAAAGGTTGATTTAAAAAAATAAATAATTCAAAACACTACAATTTTTCATCTCTCTTATTTAAACAGTACATACCAGAAATAATGATGGCTAAATTATAGGATTTTGAGGAATTTTTAGGGATTTAAAAAATAATACAGGAAAGATGTTGGGATGAAAAATTAATTTGAAAATTGTAAAAGTTGTATATTTAATCGCTGAGTTTTTACATACAATTTTTGTACATACTCATGTAATAATGAAAACTATACCTAAACAGTATATATGGATATGTATATTTTAATTTTAAAAACTTTTCTGTACTTTTTTTTCTAATTGTTTAATAATTTCTATTATCTTATTTATTTGCTTTACATAACTAAATTAGCAATGCCATACAAACTAGATAGTTCTGTTTTCATTAAAGTTGTTAAAGAAAATAACACAACATAATAGGGGATTAATCCATTCCCAGCCATGGACCTCATTTTGGGATCCTGGGTATTTTTGTGCTTAACAGTTGGCAACATTGTTTATATGACAATGTTGAGAAAAAAATGTAAAACAAACGGAAAAAAAGTTAGCAGTTAATGGGTCAATTATAAAATAATTGTGACGAAAGTCAGTCGCAGAAAGTGGACAGGTGTAATTAATTATTATATTATAAAAATAAACCATTTAAATAATTTTCAAAACAATATACATTCAAACCTGTCAGGTATTAAACTGAATGTATTAGATCGTATAAAAAGGAATTGGAACTGTAATACACTTTTCTAAGAAGTTATCAAGGGATTGTGATCTTTTTTACTTATTGTAGTTTATATTAATTAAATATTATATCTCAGTTTTTATTTAAAATTCGTTTTTGTTTATTCAAGATTTTACTTCTGGTTAAAATAGAGACGATTATAAGTAATTTAGAAAAACAAATCATTTAAACATGAAAATTCAAAACCAGAATAAACTTAGTATAATATCAAGAAACAAGTACTAGGAAAGATACTGGTTAAATGAAAATGGGATTACAATAATTGGATCACTGGAGATCTAAGTGTTTATTAAATTGGCCAATTATCACAGCCTGGATGATCACAATTTTCGTGATCATAGCCTGAAAGGGTTAACAAAATCTACTGACAATATTAACAGGTAATTAAATCAAATTATTACTTCCCCCTGTCGCATTTAAAGTTCTTCCAGTTTGTAAAATTATTTAATTGCTAACATTTAGTGATACAAATGTAAAATTTTTATTGTATGTATGATATTTAAACAAAAATCATTCTGAACTTGACTGAAATAGGGTACGTAATTATTTTTGTAAGCTGTAGAGAAGTATTGTAGGGGGACATTGCCAAATTCTGTCGATTTGATGGAACTAAGTATGCTGAAAACTCTTAAATTTAATGTAATTAGTTATTTATGCATTATTATTTTTTCAAAAACTTTTTGTTTCATGTAATATAATACTAGAATTTTTTTTCTTGTATATATTTTTAATAAACCATTTTGGTTTTGTAGTTACCAGTTTCTAGATAAAACGTATTTTTATTAGTCCTGAATAAATTTTAATGTTTGGGCGAGAGGTGAATATTTCTGGGACCTGTTTGATAATTTTGATTAAATTCTTGTAAGAAAATTGTTTTTGAAGGCGTGTACTTAGGTTGTGATACCTATATATATGTACAACACATATATATATTGTTGATTCATGTTGTACTTTGGTATTGTAGATAGATTTATGTAATTCCAAATTGTCATATTTTAGAATAAACTGTGTTATAATTCAGTTTTTATTGATTTCAACCTTTATCCATTCATCAACACATTTCAAACTACACCTAATCATTTTTACTTGCCCTAGGTATGAAATAAACTCATAAAAGTTTGAAAACTGTTATTGATATTCAGTGAAAAAAAAAAAACCCAGTTCTAACCCTTAATCAAGGATTTGGCAACCATTTTCAGTTACTTGAGAATGCTTCAATATAATATTTAGAATGACCATGTATTCTTCAACACCTAAACCCTAATGAACACCTAAGAGAAGATGTTATTCACCCAAAGAAAAATAAGAGTTGTTCTGATGAAAGAATTTGAACATATCCCCCAGGTATTTATGGAAACCTTTAATGTCTCAATCAAATCTATATTAAATGCAAGACAAGTAAATACAGCAGATTTAATACCTGTATTTCTGCTAATAAATAAAATATATTTTTTAATTAATGATGTATTTTTTGTTTTGTTTATTTCGTTTAACGTCACTTTATGCTGCTATGGCTAATCGGACGATGCTACGGTGGGAGTCCTAAATTTTGCCTATCCAGGTATAATTAGGATAGGGATCTTTTACCTTCGCACAGGCTCGGGACCCCCATTTTATTACGGCATAGCTAAGGATTTTTTACTCCCTTTTTAAGGTCATTGCCGGGCTGCGAACCCGCGATCTTGGGTTTAGCTGGTTGCTATGCTAACCACTACACCACAGGTGACCCCTGATGTATTTTTTATTTCTAGTTTTAATTGTATTCTACTTTGATTTCATTTATTCATGACTATGGTAATTAATTTAAAACACTGTAGAGGCAATAATTATTAGTTGACTTTTGTTTAAACTTAAAAAGTTCTGCTTTTTAAGTTTATAAACTAATATTATTTGTAAGCGAATGTAAATTGTAAAAATATTCAGACTAGAAACCCATTATTTTCGACTTCCTCAACATTAACTAGACAATTGTTCAAACCTCCCAATTTATTACTAGAGACTTACATTTGGTATTAGACTTATTTACTAGTATTAGACCCGTTTGGGCATACACAGTTGAGCTCTGGGGCTCTACTAAACCCTTTCAATTCTTCTCATATCCAATCCTTACAATTCAAAATCCTCAACGCTCGTTACTTTGTCACAAAGAAACTTAACCATGAAGATCTTAATGTTCTATAAGTTTCTGATTTAATCCAATCCAGATATCTTTCCTTTCATAGTAGACTCCATAGCCTCACAAATCCACTAGTCTCTTGCTTCACATTCTATTCCTGATAACTCTCCGATGCTACTGAAAAGAAGATGGCCTCGAGACCTTCTACTATAGAACTTTTATAGCTTTACAAGTTATTGTCATGTTACTGTATTCATTTTCCAACCTATTTACTAGATGTATATGTACTATATCGTTGTAAATATCAATATAAATATAAAAAAAATATATATATATTGAATTTAAATATTAGTTTTTAGTCATATTTAAAGATATTTTTGTTTATAAAAAAGTAACCAATTTTCATATATACTTATATATATTCCAGTTATTAAATATTTTGGTCTAGCTATAGTTCATTGATGCAAAGCAAAAAATAAATAGGTAATTATATATATTATCAAGTAATTTTGGTGTTATTTCTTTCTAGTCAGAACATACCATTTAGGAGAAGTAAAAACAAAGTTGTCCGGTTGAAGGACTAATGTTTCATTGACAAAAATCTAAATTTGTTAGGATTGATGAATTAAGTGCCACTTCTATTGAAATTATTTCATTTGAAAACTAGTTTCGAATGCTAGACATTCATCTTCGTAGTTTAAGTGCCCCCCCTTTTACTTCTCACAAATTCAGTGTTTTAGTTATCTCGAAGGTGAGTGCCTATGCTTGATTTCTTCTCTTATCTTTTTAAAAAACTTTAGTACATATAATCTATGTAACATAGTACTGATGTGTTGAAAAAATTTTGTATGTTTTAGAACTGAAGAATGTTTAGCATTCGAAACTAGTTTTCAAATAAAATAATCTCAATAGAAGTAGCACTTAATTCATCAATCCTAATTGTATTGATCCTTCTATATCATCATGCGTACCCCAAGTGATCTAAATTTGTACTTTTATTTTATTTTTTTGTTTTGCTTAAGTTCAGTTTAACTAATATAGCTATTATTATATCATGGTAGTACTTCACTCACAGAGGTACATTTTAATAAATTCAAGATCATGAATAAAAACAAATAAGAAACCACTTATTTCCCTCTTTCCATGAATAATAAACAACTTTTTTTTTTTCTATTTGCTTTTCAATAGTTATTTTTATAATTATAATAATAATAGCCTTTTATTATGTCCATAACTCAACAAATAAACCATAATTCAAATAAATACAATAAAAATAAAAATTTAACATATCTACAAATAAGTCCACAATTATTATCATATTTACAAACAAAATTCTTCTGTGAGTTTGAACATGGGCCTTCCCTCAGGGAGTATAGGTCTAGACTTTCCCAGGTGACCAGCCTACTGGGAAGCCGGGTTCGCGATTTGGATCCACTTCTCTTCCCATTTATCTCTGTCCCTTGCCATTCTCCACCATAGTGGTCCGACTTTCTTCTTAAAGAAGTCACTCCATCTTTTCAACTGTCTTCCTCTTCGCCTTTTGTAGTAATAGGGTGTCCAAACAGTCACTTCCATTGACCACCTTTTATCAGTTCTCCTTAAGATATCTTAAGGAGAACTGATTTTTATAATTGTAAAGTGTTATCTATAAAACTTTTTATTTTATTATCAAATATATATATCATACTACTATGTATGAAGTATGTAAAAGCAATAATTCTTTCGACAGTACAACTCAAGGTTAGTAAAGAGAAAAATTAAAATATTAACTGCAGGGACAATCTTCTCAAACTCATACATCTACAAGGCTTATAGAGATATTGCTTTATAAGTGATTGAGAATGCCTTAATTATATTTATTATATACAGATATTAGTCATTGGCAGATGAAAAACATATCAACTTAATCAATTGATTAGTAAAAAAGAAACATACCCTTTCTTTATATTTTTGCAAAAATTGATGGATGAATATGTGAAGAAATGATCAGTGTTTAACGAAAACTATAAAGGAGCTATTAGTCACAGAAATGGATAAGGGAATTCAAAGGACATAGTAAAAATGATAATGAATTTTTGAAACAAAACTAACTTGGATGAAGGGATTCAGGGTAGGAAGATGAAGAATAATGGGAAGTTTTATTGTTAACTTGACAGAAAATCTAAGAAATGGAATGATCATCTTACTATATGCCACCTTTTGATTCATTCTTCTACTATTCACTGATTTACCCTTTAAATTTTTGTAATTTTCAAACTATCATATTATTTAAAGACTGTTTTGACTCCTTAAAAAACCTTGCTATGAATTTGTTGAAAAAAATAAAGTAATAATAAAGTAACTTTTTCAAAAATTCCACTGGTCAGACAAAAAGAAAATGAGCGTAACAGGCTGTCTGTTGGCCGTCTGTTATAAAATGCACAAATAAAAATTTTCTTTTATACATTTAAAGCAATATTAAAAATTTCACTTGACTTACAAGATGTGTAAGTGATTGATTTTCACTGTTGTCTAAAAAAATTTAGTTGCTTTTTAATAACAGCTTCATAGCATCTTTTAACAGGACGATTTAATATTTCATGTTTGTTGAAATCCCATATTATGAACCTATTTAAGAATAGCGTCAAAAATGGAGAATTAAAATAAATCCAAACAAATCGCATCAAATAACTTTTACTCTTTGTCGTTAGCCTACAACTTCCTGTCCCTCAGTATTCTTTAATGGTATTCCATTAATATCAGATGAACAGATCCGCTATCTAGGACTCCTTCTGGGCAAGTGTCTCACTTGGAATCCACATACAAAAATAAAACAATAAGAAACTGCCCATCATTTTCGACTTCTTCAACATTTACTAGACAAACTTTCAAAGCTTCCGATTTACTACAAAAGACTCATTTTCATGACAGTTATCAGACCTATTTTGACGTATGGAGTTGGGCTTTGGGGCTCCATTAAACGATTCAATTCATCTCGTATACAATCCTTACAATCTAAAATCCTTAGAAAAATCCTCTTTACTTTGTCACAAACTAACTTATCCACAAAGATCTCAATACCTTACGTTTCTGACTTAGCTCAAACCAGATATCTATCCTCTCATAGTAAACTCCATAATCATGGAATTCCTCTAGCATCTCAACTCGCTCCCCACTCTATTCGAGATAGCATTCCAAGGTGTCTGAAAAGAAGATGGCCTCAGGACGTTATTATATAGAACTTATTGAAGTACTAGCAATGGGTAGTTAGAAATAGAAATATATTAGCTTTGAGTGCCTTGGATTTTTTTTTTTGGGACTAAGTCAAATGCTGCTTTGAGGTAAAAAAGAGTGAGATGGATGTTTTTATCTCTAACCTAAGATTTTTTTATAATATTTTTTAGAGAGAATACATGATCCCTGGTCTGTCTACATGGTCTGAAGCTAGCCTGTTACTCCCCAATATGGTTCCACTAATGGTCTCAGTCTATTTTCCAAGATGGACATATATAATTTTTAGAATAACTGCTGAGAGATATATTGGCCTATGACTAGAGCATTCAGCATGGCAACCCCTTTTTGTAGATTGATAATATTATCTTATTCTCCCAATTCCTTAGTTCTTTCTTCTCATCACGGGCTTTTCAGAAGAGTGCTTGTAAGGCTTTAATCTATCCATCAATAAATAATAAATCCGTCATTCAAAGGTAGGTACTTTGTGATTAAAATTCAGGTTTCATAATTAGAAACGAACATAGATAAAGCAAGAGGTACAAATACATACATGATTACATGTGTACATTAGCAATATTAGCTATGTATTCTTTGAATTATCCGTAACAGGTAGCTAATTACTCCATGTTGGATGTTTACAATCTTTTCATTACGAAATACTGTTTATCTATCATAATTCTATTAAATATTTAATCATGCATTCGCAAATACCAACATTCAAGCTATTGAATACTATTTTTCTTTTATGAATAGAAAATAAATTTAAAAACTTTAAATTTGCTCTCAATTCATTATTATATAAAAATATTATATAATAATGATTATATTATTATTATATTATGATAGATTCTAGTAAGCTTGAGTCAATGATGGACAATATGTAGAAAAAAATTATATAAATCTTCAAACATTTGCTGCCTATAAGTTTTAAAATATTTGTATATTTTCAATACACCATTATATATTCAGGCAGTTGGGGTGTGCAGTCAATAGAAACACAATTAAAATATTAATTAATTGCACCAACATTTCGGCCTACATTTTAAGCCTTCATCAGGGCTGCACAGTGGGCCTAATAGCACTTCTAACTGGAAAAAATTTGTTTGTTTCCAATTTCTATTTCTTTTTTTAGTCATAGTGTTTGGGAAAAATGTTGAAAAAATTTTAGGACAATGAATTTTCAATATTTTGTAAAAAAAAAAAAAATTAATTTTTTAAAATAATCTCCTATGAACTTCAACTCATTACTATCTATAAAATAAGCCACGAATCATTAATCCGAACAAATACTCTCGACCTATTGTTGTCAACAAATTCGAGGTCCTAAAACCAGGTTTTGGCGTATCCACAATTAACCCCATTTATCTTTTAAAATATAATTGAATTTCTTCTTTTCAATTTTGTCTTCTCAGATTCAATTCTTACTACACATTCCATAGTATGAAGCTGATAACTTATGTGCAAAAAGCATTCGAAAGTCCTAATCCAAGCATGGAGAGTGGGCAGACCAAAACTATAATTCTAAGTATAGGCCAAAAGTATAATCTATTCAATTATTCCAGTATACGTCCAAAAATATATTCGTTCTTTTTTTCATTAGAACTCTCCTATAAGGAAAAAATTTCCATTGGAGGAACTGTTAACGTTGTACCTGAAAAGGAAAATCCATTAATTTATAAAAATAGTAGACCATTGCAGCTGATATGTGCTAGTAAAGGTAGTATACAATACAAGTGTTAGTTAACAACAATTATGGAACCGGTGCACAGTGGTAAAAACGGCCAATCAAGGTGGGACATTGCTCATAACTTCTAAAGAAATAGTCGAAATCACTTGAAAATGTTTGTGTATTTTTTATTTTTGCATAAATGCAATGAACTATAATAAAATAGAACAATAATAAGAACTAAAAAATTTTTTTTATAAATAGAACAGAATTTTGAATTTTTTTTTTTATTATAACTTTAATATTTCCCTCATCCCTGACATGCCAATTTTACATAATTGCTCATATCACATCTGCTTATTGTCACGATTTGAGTGACAGGTGTGGATAAAATAAATAAAGTGAAAAAAAAAATAATGAATATTAAATTTAACACAGACCATTTTTTATTTACTATTTTATTAGCCAGTTGGCTCAGATAGTAATTTTAATAATTCATCCGGGAAACATTTATCATTAGGATCAGGAGGCAACAAAGCACTGCCTTCATTAATTGACAAAGTTGAAATATATGGGTCAGGCGAATAAAGCTGCGTACAAGCTGAAGCATGCAGCTCCTTATAGGAATAATTGTCCAACAAATGTTGAATTTGTCGCTCTTTTTGTTTTTTTCCTTTAGATCTCTAAATGCTTTGGTAGTACAAGATTTACTGCTACTTGGGCCAAGGGCAAGTGCTTCGGTATCTACCAAATTTCCCTTCAGCCAATCGGAATTTTGTTTCAAACATTTTCACGGCTCTATTGACTTTGGACCCATCGAGAATGAATATGAATTAAAAATGAATCCACTATTTTCATAACTAATTCCTGAGTGACATCATCAGTAATGCCTTTTGACCTCAGACAATTTTTCAGTGTGTCGTGGCCACCCACACATCAAATACAGCACTTTTGAGGAGGGGCATTATTCTGAAAAACAATTAATAGCTTAGCTCTATGGGTCTGGATGGGTCAGATTTCAATTGTTATATATTCTTTAGATGTTATACTTTAAAACCATGCCACCCAGAAGGCGGAGGACTTTGGAGAAAAAAGTTACATAATTTTAATTACGAAAATCTGTTAACTTGTTAAATATGTTTACTTAACTCAACTAAATACACCCATAAGGATAAAATTTTAAATATGTATCACTCACCATAAAATGTTAATAGATAGACCTTTGATATATTATATAAGACATTATTATATGTAACACACACTATGAATGGTTGGGCACAATAGAAGTGCCCTGCACTTGATACTGATCTGAGAACTACCTGTTTTTTTGGAAAGAATGTCTGTTTACACTAGTGTTAATCCATCAAATCTTATTCTCATTGCTGTTTAGATCTCGTCAACCATCTCTTGATAACATTACTAAGTCCATTCAATGCTCTGTTAACTGAAAATTTTTCTTAATGTCCATCTAGATTGGGCGTTTTTACCACTGTGCGGTGTCATGTTAAAAATATTGTAATGAAATTAAAATTACACATTAAATTGATTTATTTAAATCAATAAAATTGCTAAATAAAATCCAGTATTAACAAATAGTGATATCATTAATGTTTAATAAATAAAAAACTATTTCAGTCCCTATGGTTCAAATGAAGCCAGCTTGACATTGAAGGGATTAAGGCAATGATATTCATAAAATCCTCTAACTAAATATTGTTCTTTTCAACAGTGAATGGGATTCGGTGATATGTAATTTTTTGCACTTAAAATTCATTTTTCGTTATACTGTAGAGGTTAGCAATGTAGTTGAATCACGAAGAAAAATCGAAATAATTACTAAAATGGCAGTTATTAGCAGCTGATTTTTGCTGGAATAGTTAATATAGATACTACTATCTGTAATCAAAAAGGTTTGAAGATGGTGTCACGCAGTGGCATTTCAAAAATATATTAATGAAGTTAAAATTAAGCGTTAAATTTGCTTATTTAAAACATTAACATTTGTAAATATAGTTAACTATTACAAATGAAAACCACTACTTATGTGCAATAATGTCGTTCATCCATAATATTGGATTATGTCGTTGGATTTTCAAAAATATTATTTCAGTCACATTGGATCTGGGCACTATTAGGTCTTCATTTATTTTTCTCTGGCGCTGCAGAGTGATTACGCACATAATATTAATAAAATCCTTTAATTTAATATCGTTCTTGTTTACAGTGAACCGAAATTGATGATTCGCTGTGATTGATGATTGTATCTCTTTTTTTATCTTTGTAAAAACAAAATCTTTAATTTATTTATTAAATTTCATACTGTTTTTGTTTTCTCCTTTTATTTATTTTTTTTTTTAAATTCTCTTTTTTTTGTCATATCTTTTTATTTTTTTCACCCTCTGCCCTCATGAATGCTTATAAGGTAGGCCGAAACCCCAGCACATTAATAATGTTTTAATTTTGTTTCCATTGACTGCACACCCCAATTACTTACATCTTCATTAGTTCCACAGTAAAAAACAAAACAAAAAAACATCAATATTATATATTCGCAAATATTTATCTATATTCAAGCTATTCAATACAATGTTTCTTTAAGAAATAGAAAAAAAACTCAAACTTTCGATTCAGCACTATTGAAAACCTTTTTAAAACCATTTGTTACCATTAAATTCCAGTAAATCTGTCATTCATGGACTACACAAAGAAGAAAATCATACAAATGATTGATAATAATTATCTCTTACTTATTAAAGTCTGGGGTCATGATGACCAATAATGTTGGATTGGAGGTCCCAGGTCATGGGTTTATTTTTTTTTAATATAAACATGGATTTATTATTATTTATATAATATTTAGGTACAACATGTATTAGTAATATATATTTCCTCGCCATCAATATTATTATTTACAATATCATTTAACCTTTAACCGTAGGTTGTTTTAATTTGTATTCACTTTAGTAAAATTGATCAGATTCCGCAACATTCAATTATATTTTGTTTAAAAATTATTATCTTCTATCTTCTATTTATATGAATTTAGTTTTTGTAACTGACTAGGAGTTGTGACCAGGTCTAACAAATCAGTTCAATGTCAGAAAAAAAATTATTTTAATCTTACATATTAATTTAAGAATGTAGTACATTTTAATTATTTCAGTAATAGAACTGCCACTCTGGGATTCTATACCAAAAAGTTGAAAATTCTAAGTTCAAGGCAAAGGTTCTATACTTGAAAGTTCTAATTGATATGAAGACCTTCTTAGAATGAAACCATACATTAAAAATCTAATAAAAATAACATTTAATTCTAGTATTTGAAGTAGTACCCCAAATGTTATAAAATAAAACAGTAAATAAAAAACATTTATTAAAAATGAAGTTCAATCTTTAAGTTTGAATTTACAAGGGAGGAGCTGACCTAACAAAGATAAGGTTAGAACTAAAACAAAACTGAATATAAAAATTTAGAGATAGTTATTATTATTATTAATTAATATATTGAGGTATGGGAAATCCTCCACCTGAACCCAAAATGCTTTACTGTGAAATAGTTTTCATTAACAGTTACTTATGACTGCTAAATTTTCAAGACAACTTTTGAGTCGGCAATCATTGGCAGAATTCTGCATTTTCAGTTGTCAACTAACCATGAAGCCTAAATTAGCATGATGAACTGGCTGTTTTGTTGCTTACCATTTATTTTTTCATATATTATTATAACGGTTTGTTGCTAATTGTACTGTATTGAGGGACTGAAAGCTATGATATGTTTTTCCTGAATATTTTAAAAAAATAAATAAAACCCTATCTTGTCAAAATAATTTTTTTTTTATGGGAGAAAAAAATTGATAAAAACACCCCTACACCTCTATTTAAAGGCATATTATGGTTATAGCTAAGAAAACAATAATTTTGAGAACTCTAAGGTAACAGATAACCATCAAATAATTGAAAAATAATTTTAAATGATCTAGCTAGAGAACAGTTGATTTCAAATACTTTACAAAGAACACATTAGCCTCACACCATATCAGCAATGTTACTAAGGCACCTCCCTTTCTTTTATTTTTTGTAAACAAAATGCTACATAATTATTAAGACCATAATATGTATCCATTTTGTGTTTTATTTTTCGTAATCTTTCAAGTAAAAGCATGCATTTTAATGTAAAAGTCTTTTTATATTGCTTTCTATTGGGATTAACAGATTAACTCGGTAAAATATTCCAACAGCAAGGAAATTAAAATGTTTTAAAAGCAGCCATATTTCAAAACTAGTTCATATGTCCTGGCTTTGGAAGTTTTTGATCACTATAACAATTCCAATCGAGAAATAGATATCAATTTCGGACAATTTTGTAAAAAAACTTTTAGTAAAATTCTAAATTTACTTTCATTATTTATACCAGACTTGAAAAAAAAGAAACTGCTCGCAGTTTCCGACTAGTCCAACATTTACTAGACATGCATTCAAAGCTCCCAATAAAATGAACTTTACATGACAGTAATTAGACCAATTTCGACATACAGAGTTAAGCTTTGGGGTTCCACTAAACCTTCCAATTCTTCTCATAACCAATTCTTACATGTCCTCAACACTCTTTATTGTCACAAACACACTTAATCATAAAGATACCTATCCTTTCAAAGTAAACTCCATACCCACCTGAATCCACTTGTCGAAAAAACAAACAAAAACAATATGACAAAAAAGGTGATGAAAGAAGGCGGCCTAGAGACCTTTTCATGTATAACTTAAATTGAAGTGCTACTAGTTAGTAGTTCTTCAAGTGTTATGGACATGTCATTGTAATCATTTTCCTCAAATTTACTTGTATATAGTATATTCAGTTGTAAATATCAATGAATAAATAAAATTTAAAAAAAAAATTCATTTTTTTACTCAAGTTGTTTTTCAACAGATTTCTGACTATTTATTTTAGAAAAGTTTAGGATTAATGTTCATCCTCAGGTGTTAAAAACTCTTGTTTATGATCCCCAAAACCCTTCATGAAATCTTCAACTGACTCATTTAAAGAGGTTAGGTCTCTAAGGTATCAATATTTTTAATTGGATGTTTTAAATGAACTGAAACATGCAAGGGCTATTCACTTAGTTTTCAACATAATAATGGACTTTAATAGAAACTTTGATCTTATTCAATGGACCTGAAGCCTTTAGACGGTATGATCAAGTTTTTATGATTATTTATACTAAAATAAATAAATAAAATAAAAATATATTAGTTTTATTGAATATGTGTAGCATTTTAGGAGAAAAATCCTTGTATTTACAGGAGAAAAAGTTTTAGTGATGGACAAGCTTCTTTGCTGGTTAGGCCATTTCAGTAATCATTTACTTGAAATTCCAACCATGGCCTCTATATTTAGAAATATTTTAATTTTTAAATAACAATGTTTATCGAGAAAACTGTTTTTTGGTTTCAAATATCAATTGATTATTCATTATCATCCCCATGATGGGCTGCTATATCTCTGTTAGAATAAAATACAAATTCATTTCAGTACTAATGTAAGTAAACGTCAAAAATGTTTTTTCAACAACTTATCACAGAAACAAGACTTCCATGTTTATAACCACAACACAGGTTTGCCAACCCCCTTTGTCTATGGATTAAGTTCAGTAATATTTGGTGCTTCGTCTTCAATGTGAAATAAGGCAATAAGAGAATAAATTAAAAGTAATCCTACACTTTTATCAGTCAAAATTATCTTTTTCATCCCGGCATGTTTTATGGCTACCTCCACTTCCCACCAGATTAATTTTGTTAAACAGCCCACAGTGATTCATTGTTCTCTGCAAAAATTAACTATTTAACTTGTAGTTTTCATCTAAAACATTTGCTGTTCTTGCCATACTGTATAACGGGCTCCATTGTTTGATCTGCTACCTGCATGGGATGTCAAGGGTTGAGCAGGTAAAGTAAATCTGTTTACTCCGAACAATTGCCGAGAAGGTTCCCTTTTAAGTTTGTGCGTTAAACTTAACCGATGTTAAACCTAAGGTCATCTTAGATCTATATCCCATGTTAAGTACGTGAATTTTGCTAAATATATGCAACAAATAGTTGTGCTGTGCAGTGTTTATGTTTAAGCTTACAATGTAAACATGCATCAGAGCTAGATGAAAAAATAAATAAAGTATAACAGATAAGTAGTACATTGCTATAAAGGAATAGTTAAGATTGAGGCGTAAGTAGTATTATAAATTTAAAAGTACATAATTGGTGTAATAGGGATCATATGTTATCAATTATGAAATGACAGTTAGCATAAACTATAAATTACAATTAAATTATAGAAATAAAATTACGGATAATTTATTTGAATTTTATTACCTCAAAATTCACTTCTTCTTTTATTTTATTTTTTTTTCGTATCTTTTAGTTTTTTTCTTCTAGCCCCGATAGAGGCTAACATCGTAGTCCGAAACGTCGGCACCGATGAATACAGTGCAGAAATTCTATAATGAATAGAAGTGAATTATTGCCAGTAGTTTGATCCTGTATACTGTATTGATATCCCCAGGTTTGGAATAAATGAGAATGCTTAATAGTAAATTGGTTTTTAACTATAGTAGGATTATGTAATATTTGTATGTCTGCACTTTGTCCCATCACAGGACGAGCACCATAGTCTGTCCACCACCACCACCACCTCTTGCTTGATCTGCAGCTGGCATATCAGTAACATCCATATTTTCAAATACACTTTGATCAGGAAACATATCTGGATTTTGTGTTTCTTCATTGTAAATATCTAAATTCCTTGAAGGGCCTGCTATCTACTCTACTGACATTCTCCACTGGATTCTACAGCTGAAAGAGCAGCGCTGAGATCTCTTTGAATCGTGTTTGAGTATTCCATAAATGGGGGGACATGCTTGTTTCAGGGTTCTCCAGGCTGAGTATAGTATATATTGTATATATTTTATGATTGTTTGTTATTTTATTTTGAATATTTAGGGATTATTTATTTAATTAATTTTAATAAAATGTAAATTTAAATAAAGTTATTTCTTTGAGTGCGTTTTAGATCTTACGTAAAACGTTTATTAATTAAAATTGACATTGCTTTCAAGAGTCGTTCGGCACGGAACTAATAGAACACGCGATCAATGGAAAAACAAGAAAAATTTCTAATTGTAAGATTCTGGAATAATAGGTGACGTTCAAATACAACATAAAAATCATGTAGAATGTTTTTCAATAACATTCTATACAGGATTATTTTAATTTGAAAACCGCTTTTATTGATACAATATTACAATCTGACTTGAGGTACAGAATGATAGTATAGAAGGATCAATACAATTACGATTGATGAATTAATTGCCACTTCTATTGGGATTATTTTATTAGAATATTAGTTTCGAATGCTAAACATTCATCTTCAGTTCTAAAACCTACAAAATTTTCAACACATCAGTACTTTGTTACATGGATTATATATACTAAAGTTTTCAAAAATGTAAGACAAGAAATCAAATATTGGTACTCACCTGGTGAGTATTTTTGAAAACTTGAATGTATGTAACCAATGTAACATAGTGCTGATTGTTATGTAATTTTGTATGTTTTAGAACTGAAGATGAATGTTTAGCATTCGAAACTAGTTTTCCAATAAAATAATCCCAATAGAAGTGGCAATTAATTCACCAATCCTAATTGTATTGATCCTTCTATACCATCATAGTGTACCTCAAGTCCGATTGTAATATTTTATCAATAAAAGCGGTTTTCAAACTAAAATAATCCTGTATAGAATGTAATTGAAAAACATTCTACATGATTAATATGTTGTATTCGGATGTCACCTATTATTCCAGAATTTTATAAATTCTTGTTTTTCTATTGATCTCGTGTTCTATCAGTTCCAGACCGAACGACTCTTGAAAGCAATGTAAATTTTAATTAATAAACGATTTACGTAAGATCTAAAACGCGCTCAAAGAAACAACTTTATTTATATTTATATTTTATTGAAAATTATTATATGAATTTACATCGAACTTAAACCCTCTATTACCCTCACCTGACCTTAACTACCCCATCCCTCGAGTACCGTTTAAAACGGATCAGTGCCTTAGAAAACAAAAGGTTCATACAAATAGGGGACAGCGGCAGTAAGAAGTACGCTTCTAAAATAGTTTTTAATCATTTGATTTAATAAAATCTACGAGATATCTTGATCGATCACCAAATATTCGGTCGTTAAGAAACTATATGTTGAATGTACAACAAGGAAAAAAGGAAATATTCAATTCTTTACTAGAAATCTTTAATTACAGTTTATATTTATAGATTCCTTATATTATTTAATAGTTCATCATTGGAATTTCCTGTCTCCAGGAAGGTTCGGTATTCCTGGTGTCATGGGTTTTCCCTATGAACTACGGCAAACTATCGAATACACTTCTGGATTGTAATGTGGCGTGATTATTCCTATTAGAGGTTTAATAGGATCTCTTGACCTAGTTTTTAAATTTGAAGAATAACAATCTTGTTTTAATAGTTCCTTTAATTAAAACCTTTATATTTAATTTCATTATTTAAAAAATTAATAACCATTTAATCATCATTGATTGGACTGTTAATTTATTCAGTCAGATGTTCAATTAATAATATATTTTTTTTTTTTTTTTTTTTTTTGGGGGGGGGGGAGGGGTGCTTAACGTCCCTATGTACTCCAACTAAGGCAGGAAGGACGAGTTATTCTTCAGGTTACCAACCTGTTCTAACCAGGATGGGAAGGTCAAGATTTATTTGTGGTTCCGCCACGAAATAAATTTTAATCCGCCAAGGTGGAATTCGAACCCACGACCTTCAATACCGAGCGCGCTGAGACCCACGCCCAAACTCACTCAGCCATCGAGCCCCCTAATATGAAATTACGTTGTCTCATTCTGTGATTTAGTAGAATGCTAAATAGTTAAATATATTGTGTAAATAATTTAATATTTCGATCTGACAAAAAAAAAAAATCATGGTTCGGACTGATGGTTCCTAACAACTTCATCGAAAAAAAAGAGCGATGCAATAACATACAATAATACTTAGAAACCATAAATATATATTTTTTTCTTATACAAATAGGAATTTCGTATCAGAACCGTTCATACAAAATAATGAAGTACCTCACAATTACCATAAGTGGATCTCACATTTTTACATTTATTATTTTTCTGACCTGACATTATTTATTAATATCATAAAAAAATATTATTATAATTGTATAAATACTTTTCTCACTATTATACAATACATAATAACACCTTTGAGGAGGTTGGAGAATTCGCATTGTCTTGAACTTACGTATATACAGTGGAGCTTCGGTTATCCGAACGTCAATTATCGGAACGTTCAATTAACGCAACCTTTTTTTTTTTTGGAATGTAATTTTAATTAAATCGATCATCTAATTGCTTGTTTGTATTGTTAAAATTATTTTTATTTAAAAATTAAATCAAATGAAAAACAAAATAATTTTACCATGAATGACTATATGGGAAGCTCAATTTATTTCACAGAAACTGCAAAAAATGAACTTCTATACATACCTACAATTTTGTTTACTGAGGACTGAATACTTAACCAGACCATTTCATCTGTTTCTCTAAATATCTTCCTAATCATTTGTTTGGTAATAGATCTCACGTTAACTCTTAAATCGTTCTTTGTGAGGTATGCCTCACCTTTGTGATCTCTTTTTGTTTTAAAAACTACATGTCACCTTCCATGCTAACAAAAAGGAAACGAGAGCTCTTTTCATTTAAAGTCAAAATGGAAATCATTACGTGGCTAAAAGAAAGTGAATCGGGTCAGACATTAGCTTTCGATTTCAAGGTTGGTAAATCAACAATAACGGGAATCAAAAACAATTCTAAATCAATCATCAGGTAGCCCATAATCTTAACAGTGAGGCGGGCAGTTTGAGTCGTGGAACTTTGAAAAATGCTTGATGCTGTTTACACAAAATAATTTTTTTTAAATGAATTTCGATTATCCATCGAATATTGAAGCCAAGCTGTTCGGTGGGTGTGGGCTCACACTCAGTAGCAATTAAATCCATCCTGTGTCAACCATCAACCAAATCCACAATCACACTTGATCCACTCTCGTCAGATGCCAACACTATTGTGCTTCCAATATTAATGGCAATTCTGCGTGTAATTGGGTTCTGGTTGGAGTCCATCATACATCTCTAATTGATTATAGTTCAAATCCTCCGTCCGTTTCGGCAATACCCGCTTAGCTTAGCCTAGTCAATTAAGGATTTCACCTCGGCAATGAACCAATGAAGCTGAATTTTTGCATATACCTTCGTTTTGTCCTTCTAAATAAGGGGTGAAAAGTCACCGACCTCAGCGTGTTAGCATAATTAGATATTTAAGGTCAAAGGTCACAAAAATCAGTTTTTATCAAATATCTGGATTTCTATCCATCGGCCGTCAATCATGAAGGTTACAAAACTTGTAGATAATAATATTTTCGTTCTATTAATTTTTTTTTTAAGAATGACCGTTTTCGAGATATAACGCGGAGAAGGAGAAGCGGGCACCGGTCCGGAAAAACGATTGCTTCTAGTGCCTTCGACAATTGTTTCTCAGATATATTGTCAGAAACAAAGTTGTAGAGCTTTAAATTTACTTTAATTTCATATATACGTCTCTGGCACTTGAATCAAATGTTTGACAAAAAGTGAGGTAAAAATATTTTTTCTCTATAATTATCGATTTTTAATAACTTATATCTCGAAAACCGTTGAGAGTGGACAATTATGTATAGAAACAATTTTATAGTAAATTTAATTATTAGATATTGGAATTAGTTTACTGTAAGCTTTTTTTAGTGTTACTTGCTCGAAGGACTGCAAACTTTTTCTACATCTCATTTATTTGATGTTGACCATTTTAAAATCTATTTGCTTGTAAGATATTTTGTAGAGAAAGCTATGTAATGATAGCTTTTCTACCTTTATAATGCAAATATCGCTGAAGTGAAGTCTACCATTGTATTGTTATAGTGTTTAGAGTAAAATTAGAAGAAGTCTGGTTCTTGAGATGTTTTATGACATAGAAGTCATCATATCCCATTTCGCAGAGCTTGAAAGGGCTGCCTTTTTTCCTTGCGGTCCTAATTAATGTGGCCTATTGCGATGGAATGTAGATTGAACCTGATTTCAATGAGCTTTGATGGGGTCTGCCCAACTACAAGAAATTTATGTGTTATAGACTTAATTCTAAACTAACCCAACTTTGTTTGTTTATTTCGTTTAACGTCACTTTATGCTGCTATGGCTAATCGGACGAGGACCAACCCAACTCTAAATGTCTCACTGTTGAAGATAAAAACGTGCCCTGATCCTATCAAGCGTTGGACGCAAACTGAGTAGTGTCTGTATTGCATCCAATATTTGGGATTAATCACATAATACAATAACGACACTTCTACCATCTTAAGGCCTAATATTGAATTATGACTTGTGCTAGTATTGTTGCTGAAAAGAATGTGTATTTTCATAATTAGTTTTATAATTAGTTCTTAGTCCAAAACGCGTGTTTTTTTAGTTGTGCCACTATTGCAGCCCATGAGCGATATGTCTTTTGGCTGGGAGTCTTGTGTAATGGAAAGCTTCGTCATGGCAACCTAGAGTGTAACTTTTTTTTTTTTTATTATTAATTTTTTCCACCTTTTCTTTACCTCATAAAATTTTCTTAGAATTTTTTTTTTTTTTTTTTTTTTTTTTTTTTTTTTAATTTCACAATCAACAATTTAAGTTATTATTTTTCGTTTTATACAATGTTGAGTTTCCTAATAATGTTAATGTTATGTATATTTTTTTTGTTTTCTTCAAAAACCTATTTCACAAAGTAGTGGTGATACGATGTAGAAATTAATATTGGAAGAAGAGAAAATAAATTGTCGCTATAGTTAAAAAAAACTCAAGATTCGCTTAAAAAATTTTTAAAGATACCAAAACAGGTTGAGGGTAGGCCGGTAGCCATGGCAACTGCCTAATCATATATCAATATTTTAGTAACTAGCTTCGCCTGAGGGTCGCAGGAGGGCAGTCTGCTCTGTCTGTACACAGCCAAGGAAAAAAATATATAAAATTTAAACCTAGGTCTCAATGTATAAATATAATAAATAGTAAATTAAAAAAAAATAAATTAAGCTCAGCAAATGAAGGATCTTAACTGAGCAAAATAAGTTGTTGCTACTACTTACATATAAATTATTATAATATTAAATGAAAATTGTAAGAGAAATTAATAAAAATAGAGTCCTAAAACATATTCTTAGGTTGAACTCATTTTTGATGTGTCAAATTAGATTAAGAACTAAGGACACATTCTCCAAAATGAATAACACAAAATCATAATTACTTCGTGGATCTCATTTTCTATTCGAGTTATGTTTAAATAATTAAAATTAATTTTGCCCTCTAACTTGATTTGCAGGAACAGTTCCAAAGTTACGAAGTCCTGAAAAGTTTTCACTTAGTAACTTAGTCCCTAAGGCCACAAATATACAAACGGACTTATAAAGTTAGGACCTATTAGTTAGAAATATTCTTTGTGAAGACCATAATATAATAAATGCAATTATTTAATAAAATTTGCACATTTTTTGGAATTTTCGTTTTTAAATTGAACTGAACAGTTATCGTTCGTTTAAGCGTGTAAGCATAATTAAAATCGATTAATTGATTGACAAAAAAGTGGACAATATACTTATATCAAAATAATTGAAACTCAAATAAACAATTATCTTGTGGAGTCCTCAAGACTTGGCGAAGTTAAACGATAGCGGATCCTAAATTCTGAAACGTTGCTTATTCGGAACTCAATTGTGCTTTCAATACTTATAAAATCATAATGTTAAAGGAAACGTTATAATTTGTAAGATTAATAAGAAATTCCTTTCTTCAACATACTTCCTAATTATCCGTTTCTATCAGAGTGATAGATCTTTCAAAGAAAATCATAAAAATTCCAATTCTTCCCTCTTTACCCAATCTGTTGGTGTTCCTCAAAAGGTAGTATCCTAGGCCCCGTCCTCTGCACGGTGTATACATCTGACATCCCAACACATCCTACCACCTTCTCACCACTAACGCTGATGACACATGTTTGTTATCAGTAAACAATGATCCCTTCATTGCCTCCCAAACACTCCAATCCTATATCCTAAACCTTCAAGAATGAGGTCAAAAATGGAGAATCAAAATAAATCCAAAAAAAAAAATCTCACCAAAAAACCTTTACCCTTCGTCGTAAACCAACGACTTCCTGTTCTACAGAATCCTTTAATGATATTCCACTAATCCCTGTAAAACAGATCCGCTAACTAAGACTCCACTTTGACAAACGTCTTACTTGGAATCGACATACAAGACTAAAACGACTAAAAGACTACAGATTACTTCAACATTTACTAGACAAACGTTTAAAGCTCCCAATTAATTACAAAATACTCATATGCATGACTGTGATTAGACCTATTTGGTTGTACGGAGTTGAGCTTTGGGGCTCCACTAAAACATCCAATTCATCTCGTATCCAATCCTTACAACCCAAAATTGTTCGAAAAATCTTCAATACTCCTTACTTTTTCACCAATAAACTTATCCATAAAGATCTTAATGTTCCATATGTTGCTAATTTAGCTCAAACTAGATAACTATCCTTTCATAGTAAGCTCCATAACCACTCAAATCCTCTAATTTCTCAACTTGCTTCTCACACTATTCCCAATAATCCTCCGAGGCGTCTGAAAAGAATATGGCTATGATACCTTCTAGTGTAGAATTATCATTGAAGTGCTACTGATGAGTAGTTCTTTTCAAGTTTTGTCTTGTTATTTTAATAGTTAAAAACACATTGACTTGATGTATATATTTTGTACAGTTGTAAATTTCAATAAATTGATATAAAGTAAAAATAAAATAATAAGAAAAACTATAAAACTCATATTAGGAAAAATAAATTACTTAAAGAAATGTGATCCTTCAGAAGCAAACATGGTAGTTAAAAACGCTCATTAAAAGCCATTAGGGAAAATAACAATAAGAAAAAAACAACTCTATTTCTCCCTGACTGGAGAAAACAATTGATCGTGGATATCCCTATTTATAATCTACTACTTTTGATTAGGAATCTGTTGGCAAATTTCCGATCCGAGCAACACCAGCAGAGCTAGAGCTTGTCTACAGAGCCTCAACACTAAAAAAATTTAGGCAAAACGTGACTTTTTAAATTCAAACAAATATATCTCCTAAACGGTAGGTACTAGTATGGTATATGTATATACATGCATACATATCATAAAATTTGCTTACATGTAATTGTAAATAAATCGTATATAAATTGCTAAAATAGCAGTTTCCTTTTTTTCTTAAATTACATTTCAATTAAGAAATAATATTTTTTAACTCTGACACAAAAATAGAATTGTGATTAATAAAATAAAGTTGGTCCTTTATTCAGTATTATTAATTTATCGATTTTTTTTTTTTAATTTAAAATAATCTTTCTTAAGGTTCCTGAATTAAATAACTAATTGTAAAGATAAATATAAAATCAAATTTATAACCAATGAAGGCCATGTTTTCGTGTTAATCAAAATATTTTTAAACGTAGAAAAATTAATGAAAAAAGAATGGCCAACTAGTCGGCGGTTTTTGGCGACTAATCGCCGACTAGTCGGCCCATCTCTAATGTAAATACATATATACACACAGTGCTGGCCAAAAGTTTCGACATACTTGCTCACATTCAATGCACTTTAAATCGACAAAATTCTATTTCTTTCTAATAATTATTTTTCTTCATTTTACAAACTAGTGTTCACAGAAGACTTTATATAAATGAAAAATAAAATAAATTTTTTTTTTTTTTTTTTAATAATTATATTTATTATTAATAAAATAGCGAATGCATTTATGCTCCAGTAGTCCAGGTAAATAGGTCTGAGTTTGGTAAGGTATAATATTTTCTAAAAGAATACCCTGACTTTGGAAAAATGGTGCCGAAAATCAAAGGTAGGTTGTTGCTTTTTTGGGTTTTAAGGCGTAAAACCGCAAGTTTATCAACGCTTTATTTAAATTAACAAAAAAACACTTTTTAATTAAATTAAATTATAAATATATATATATATATATATATATATATATATATATATATATATATATATATATATATATATTTCTAATTATATTTACAGATTTTAAAACATTTACAATAGATTTCACCTTTGTGTCCTACTTCAGCGAATTAAGAAATGTAATATAGACATTCTTAGTATGCTTAATCGTGAGCGTTTCATCGCAGTGGCTGCATCTTTGTTGTGCCTGTTTATTAACTAGATATGAATGGGACAGATTTGTGTAATCTATTCTCAATCTAGAAATGACACCTTCTTCTCTGCGACTTGAGCGATTCGATGTTGTCCATGGCTTCATAAATTTTTTTAATAACTTTCAATTTGCTTGGAGGGCTCTCGTCCCAAATGACCTGCCAACTAATTTGTACTTGCCATCAAATGTAGGTTTCCAGATTTAAAAAAAAAAAAATTGCTGACATTAACCTTTTTGATTTACTATAAAACGTAGTTATAGAGTATATTATACAGTTTTTTATATTGTATTGTGTCAACCAATGCAAGAATTATATTAATAAAGTTTGTTACCGTAATATCTGTAGTTTTTAATGTTGTATCAAAACTGTTAGCCTCCAGTGTATGTAGAATGTTTATATAAATTCTTTACATAACGTATTAATGTATTAATTAATGTATATCCTTAATTGAGGAGTTGCAAAAATAAATTTTAAAGAAGTGAATGACAATTAGTTATTAGTTTATAGTGGATGTACAACTTAACACATTGAAACCTAGTATCGAAGAGGAGCAGGGAAGAAGCGGGAAATATTGCCATTGGAAATCAGGATAAAGCCATCTTGACTAAGTATTTACCACGCTTTAAAGAAACTAACCCGCTAATCGAATAATGAAAAGGGCAAACTGATATATTTAATTTTTTTTTTTTCTGATTGAAAATCGTATGTAGGATTATATTGAAAAAGAACAGCAACAACGCGCCGAAAGTGTTACTTGTATTTATCTAGTTAATGAGCATTGTTTCTTTTAAAACTTTTTTCTTCTTGCGAAACAATAGTTGAGTAACAGAGGGTATTGCAAAGTTGGTAAGACCGAAGGTTATACTGCGGCGAGATGATCCTACTGCAGATCTTACCTACTTACCTACATAATGTACGAATCACATTAGTTCTTGATTGACTATTACTAACATATTTTATTATATGATATTATATATTGTTACATACATTTGTATACTATTCTATAAAAGGACAAACTATTTTTCGTTTGTGATCACTAACCAAGAAAACTACTGAATCAATCTGTACCAAATTTTAACCACATCATCTTTATAGTTCCACTCTCATAAGGTTTAGAAATAATAAAATCGACTGATTTTCTATTAATGTGTTATTTTAAAAAAACATAATATGTGGATAACAGTTCAAAAATTGCCCGATAGGTGGCGAGCGTCATTCTCCATGAGAGGTAACAAAGGTACAGTGTTATATAGAACTTGAAATTTATTATAAAATTTACTCATAGTACATTAAATTATTAAAAAAGATTTAAATATGTAATGCGATATGTCTACAACCGGAGACACGTGTATGTAGAAAAAAATATACACATTTATTATGTTCAGTATTAAATATTATTATTTTATATATATGTTATATATGTTGCTGTTTTTTACCAAAAAAAAAGTGTTGAAAAAATATATGAAAAATATGCTACTTCAATTTTTTTTTTTTTAAACAGCCTCCAGTCTCTAAAAAATGGTGCTTGTTAGAATTTTTTTTTCTATTGATTTTTTTTTTTTTTTTTTTTTTTTTTTTTGATTTTCTATTGATTCGAATTCAGCACTCTTCTAAATATAAAAGTCACAAAAAATGTTCATGGGAATGAAAAAAAAATGAAATTAAAAAAAAAAAATACAAACCGCTATTTTAGTTATTTCAAAAACGTCTAATGTCTCAAAAATGATGCTAGATAGAAAGGGAGCGAAGTTTTTTTTTTTTTTACATTAATTAAGCGGAAAGAATAGGAATAAATAACCCAGCAAATATTATAGAATCTCTAAATTTCTTAGTTGATTTATTATAATGTTTAACTGTTCGAATCAGTACCTAGGGAACTCCTAAGTGCAACGCGAATGGTGGTACTGTTGCAACCATGTGTTGTGTAAGGCTTACTCAAGGAAGGAACGCAGTTAGAGAATTAAATGAAACTGGGATTTAGTCTTCCAATAGGAATATTCAGGAAGATCAAAACAGCGAATCACAATAAGAAATTTTTTTTTTTTAACGAAATGGAAGTCCATTTTAACCACATCTCAAGTCAGAAACGCGTTTCAATATTTTCATGAAATACGAGTTTGCTCATTTGGTAGTAAGAGTCCTCAAAAAATGAAGGACAATACATTTTTTTTTTTTAATCGAGCTCTGATAAGTAAAAAACAAATTCTGGTTCCATATCACCATCTCTTGACATCATAATAAATAGATTTATATTTTATCTTTATAATTCTTTAATTCTTTTATGTATCTTCAAATATATTTGTAAATATATTAAAAAAAAAAAAAGGAATTATTACAGATCCCTTAATATGCAACTAAAAGAAAAAAATGCTAATAAAGTAAGTATTGATTTCATACCAAAACCCGAGTAATGGACTATCCTTCAAATAAATACTCGCAGAAACGTCGCGACGGGAGAGGGGGAATAAGGGAAAGGTGTCCATCCTCCCAAAAATTTGAAAACTTCATTCATCTTATATCCAATTCTTACAATCAAAAACCCTTCGAAAAATCCTCAATGCTCCTTACTTTGTCACCAATAAACTTATCCATAAAGATCTTAAGGTTCCATATGTTGATGATTTAGCCCAAACCAGATACCTATCCTTTCATAGTAGGCTCCATAACCACTCCATTTTGGAGTGTACCGTATTATCAGTATATTAACCTCTTATCAGTTCAAATTTAGGTTTCCTAGGCTTTATACTGCTGTTATTTTATTTTAGTGATTTATTTACTTTAGTGATTGACTTATTTTATTTATTACGAACCCTTTTAATTGCCCTAGGTCATATAAAATGCAAGTCGCCAATTGGGTATAGTGGGCGTGGCTGGTCAGTGTTTTGGTCTTGCTACTCACGGAACATTATACGGGAAGGGCCTCTCCATAGTACTATAACTCCATGATAGTAATCAAAAGAAAATGGTGGAAGGTATCCCGGTCTAAAATGTTGATGGATGTCATATTCACACTTTCCCCTAAAATAAGTAAACAAATATCTAAAATAATATAACAGCAGTATAAAGCCTAGAAAAACCAAAATTTAAACTGATAAGCGGCTAATATACTGATAAGACGGTGCACTCCAAAATGGTTGCCTGCCCTGGCTATTGAGAGGTAAGCCCCCTCCACTTATTTATAACTCCATGGATGTTGATAAGAAGCTGTCTACCTTCATCAGTAAAATAATATAACCTTACAAAAAAAAATATGTACAGTAACTATAATTTTAATAATATTAAAATTCTCCAAACCACTTAATTAAAGTAAATATATATGTGTATATATATATATATATATATATATATATATATATATATATATATATATATATATATATAATATATATAAATATATATAAAAATAAAGAAAAAGAAAATAATCACATGCATCTAAAAATTAGAAAAATGGAACCCCATAGTATAAATAAGATAATTTTTATATACACTTCACACATTACTCAAAACGCTTCTACCGATTTCAGATTTTCCGGGATCGGACAATCATTACAAATTAAGAAAATTTAATTAAAAAAAAGAAAACACAGCAACCAGTTACGTAATTGTAGAACGAGCAGATTTGGAGATTCACGGTCTCAGCTGGTTTTTGAAAAAAGTAAACACAATAATCGATAGATTTATTAAATATTTCAATATTTTTTAAAAACACATTCTGTTAATGAATGGATTTTAAAAAAATTCTGATTATTTATTGTAGCTGTAAAAGGGTGGTCCTGCAAAGGGGTGCTCAAAAATAACAGGTTATCAGGTAGTAACCGTTTTGTGTAATAACCGATCGTCATATGCTTTTATATTAACTTAGTCTCTATATAGTTACGCAAATACTTTTCCACAGTGCTTTAGGCGTAATCAGACTATCTATATTAAACTTATGGTATTTAATGAAACAAAAAAAAAAAAATCATCTCACCATGTACGATTATATTTCTTATACATTTGTTACTTATCAGTATTCAATGCCTTCAAGATATGAGAAACATGTATCATCTTAAGTTTGAATACAAAAATAATGTATTTTTTTTTAGTCGAACTGTATAGACCAGACTACATATATATTAAATAAATATCATTTTATCAGTTTGTATTACTAAATATTAAGTTATATATGAATGTAATTTATTGGTGCCAGTAAATTATAGGTACTTGAAAAAATATATATTAACTTCAAAACTATTTTATCTCAAGTAGGCACTGGTGTTTTAAGGGTCGTAACCCATGCCGCACGTAACCTGTGCGATGATTACCTTCCCTATCTCTTATATTTTTTGAAATACGAATCATTTGCTACTTCGATAGGAATTTTTTTATCCACAGACTAGTTTCGAATTTAATCATTCATCGTCAGTTCTAAAAACATATATAGGAATGAAAACATCAGCCCCTTGCTACACAGATTATATATCTTAAATTTAAAAATTTAAGACAAGAAATCAAGCATGTTGATACCTAAGGAGGCAAAATGTAAGGTCTTCTAGAATATATCAGTTCATAGAGTAGGCTGTGGAAAATTCCAATAGAAGTGGCAATTAATTCATCAATCCCAATTGTAATGAACCTGCTATACCATCTTGCGTACCTCAAGTGACAATTAAAATTGTACATAATTCAAAATAACACTTAAGACTTCTTTATGCAAAACGTGGAATGATAAAATTTTGAAAAATTTTTCTTCGTTTTAATATTACGTCTACTGTTTATATCTGATTGACATACGTTTCCAATTGTACTTTTTGTTTTTATTATTATTATTATTTTATTAATTCACAAATTAATGTAACTTAAAGCACAGCACTTGAGTGCATAAATCATATTGAAGCGAATTAGATAACATTTAATTTTTGTTATAAAAAGGGAGAAATTGAAATCGTTTTGTAAACTTATTAATATCCTCTAGGAATTGAGTTTAGTATGACTTTGTTTTATCGATTTTCTGTAATAATCTCTGTTTCAGTAATTCGTGAAGTAAAATAATAACGAAATATTCAAAACTATTCAACATTTAGGAAGCATATTTAATTTTTTTTTTAAATTGACATCAGATAAATAAAGACACGAAGTAATCATCAAAGCTCGAATAATTAATTTAGGTAAGTCAAAAAAGATTTATTGATTTTTTAAAAATTTATTTACGATCTTGGAGTTACTTCAAATTCATATCTGGATATATGAAATTTAAAACTCCCAACGATGATACCCTCCTCTCAATCTCTCACCAATTTTAAATTCCCCTCTTCTTTTAACAATCAAATATTTAATCTTATGGACTCATAGAGAAAGAAAATTTACAAGAAACTTGCCTCACACTCAATTACAGATGATCCTCCAAGTCTTCTTAAAAGAAGATGGCCAAGAGACCTTCTAATGTAGAAATTTTATTGAAATGCTATTAATGAGTAGTTCTTTGCATGTTTTTGTAATTTTTTTCCTAAAATTTACTTTTATGTAATATATACAGTTGTAAATACTAATAAATAGTTAAGCAGTTAAAAGTTTTCTTTTTCATTTCTATTTAATGTAATTTTGAAAAAGGATATTTTAAATTTGAATATTTTATCAATTTACTTTTAAACTATTTTGCAATAATATTACTAGTTTTATTTATATATATTTAAAATTACAGCAGCTATTGTTGTATTATTAATTATAATTATTTTTATACAGCATCCCCAGATTGAAGACTATTTTCACTCATTCATTAAAGAATCTATTGCTGATATTAATTAGGAATAATATAATCTGAAAATTGTTAAGATTTTTTTTTTTTTAATTGTATTTATCGATACAATATAAAATAATAAGGATCACAGTAAATTTTGAGGTACTGTGAATATAATAACATAAATATATAACACATTAGTAGCACTCTAATAAAATTTTCTGACCCTATTTTGGGTTAATAATTTAAATTATTTAAACGTCAATATGAATTTTTCTTTTTGAAAATAAGTGACACAGACTAAATCTATTATGTACCATTTATTATATGAATCATATTCCTTTTCATTTTGGAACATCTATTAGACTACATACATCTAATCTATTTTCCTTCTATCATATTATTAAAAACAAAATCAACTGCTTCATGGCAGAATTTTAGACATACATATTATTCCTTAATATCATATCATAGTTGTAAATATTTAAAGTTCATCGGCTTGGCTTATGTAATTCTTATGGACAAATTTTCAACAATTGGGGCCATAAAATGAATAAGTATTCTGTAACTAGCAAATAAATGAATATTTTTTACCTGAATATATAAAAAAAAAAAATTACAATTGATCAAGTTGATGTTCCAATGCAATAATAAAAATATTTTTTTGTTTTTAAAAATAACAATTTAATACAAGAATTTTGATATGGTACTTTTTAAAATTGTAACAACAAATAGCCAATTAAAAATCTATTTGATCTTAGTTTTGTTTTAATTTTTTTTTTCATGATATATGTTAAATATGTATTGCCTGTATTTTGGAATGGAAATCTTCAACATTCTTAAAAGTAAGTTTATTAATGTTTATCCAAATTAAAAGTTTTAACTGCAGTGTTAACTAAACTACAGTACTGTGTACACTACTATGCTGTTTTAATTACAGTGTGTGTTTTAACTACAGCACTAATATTGTTTGTGTTTTCCATTATTTTTTATTAATCTATACTTGAAAATATTTCTTTAAAATGTATTTAATTTAACTAAAGAAAAATTCTTAAAAGTAAATATTTTATGTATGATATTGAAAAAATATTAAATTTTAACAAAATAGTAAAACATTAACTTATTCAAAATAGCAACTATTTTTTTAAATAATTGGTTTAAAGTTTATGTTCCAGTTCAATACAATTTTTTTTTTTTTTTTTTTTTATGTCACAATTGGAATCTTATCAATCAGGAATAAATTGTTAAAAAAGAAAAGAAAAAAAAAGAATCTTATAGAAATCGGAAGGATTTTATTTTCTGACAGCAGACAAAGGAACGCACGGTGATGATGTCAACAATGCAAGGGAGTTTTGTTTCTTCTTTGAGCAGAAAAATACAAAATATCAACGTTGGAGATTTTTATTTTATTTTTTTCTTTAAAGGTCCATTTGATATTTTTCAGTTTTAATTCTATTCGTATAAGTTAAATATCTCAATTATAATTTTGAATTTATTTTTGTTATCATCCTGAGTAGCACAAAGATAAATTAAAAACATTCTAGGGAATATTTTCAAGTCTTAATTATTAAAGAAACCAGCAAATATAAACAAAATTAGTCCAAAACACTGTAGTTAAAACTATCAGCATGGATAAAAATTTAAATATTTACATTTAAGAATGTTTAAAATTTTCATTTCTGAATACAGGAAATAATTTTTTTTTTTTAACATGAAAAAAAAATCTTAATAAAAACAAAAATATTTTTTTGTTAGATAGTTGTCTATTTATTGTTAATTTAAAAAAAAAATATTAAATTAAAATTCTTATATTATAATTATTTTTTAAACAAAAAAATTTTTATATTGAACTGCTATATCAACTTTCATGGGTTGTTTAAAAAATAAGTTACTTTTTTTTTTTTAAATAAATGTTAAAATTTAATAGAACTTCAGTGTCATACATAAATCATGCTTTAAGATTTTTTTTTTGTAATAATTGTAGTTTTTAAATATCATTAAAGCTAAAAGAAATATTTATAACTAAATCACAAGCAATAGAACAAAAATACTGTATAAATTACGGATAAAAACGATACGATTTAGAAAAAGAGATTTTGTTAAACTTAACTGATTAGAAGCCAGTAATTTGCCTTGAAACTTTTCAGGTGACATTAGAGAAAAAAATAAACAGATGAATTTTTTCTTATCTTCTTATTTTATAAAATGAATTTAAATTATTTTTTTTAAATTATAAAATTGAAGTCTGTTATATAGCAGTTACTTTTACCTTTCTTATTGAATAAAATCCGAAGCTCACAGCGGAAAATCTCGTTATGAACGATAACAATAAACATCATCCTGGGAAAGCTTACATGGTTCTTGAGAAAGGTGTCTGTTACCTCATTCCTAGCAATGTTACACTTGACACTGTATTTAAGTATTATCTTCCTTAAACTTTTAATCTCATTGGTTTCACAGAAATTAAATACTGTTATAGAATTTCAGAACCTTATCAACTGAACGATTCCTTTCCATAGAAACCGACAAAGGCAGATCAGTATAGCACCTTAGCTACCTTGCCTCCAAGGTAACTGAGGCCATTTATTTTCTAAAAAAAAGAAATTATTTCACATGTGTGACCAGTAATGATTTAAGAGCGTGTTTAGTAAATAAGGTGCCGTATAAACATTGGATTATTCACCAGAGCCGTTCAGGAGAACGGTAGCTGCCATTGTAAACATGTTACAGGTATTATGATTACAATTATTGTTTAAAATTTTTCATTTAATTATATGAATTGTTTTTTCATGGAAATTGGGAATTAGATAAACATGTTATAATGTTGTGAATAGTTTCCAGGAATTGAGAATCATTAAAAAGATTTATTGATGAAACTATTAAAAAGTTTAAGACATTCTAATTCAATCTTCTCAGTATCTTGGTACTGTACACAACCTTACATAGGGTTCCACCAATGTTTTATACACCTTATATGAATTTCATTTGAGGGATTATAGTAGTTTCAATTTGTGAACAATTATTGGATTTTTAAAATTAAAATTTAGTCATTCATGTAAATAAAAAAAATAATCAAAAATAAAACCTATTCCACCCATATTTTTTGAAGTACATGGAATAAATAAGACATATTTTTCTAAGATTATACCATCATGTGGTGATGTGGTGATGTGGTCGGCATCACGCTCTCAATTGGCCAATCCATTGAAGGATCAGGTATCCATTTAATAGATACTGGGGTTTGCTACAGTGTCTTTCTATACCGGGCTAAATTAATTGCTTATCAAACAGAAATAAAAAAAATATTAATAGCTGAAAAATAAAAGGGGATTGAAATGAATTTATTTTAATTAAAATATATTTCTAATGATTTATATATTTTTTTATTCAAAAATGGTTCCATAAAATACTTCAATATTTGGTAAACTTAAGATGTGTATAGGTTGTATTCTTTAAGATTTAAAAAAAATACATTATTTTTTTCCCTTAATAAATTGCTTTTTGAATTAAATTTGTAATTAATTATTTGTTTACTTTCTTTAAACTAAATTGATCATAAAACTATTAGGAGATCCTTAGGCCATTTCCTTTTTTATTATCTATGATTTCTGAGTTACAATTTTAAATATAAATTCAATATTTTAATTATTTTCCTTTTAAACTTTAAAACTATAAATAAAATATATTCTTTATTACAATAACTGACAACGAAAAGGGAATTAAACACATATATTCATGGAACATATGATTTAGAAAAAACTCCCACAGTACACAGATGCTGGAAAAAAAAATAGAAAGAAAAAAGAAAAGAAAAACTTGTAAAGTCGTTATTTCAAAGCTTGGTTTAAATTGGTCCTTCAATGGATATCCAGTAAGATGGTACCTCCTCCAGCAACTTCCTTTCAAGCAAGTTCCTCATGAAGTCCTGAAATCATAACAATTAATTTTCAAAATAATATTTTTACAGAATTGCCATGTTTAAAGGATATTTAACAAAATAATAGAATAAGAAAAAAGTTTTATATTGTCAAAATGGCCAAACGAGGTGGGTTTTAATCCCTTGTGTTAGTTGATTTCATATTAGCCATAATGATGCACTGAATGACAATGTATCAATAACCATAAGTTTATTTTTGTTATAAGTATAAAAGATTAGTACCGTCTTATTGCTTAGGATTTTTGTAAGATGAGAATTAAATAAGAATATGCTAATCCAAGTAAATCCTTCTATTGAAACTAGTTTAAATACAAATAATGTGCTCAGAATGAGTACATACAAAGGCGTTAAAATAGGAACGCCACAGTATGGCGTTTTAAGCAGATTTTCAATAAAAAGTTTATCAAAACTATACTATTTTCAAATCCAGAAAGGATATTACATAATTGGCTTGAAAATGGAGGAGCAAATGCCTTTTAGATTAGCAATAAATTTATCAAGGCATCCATTAAACATAAAACTAAGGCTAGTCAATCCTGTATTAATATAAACAGTGAATAAAACCAGAGAACTCAAACGATTAAAGTCATAATAGGAAGACAAAATATGTTGAAACAAAAAAGAGTTACAATACCCAAAAATATGTTCTTTTTAAGATTTGAATATTCTTTAAGGAGAAGTATGTAACCTGAGAAAAGTTACTGAAAAATTCTTTCAGAACTTTCATAATCAAATGAGAAATGGAGACTGATTGGCTATGCTTCTGATACACGGTACAATTACAGCACTGTGCGTTCTGAGAGTAGTTAACATGTCCGGGAAAAGGAAAGAATTGACAAATTGAATCATCAAACGAACCATAAAAGCCAATACCATTTAAACGATAGCAATGAAACATCGAGAAAAAGCGTTGGACTCAACAGGTATTTGTGCACGACGTATCGTATACTAAAAAATAAAAATCGTACCGCTTATAGGCCAGAACACGATCGCAGAAGCCTAAATTTTCGTGTTAAAGATTCGCCTGGGCGTGATATATATGTGCGAAATTCAAATGACAATTCTTTACAAATCATCAAATATAATTTTTTTAGCGACAAAGTCACTGATACAAATTAAAAACAAAAGTGCTGATATATAACACTACAACTTAATTCTTGAAATTAGTTTCTTTATTGTACAATAGATTATTCTCTTAAATAAAATTGAAGAATGATATACCTCCAGATTATGGAAAAAAATGTTATCTGTTTTTTTCAATTCGGTGTTGTATGGTGTCTAGGATTGAAGATACAAAGACTTACAAGTCATTCAGATTAGAAAATAACATTCTTCAATCATCATCTACATTCAACGCTCGTAAACCTGAAAAACGAAAACAACAATTAATAAATTACTAAAATGTAATACTACCATTTGCAGCTTGTACTGTATACTCGGCAATTGTTTATCATGAAAAATTTATCAAACGAAAGTAGCTTCTTTTAAAGAACACCGTAAAAATAATTGTAGAATTAAAAATAGACTTTAACAGCACTTCGAAGTCTTTGAAAATACGACAAGATTCTTGATAAAAATAGAATTTTGAATATATTTCAGCATTCTGAAAAATAATACAATTTACTAGTATGTAACATATATAATATTTATTGAAATAATAAATATGAAAATTCACCTGCCATGTGATATCCAATAAAATTATGGAATTTCTTAACACTGAATAAAACCATACGGTCATTATAAAACAGCTGTTATTTGATGAAAATAATAAACCTAATAAGCTTAGATCTTCAAAATGTAATAAAATAAAAATATGTCTAACAACATATTGTCTTATGTTTTTATTTATATTTTTTATTTCTTAATAATACTTTGTAAATTTTTTTTATAAATATTTTGTTAGGCCTCAACATATGATTCATTTCGAGCACCTGATTGCTTTTATGTACGTTTACGTGATATTTTAAGATATCGTTTTCAAATGTCAAGGAAGAAATCCCTTGCTTTTAAAAGATCAGTAGTTCAGATAAAATCTAGGGCCATGGTTGATTCTAACCAACCAGAGCACAATCAGGAACCCGAATCGGAAGAGAGTACAAACGGTAAATTAGGTTCACCATCCAACAGGGCGGTTAGTTCTGACAGCAGCGATTGTGAAATCGTAGCAGAATTCAATTCCAACGGTCATAGGAAAGAAAGCGAACAGGTGTTTCCTCGAGAACGATCCACCGAATTCAGAAGAAAATTGACACAGGTTGGTGGAGATACACTGGCTTATTATTTCTAAGTTAAGGATTAAGCTGTGGAAGAATCTCTTTATTTAAATCAATGTTAATATAAAAAAAATTGATACCTACAATATGAAGGAACGGAAAGTTTTCGACTTTATAAATCTACGTAGCTCCACTGTATTTGCAATAACATTCCCATATATGAAATGCAAACTTCTCGTTTAACAAAAGAAAAACAAATGTAGGAGATATTGTCCTTTTCGGAATAGTTTTCTATTACCAGATGATTTATATACTTCTTATATACGTAACAAAAAAAGATTTAAAAACAAAACTTCAATTTAAGATTTTTATTTAAATAGGATATGGACACAATATTCTGAATCCAACAAGCGTCCATTCTCTATCGTGATTCAGTAATACTATTAACACGTAATGTTTTAAGTAGTGAAAGCAAGTAGTGAAAATACTTGCTTGCTACCCCTAATTTTCTAAATTTCATAAATGTGACAGTCCTTTCTGATAGTAATGAGGCTGAAATTTGGCAATGTCATGTCTGCATTACTAACCTTACCACTCAGGTACACCCTTCCTAACAGATCGTAATTAAGTATGATATAGTTTTAATGTTATTAATAGTTAATAGATCGTAGTATAAATATAATTAAATCAATCAATAAGGCCAAGGTAAATGAATACAATTTGTTTTTAATATCATAAACAATACGATACGAACCATATTGAAACAGAACTCAAAAGAAACTAACAACGTTACAGAATGAAAACTTCTTCTAAGATCTGCTTCTATTAGAAAATAAGAAAAAAAGAGATCTCTCGTCCAGCTTCTTTTCTGTCTTCTGGTTTTTCTTAGCATGGTAACTGTAGCATGTCCTGTATTCGCTTATTAATATTTTATTATCGCGGAGACGTTTGTTGTTGCTTCAAATGTTTTGTTATTCATATCGACATTGAGATTACTTACTCATTGTGCATTGATAATCCTAAATATAGGATAAATATTGATAATCCTAATGATAATCCTAAAGGTAGTATTAAAGGATTCGTACTGTATATTGTATATTTGGTTTTATGAATAAGTGGTTTGTAAAAAAAAAAAATAAAATAAAAAATGGAGAGCAACTTAAATATTTTAATATCCTTTATAAATCGACTTTTTTAAAGGAAAATTCTGAAATCTCACCATCACTTTGGTTTATTACAACCATTTATATAGCTACATGAACCAAACTTTCATATAAATTGAGTTAACCTGTCATTAACAGGTGGCACAACTTTCCTATTTAAATGTCGGCCAAATATTTTAAAGAGTAAATTAACACTTCAAAAAACTAGTTTTATTTTTCCGTAATATCTTATATGACACTATGAAATCAGACACAAACAAAATATTCAATAAATTTTCCAGACTGCAATTGAAACTTGTATTAGGACTTGATAATCCCCTGTATTTGTTCAGCACAGATGTTGAGATAGGTTTTGATTGTATACTCGATTATATGCCGAATATTATAATCTGAAGCATCTGTATGTACAGTTGAATCGAAGGATCGGTAGCTGCAAGATGATGTTTAGTTAAGTTTGAAGATTAAATCCATTCAATATAGGTTGTATAAAAATTCAAGAAGTACAAAAACTAATTTAACCCTTTATAACAGTTGTGTAACCAACAACCCTTAGTGTGGGTTACAATTCGTTTTTGTTGATGAAATTTAAGAAAACCTAAAAAAAAAAATAATAAAAAATCCACTTGTGACTCGATTAACCGACGTAGTTGGGACATAGATAGGGTAATTGGGCCAAATCCTCGGTTAATTGAGAACCCAGAGGAGTAAGGGAAATACTCCCAGGCTGCCGTGAAGAAGAGGATCAAAATTGTGCATTTTTCAGAAGGGCAAATTTGATCGTTTTACAAAATCCTGTATTTACACTCAAATTAAAATTCACGCCAAAATATACACTTTAATGCCTTGTTAAGGAGCACAATTTAACTCATTTTTCACTAAACAAATTTTAAAAATACTGCTTTGTAGATTAATAGTTAAATCATTTTAAGTGAAATTTAATTTAGTATCAAACTTTACCATTACAGCAACCGAAATAATATAGCACAATTCACGTAATACATTTATCTATTTTATAACAATAATGATTATTATGCATGTAATAAAAATGTATAATATACAAGTAACATAATTATATATCGCTCATCCTGTGGAACAGCGACATAACTGCAAAATAGGGTAAAAAAGATTACTAATATTAATACGTCAGAAGTGCTCTCAAATGCTAACATTATTAATAAATCAGTAGAAACATCGACTGAATCGTAGTCTATCCTATCCACAAGTTTGTATGAATATTAATTATACCTGTAATTTTGGTTCAAAGTATTTAATTTCAGTTTCTCGCTTTTAATGTAAAAATTCATTTTTTACAGTTGCGTCTTGGTTTCACCGGATGAGTGATATGTAAAACGAAATATTTATGGCTTGAAAATTATCACTAACTTTCTTTTGTTGAAGTATCAACATACTTTCTTCCGCCTCACGATCTCTCCATCGTCTAAAAACTATCAAATCGAACGATGCTCGAACTGATCCCTCCTTCGAGATATTGAACCTAACCCAGCAAACCCTTCTTTATTAGAAATTGTTAATGACGATTCGTTTCCAAGTAGACCTTCCTTCTTCCCACCCTCCAACCTTCTCGTAGTAATGCTCATACAAGGATTGCCTAATTTCTTGTTCGTCAATAGAATGTTTTGTAAAAAAAAATAATAATGCATAATACAATTTAATAAAAGGATCGGTCGAGAAATCGTTTGATCGAGACACGGTCAATCAATTCACAAGTGTATCTGTAACTTAGAAGACTAACTATAAATAGATCAATTTTCCTTTGTTCAGAAGGTAGCCATTGGCTATTATTGTTATTCACGTATTCCAAACAAACAGATCCCATATTTTCTCATTTCTAGCAAGGCAAACAACAGTTTTTGAATTGTCGTTCCAGTCCAACCCTTATTAATCATCCAATTCCATAAGCCAATCAATAACGTATTTGATCATGTGGATTCGAACCACCTGTTGCATAAAGAAAAAAAGTAACCTAGAATATTATGAAACCTGGGTTCGTTCATATCAGAAGTTGTGATAGCATATGGTTTGATATAGTAAGGCCGGGGATACACATGCCAGCAAACTGGGAGAGTAGCTCGTGTGCTAGTTGCTGGAATGCGACAGCAATTGGAATCAGAGTTGGGCAGAATTTAATCACAGTTAAAATTTAATCTTAGCTATTTTACAAATAATTTCATTGAATCAATCAACTAATTTAATAATGATTAAATTAGTTGAGCAATTCAATGAATTAGCTGTCAAGTAGCTATTATTAAAATTTTGGCACGCAAAATACATTTGCTAGTGATTGGCATATGAACAGTGAGAGTCCCGTCCAGGTTTCAGGTGGGTGAGACTCTCCAAGCATGCGCACTATATCACTCGCCACTCAACTAGCACTCAGGCCTTGTTCGCATTAGGCTAGTATTTTAGTCGAGTAGCAAGTAATTTAGTAGCTAAAAGTGTCTGAACACAAAAATTTAGTCGAGTAGTTTAGTTTAGTCGATCCATTTTACTCTATTTTTCTCGGGAGAGTAGCGAGTAGCACCCCCCACCACGTCTATCTCACTGGCGCACCGGCTAAACAAGTTCGAACCTGTTGCGTTTTGTCAAGTACATTAGTTGTAAACATGTCGTTTCGCTGGAGTGAAGAAACAACTTTAAAATTTGTTTCCCAATACCTTCAACATGAATGCTTGTGGAATATTAAGTCCCCGCATTATAAAAACAAACAAGTAAAACAATCCGCATACTCGGATTTATAAAATACTATGAATATACCTGGATTTGGTGAAAAGGAAATTAAATTGAAAATAAAAAACATCAGGTTAGTGTATAATTTTAACAGAGAATTTTGAGAGTGTATTTTCATTAACAGAAAATTTACACAACTTTCAGACAAACTATCAAAGTATTCTTTGGGATCTTCCAATGCTAATTCCTTGAGAAGACAATTAGTAGCTCCTAGTGTTTCTCTTCTATCGATCCATTTTCGTATCCATAGCTTCTTTTTACAAATCACACAAATTTCCTTATCTATCTCTTATAAAATCGCTGTTAAGATTAACTTAATCAGTTGATTTACTTTATTGCGCTGTAGGCTGTTCGTATTAAAAAAACACCACTCACTTGTGAACTGTACTGGAACTAAACTAAACACTAAAGTGGAAGTGCGAACGATTTTGGGACAGTAGCGAGTAATTTAGCTACTAAATTACTTGCTACTAGACTAAAATACTAGCCTAATGCGAACAAGCCTCCAAAATCAGTCGTGCAATCTACTGGCATACCAGTGACCGTATACACGTACAACGGACAATAGCAGGCACTTGCTAGGTTCTCGCATGAAATAGTGTGAGTTACTGGCATGTGTAACCCTAGCCAACGTATACACTTTGCGTATAAACAAAAATCGTGAGGATTTTTTACGGAAGTCCACTTCTTCTTAAATAAATCATACTTTTTTATAAACATTAATTTAATCGTTTAGGAAGTTACTTTGAGTATAGAAAGATTACTAGACTATCGATAATATTATTTATATTATCGATAACTTAGCTATCACTATTTTCCCAATATAATATCATTGGGTGGTCATTGGATTCTAGAAATTTCAACCTTTCATTTCAATCTTGATTAATATATAACGACAGTGGCATTAATCAAATTTCGAGGAAGATAAATCGACAAAACATGTCTATTTAATTGGGTTCAACTACCAACTTCTTTTCGACAAGGTTATATACCCAACCTTGATGAATCCCTGTTCCGTCATCCAGTCACCACAAGCACTGTTGGAATATCGAAAAGTGATGTATCGAAGCATCTATACATCAGTGTTGGATACAGTACTTTCCGTCAATATTATCAAATGCAATCTATCGTAAACATCGATATTTTGAAGTGATATTATCTCCTTGAAAATTTTGAAATAAAAAAAAATATTTGGGCAGAATCTAATTTTTTTTCAAGTATATTTTTGTGATCAGGGAAAATTTCCACGAGGGAAAAATACTGCAATTTGGCTTATTTTCAAACAATGATCTCTCACTCAACTATATTTTTTATTTCAACTTTTGATTTCATTTAATAACTTGTTGTCATGTGTATCGATTAATGATTAAAAAATCATTATTTTTGAACAAACAATAACTTATTTCTAAGCAATCATTACTTGTATACCATAAGTAAACGATGAGAACGAAATTAATGTATTAAAAAATAAATTAATGGTTTTATATGACCTCTGTAGTTGAAAGAATGATTTCATAAAAAGTTTTTTCTCATTGCAACACTGTTCCCAATTTAGCTGAAACCCGACCATATTTTCGAATACCGAGTTAATATTTCACGAACAACATCCCCTTAAAACCTTCATGAGTTCTTAAAATATTCTGTTAGAAGATCATTAGTCCAGTAAAATAAGGCTTAAAAAGGCCGTTTTCAAGAAAAAACTGCCGAACTCAACGGATTATTCTCAACGGATCTTTATGTTTTTGGGGGTGCTGAATCCGTATCAGTAGTTTGTTATCAAGGCAGCTGTCGGCTTCATACGCATAATCGCGGTATAAAAAAAAAACGCCCAAAATACCGGTTATTTTATTTGTTTTTTTACCCATAACACGTCAATGGAGTCTTTTTCGAAGAAAGTGTTTTTATATTTATTGTAGCTGGAACCAGTACCTACGAAATGAAAAAATACAACTCCGAAACGGACCATTTTTCGCGAAGCTATGGTCTCGGGAACTGTTGTAGAAATTGGCCAACTTGCGGTCACTCCCACTTCTCCACGAAAAAACGTTTGTCGTACTCTTTTGGCTATAACTCCGAAACTATTTGTCCGATCCAATTACTTTTTTTCATTTTAAAGCTGGTTAAATTTTCTACTAGTCACTATAAATGAAATTTTGACCTAAATCTGTAAAATACCCATTTATATTTCGTACTGGTTCCAACGACAATTAAATTTAAAAAACTGTTTTCGAAAAAAGGCTTATTTGTGGTGTTTAAGGTAAAAGAAAAAAATAATAATAACCGGTATTTTCGGCGTGTTTTTTTTTTTTTTTTTTTGTTGCGATTTTGGGAATGAAACCGACAGCTGCCGTGATAGCATACTTCAAATTCGGATTCAGCACCCCATAAAACATACAGATCCGTTGAGAATAAAAGTTCGGCACTTTTTTCTTCACCTAACCCTTATTTTTTTGGACTGCATATCATAAAATATATTTTGTAATCACTAGGGCTGTGAAATATATGCATTTGCATATTTCTCATAGTCAACTAAAACATCTAATATCGTCATTATGTATATGTTTTGAGGCATTTGGGATCAGTTTGAGTTATTTTTATTTTGCATTTTTTGCCATAAATAAATAGTTTTGCATATTTGGAACTTCAACTGCATATTTATCTACATATATAGCATTTTTATTTTCTATATTTGTGCATATTTTGTCATAAATACATATTCTGAACTGTAATTGCCTATTGAGATAAATATTTGGCATATTAGCATTTGACTTTTGATTTTTTTTTTTTTAAGTTTTTTTTTTTAATAGCTACGTGAACTCCTATTTTTTTTTTTTTTTTTTTTTTTTTTTCTATTTTTCACCTCTTGAATAAGACCGTGTTTAGCCAGATTCTGATTCTTCCCTTTGGATCGTATTTACTTCTCTTGGAATTGTTTAATCAGATTAATTTCTTGTTCTTCCTCTACTCAAATACTTGGAATATTACTTCTATTTTTTCTCTCGAAAATTACTCTAGCAAAGACAAAAGATCTCGTTGGAAAGAATGTAAGTTCTCAAAATTGAGACTTTTAAATGCGATGTAGATGTTTTAAATTAAGTTTGTTTTGATAAAGTTGCGTCAATTACAGCACATAAAAACAGCAAAGTACTTATAAAATAAAGGCAAGAAATCAAAATTTAAAAAAACTTTTGTTACACAAACTGCCGCTGAATTCACCAAATTCTGGTTTCGATACTGATTTATGTCCAGCCGAAATACCCTTCCATACGTGTTTTCTTTTTTAACATTCACCTTGTCTTTTTGTTTTTTAATAGTCTTCTTCGAATTGTTTCCCTTTTCAACACAATTAGTTACTTAAACTTGAGTTTGTACTTATGTATAAGTATGTTTGCAAATTTTTTTTCTAAACAAGTAATGTAAATAGTTGCATATTTCGGTATTTAATTGCATATTTTACCCTATATGTTTGCATACATATGTGCATATTTTTGATTTTTTATTGCATATAATTCACAGCCCTAGTTATCACCTTCCCAACATCGAAATTCCATTATTTCCGTGTTCATTTCATCTTTCATCTATTTTTTGTACATAACGCTGTGTACAAAATGATTGGTCAATATTTTAAAATCAATATGGCAATAAGAATCATCCGCTATACATTATATGCAGTATATATGCAGTTTACAATGAATGATCTCTCTCTCTGTCATAAATATGGAGGAACAACCAAAAACTTTTTTTTTTTTTGTTATGAATGTTTACATAATAAACATTTCTGATCAAGATCAATTTTGGTACGAAATGAGTCATCCTCAGGCCTGAACAACAGCCTCGTGTTCGATATATGCTTCTTGACAAGTTTGCAGCAAAAAATACCTCCCAGATATCTATTAAAGAAGTTCATAACTCGTGTAAGTTACAAAGGGAGGGTATTCCTGCCAACTTACACTTCTGCTAAGTTTGTCCCACACGTGCTCTATAATCCGAGTATCCAGCTAGCAACATTAAAGTCAGTACATCCACAACATTAATGTGCTGTGAAATATTCCTTGAGACTATTTATTGTTGTTTATTAATATTTTAGAGCGTATCAAGGTCAAGGTCACCAACGCTCAGTACTCTAATAAAAAAAAATCAATAACAGTTCATTGAGGCATTATCATATTAGTTTGTATATTTTAATTCGTTAAAGAAACATCACTTACCGCCTTACTGTTATTATGCCCAATGGTTTTCGGGATTCCTAACAAGTAATTTTTTTAAAGGTAAATAGAGCCTTGCTTAAAAATGTGAACCATTACAAGAGTATTGTCGCGGTAATGCAATCTTGTTGATAATTGCTTTAGAAAGAGGTGATCATGTGTCAGTTGAGATCAGCCTAGTCCTTACATCTCTCTTAATGTCCCTAAGTTTACTTGGTGGACTACATTCCCATGCCTCCTGCAATCTTCTTTTTATATTCCCTTTTCAGGTGTGCGCTAACTCCGGTGGTTTTACTGGCACCCTACCAGGGCCAGGAAGAGCAAGGTCCTCTTTTGCAACGTTATCAGCCATTAATTTACCTTTTATTCCGATATGTCTTGGTGCCCATACGCAATAAACTTATTTCCCGCCTTCGCTCAAATAATCCTATTTCCAGAATTCGTTGATTCCGGGACGGTTGGAATACATACGATCCAATGTTCCAAGAGCACTCAATGAATCCAAGAGCATATTCTAGTGCCATTACGATTAAATTTACTTCCGCAATGCTGGTGCAGTTTTTACTTATACATGTGATGGGGTGTACAACAGCTGATTACAGCTGAATCTAATTTAGAACTCTGTAAAAATCTGTTCATGTTTTAATAGTGCGTTATTAGCTTCAAAAATCTTTTCCTATAAGATGTGTGATTTGTGCATTATCCTGCTTCAATGCCCGCCTATTAGTGGCTGCAAATAGATAAAGGATTGCTGGATAAGTTCCCTCAAATACAAAATAATACAAGATGGATCTTTGTTCGTCTACAAACTAATTTCACCTTATACTAGAATCCTCCTGAACAGCGAGCGCTTAGCAGACCTTCCATAACATCTCCATTCTTCAATCTAAAACAACACGTGGCTCCATTTATTTTCATTAAACATTTCCAATCAAACGTATTTTTAAATGAACACTGTTGTGTTCAACAATTGCTGATTGCTGAGAGTTTAAATCAACACCTCCATTTTAGTTTTATAAGTCTTAACGGTTTCTGTACTTATTGTTCATCTTAGAATTGCATGAGACGTTGAGCAGTCTCAATAGATTCTGAAAACTAGGTAGCTATTGGTTCTTAAGTCTGTATAGAACAAAAAACCAGTCATTTGTGGACTATTTTGTCTCTACTTGTCATTCCCAGCAGACCCTAAAAGGGTCTGCGTTTACGAATCTGTCTCAACTTAATGTCTGATTTCTTTCAAAGCAATAGATTCAAGTAAATCCATTGAATGGTTTCTTAAATAGAGACGTGGAAGGAAATAAAGCAAGCAGAAATTGCAGTAAACTAGATAAGAAGCATGCCTCCATTACACGAGACTGTAATCCAAGCAACTGGAGAGCTTACATAGTGTGTGTTTGTCCTAATCGGACATTTTTATTTAAGTTTAAACAAGTTATTGTTTGAAACGTGAAACTCCACAACATCAAGTCGGTAACCACTACTATTACCCCTATATGATGTTCAAAGCAGGATTACGTCTTCAGTACAAAGTAAGATCGATAAAGATGATGGACTGTGATCCTCACGGTAAAAGATCCTTAAGCCACCCAAGGGTATCGTATATGGAATGCGTCGACAAAAAGCAACAGTTATAACCTATCTCCCAACTGGGGCTACTAATTCTCTAAATAATAGATTTATATGAGTTTGAACTAAGGATTGTTTTTGTGATATTTCTAGGAGTCCTAGTCATCTAGAGTAGAAATTCGCTAATACGACCCTCAATAAAACTTGCAGTGCTCTCGAATTTTTTTCCAATAACCAATTACTTTGTCAGTATAATAATAATAAAGTTACTTTTTATTACAGATTTTGTATATAGTGATTATCCAAAATTTACATGCTGTAGAGGGGTTTCAGAGAACCTTGATATCATGAACCTCAACAAGAGAGGTCCCTCGATAGCAAATCTCATTGAGAGTCATGCAAACCAATTTAATATATGTTATAGCTTATTTATCCTGTCACATGTATCTCTATTATTCAATGTATTATTCTATTATTGTTAATGTATTATTCTATTATTATTAATGTATTATTCTATTATTATATGTATCTCTTTATTCAAAGAACATTAACTAGGTAGCTCAATGGTTTCTTGATCGCAAAATGGTCAAAGAAGTAGTTCAACAAAGAACTCGATAACAATAAATTAGTCATAAGGAATTTAGTTTCCGATACAAAACGACGATTATTAAAATTATTATATTTTTACAACATTTTTAATTTTCACTCGCTCTGCGAATTTCTAAACATTCTCTACCGAAGTGGTCGGCTTATTAGGATGCTTCATTTTTAGTTATCATTAGAACTGTAAAAAATCTATTAGAATATTATGATATTTTCTTATATTAATAATAATAATTAATTATTTGCAACTAGAGTTTGTCGCAAACAGGGATACTAGGAACCTACATAGGATATTAAAAAGATTCGTCGATTTATATGCAACTCTTACAATTACTTAACAATCGTTATAAACCCCTAATTTGCTACAAAACTTATCTACGTAACCATTATTAGGCCTATTTGGTATCAAAGTATATAGTTTATAGCGTTCCATCAAACCATCGGTTTCTGTCTGTTTCCTGTCTCTTCAATCCAAAATAGTTTTTTAAGTCCTGAATGTTCCACACTATGTGACAAGCGAACTTATCCACAATGACCTTGGTGCCTAATATATTGCTGCTTTGGTACAAACTAGTAACCTTTTCTTCCATAATTAACTAAATACCCACCAAATCCACTCGCTTCCTGTTTGATTTCCGATAATCCTACGAGGCGTCTAAATTGAAGATGACCTATTTTAGAACTTTCATTGGAGTGTTACTAATAAGAATTTTGTCTATTAGTTTTTTTTCATGTCATTGTATTCTTAACTCCCCAAATTCACAAGATATATTTTATTATACAGTTGTAAACTTGAATAAATGAACGAAAAACATATTAGTAAAATCAAATAATTGGATTGAGGTATAAAAGGAGAAAATGGCCAATCCATTAGTTCATAACTTCTGGCATATACAGCGCTAGTTGTCACTAGCAACCAGTCTTCTAATCGATATAAGTTTAGCTATCGATATCACTCGTAATTAAAACCACCTGGAAAAAAAAACAAAAAGGGTTGAACTTCCGGTTAATTAATTTTTATAAATAAAAAGGTAAATAAATCTATGAGTATCACTATACAAATAATAACTGATCAATATGACCAAATAGTTGGCAATAGATTTCAATTTGGCTTGAATTCCACGTAACGTAGGATAATAAACAATAAAAACAGTTTTAGATGAAAGATAAGTTGCTTCCGGTGGTTTTCTCTTAAGCGTTGAATCATTCCGCTGAGTTAGGAGCCTTCTATTACTTATCCCTCACTTTCAGTTTTACTATAAGTTCAGTTGTTCAGATCTACAAATAAAAGGAAATATAGTCCTTATTTTATGACACATTGCCCCCTAAGAATAACACAAACAAATAGAGAATAGGTAATATTGCTCAGCTTTGCTAATTTTTGAAAAAGAAAAAAAAAGTGATGTGAGTAAGCCTCGTAATCCAAAAATAATTGTTGTTATTTAAGAATTTAATAGAATCTCGACAAAGGTTCGGAGAAAAATGGACTACGCTCACACCTTTCTAGCAGAACTTGTCTCTCAACGCACCAATATCATCCTATACAAAACTCTCATTCGTCCTAATTTAATTTATGGTTCTGAGACGTAGAGCATAGCAAAGGCTGACAAAAAAGACTTCATTTTTCTTTTTTTTTTTTTGTTTTAAAGGAAAATTCTTCGTAGAATATACGCGCCCACCTATGAAGACGGACATTGAAGAATACGTAGCTGTAGAGAAATCTAGTCTCTATAACGAGCCTGATATCTTAGCAATCATCTAGGTAGGGAGGTTAAGATGGGCAGGACACCTCGCACGGATGTCGGATGGGTCAATACCGAAAGAAATTCTAGCAGAAAAGATCTCCGGCCGGCAGAGAGACCCAGGTGTTCGGACTGGGTGGCTGGAGATTGTAGGTCCATAGGAGTACAGAACTGGATAGCAGCATCACAGAATAGAAACGCGTGGCGATTGCTGTTGGAGGAAGCCAAGACGATCTCCAGATAGGCCTCTATATACAATGCATCCATCCGCCAAAGAAGGAAAGAAGGATAGAGAATATTGAAGGTTGACGGGTACATGGTAGAAATGGATCACGAAACATAAGGAGCAGTTAGGGTATTGAGATAGATTTTAGGGTTATTTGGGAAGTATGCTAATGCCAGTATAGGTCTTAATAGGAAGACTCCTAGGTTTCTATTCGAGATTTGGATTTGAATAGTTTGTAGCATTCGACGCCGGAGGGCTTTCTTGAAACGAAATATGGATTGGATAAGGAGAAGGGAGTTGTCTCAAGAACGAGACACCTGGTCCAGACACTCCCTTCCATAGCCTCACCACCTAAATTAGCGTTATTCATATAGAGCAATACTTTCGGTAATAGCCAAGGAGGTCCCAATGACCTAGTTTTCGAGGTTATACAACTGTTGCTCATATTTTGATTACATTTCAGTAGTTTCAAAGTCAATTTTATGTAATATTACTAAAGGGATTACCTTTACCACGAACACTCGCTTTATGGAAGAAGGAATCTCTAAAGTACCTTTCAGCGTATATAGATAGGATAGGGCTTTGGAAGCGAAGTTCGTAACTCAACGAGGGAAAAGTCAATGGCAGAAAATGACTAGTCATGCACGCAATACAACTGGAAATAAGGAGTTCGCGCGTGAAATCCCCTAGGCCCGGTCTAAGGTGACCACTGTTGGGAGGTGAGGTATTAGGGTACCTGAGCAAGACATTTGCCCCGGGGCCCGGTTAGGTTCTCGGCCGCCCGGTTCCTACACGCAGAGTATAAAGGCCCATATGACGGACTTATTTACTGCTATGTTTGTTTATTTCATTTAACGTCACTTTATGCTGCTATGGCTAATCGGACGATGCTACGGTGGTAGTCCTAAATTTTGCCTATCGAGGTATAATTAGGATAGGGATCTTTAACGAGTACCTGACATCGCACAGGCTCGGGACCCCCATTTTACGTCCCTTCCGAAGGACGGCATAGCTAAGGATTTTTTACTCCCTTTAAAAACTCCCAAGGTCATCTGCCGGGCTGCGAACCCGCGATCTTGGGTTTAGTAGGTTGCTATGCTAACCACTACACCACAGGTGACCCCATTTACTGCTATGTTCCATACTGATCTACTTGTCAAACCGCGAGTTAGGCAGAAAGTCTTGACTTCTGTGAAGAAAAGTATTTCATCATTCCATTCATTACGTGGCCGACGATAAATATTCCAAGAAACAAGCCATTTCTCTCTTATATCAACGCAAGTAGTTGTAAAAATATGGGATGTGGGTTTGCATTCTGTTACTATTAAAACTTCTTAAACACTATACCTACCTACATTTGATGTATACATATTTCTACCACAATTTCTCAGTAAAAAACTATAAGAGAGTAGTGGAAAAAAACACCTTCGACATATTTTTTTTATAAAAGTATTGAAGTCAGTAAACAAAGTAATGTTGTTTCCAAGAACTTCTGCCAAAAAGTCCGAAAAGGATCGTTTGACCCGCCCTTGTAGGTTTAGTGTTAAACTAATGACAAAGATCAGGTCCAGTTTAGTGCTTGCATGTCTCATTACAAGAATATATTGTTATTAGATAGGACGCACAGACAATGTTATCCTCCGAACACAGTCCTTTTCAAATTAGCATGACGTTTTGTTCCCAGCTTAAATCGAATTTAGGAATAATGTTTGAGGCGTCAAAGGGTAGGTTTAATACGATGTTTATATATTGAGAAAAACTACCATACTCCACATCTTGTAATGGAGTTTTGATGAAAATTCATATTATTCAGTCATCCAGAAAGAGAACGTTTTATATTTATCAGAGGTTTTGAAAATAGAAAGGATATCCAGGCTTAACATTCAGAGGAAGGATACAAGTATAGCCAATTATAATATTCAGACAGTTCTTTCAACCACAATGGCGGGAAAGATGCAATCCGTATGTATTCCCATTTATGTTTTATTTAGTAAAGCTCGCAGCAAGTGTACTACAAGGAGGTCAATGTTTAGATAGCTGGAACCTTCGATAGCCGAAGAATTCATTGAACTATGCTCATCGTGTACGAACAGATAATTTATTTCGTTATTAAAACTAAAGAGTACATTCAGCAATCGTACATACAGGAGAATAAAGTCTGAACCGTAAAATTAAATTGTTATAATCAACATTGATTTGATTAATGACGTCACCATCATGTATTTTATCAAATATTTTGAAAAACGTTTTTATTTTTGAGTAGAGCACAGCAAATCCTGATCTTATGGGTATTAAGTAGGATATAGTTGTGATTTGATAACCTTTATATCCAATAGAAAGGGTAAACATTAATAACCTTTTAATTTTCTTCTTTTAATCTATCATGTTTAGAAGAACTAGGCGTCTTTCATACATTTTCCTTTAAGAATAGAAGGAAGGCGTTTTTGTATTTTCCGATTACCTTTCATCAATAAGATCAGTTGTTTCGAAAAACATAAAAGTTTTAATCACTAAGTAAACAGCTGTTGATTAATTACTGCACTTTTTACTCATTTACATTATATTTTTAATCGATGTATATTTATTTGACATTAGTTAGTTATAATTCATAAAACAATATTTTAATTATCATAAAACTTGTATTTATCTTCGATTCAAAAGTTATTTTTCTTATTTATTCACTTTTTTTAAACTTCGATCTTTTTTTTTTTTTTTTTTTTTTATTACTATGTTACTAAGTTAGTAGGAATGCGTATTATAGACAGTATACGAACAACGAGTCATCCTTGCGATATGGAAACCCAACAACCACTGATGGTATAAATTAAATATATAATAATATTTCATAACTATTCTGCAGTTTTATTCTACTCACAAATATTTGGTAGGTATGCCGGCCGGTCAATCTTCAGGGATACCCAGAAACTCTAAGAGCAACACTACTTCAACCACCAATTGCGCAACAACCAGAAGTACAAGGTAACAACAATGTTTAATTACATATGTTCAAAACAAAAAATTGGTGATAACAGTAATTGTTTTCTTCCTATAAGTTTATAGTTCAGTGACTTTAACATAACCTTTATACCTCTAGTATCTGAAATATGCAAGCTTGAAACACAAAATCAATCCTGGTGATCTTCTTCGAACTTAAAAGCTGCTTCGTCAAAACTCTTGAACATGTTTACAAAAATTAAACATGTAAGAGTTAATCAGCTTACCAATTTTTAGCAACACTCATAATCAACACTTTCAAATTTGGATTCCACTGGTGAATGAATACAAGAGTCTAAACAGATTTGGAACACTCTAGATTCCTTCTTGGTAAAATGTTTTAATTTATATGCCTATGTTTATTATTCGATTCAACGCTACTTCTTTTATTTTTCTGCTCGAATTCTATTTGATGCAGCGAATAGTAACAATTCTTTAGTGTATAGTCCACATTCCGAGGAAATTTCTATAATTAACGGTATTCCACGTTCGTCACTTCATTGTTTCTGATGTTCTTTTCAACAGGTGATTCTCATTCATTCATTGTTGCAATAGCGTCGTTTTCTGTAAGATGATAGTAAAGTATTTAAATTCCATGGAGGTGAAAATAATATGCCAGAAACTATTTGAGAGATGGAAAAACTTACTATGGTTTATACTATTTATAAACTCACTATAGACTAAATTGTGAAATCTTATTTTTTTTAAATAAACTACTCATCGTTTTTATTGTATCTTGAATCTGCCTATTCGTATTTCCTGAAAGTTATTTAGACTGCAAGTAATGAGGCTGTAGGTATTAATCTCAGAATAAAGTAATACTCGAATCGTATGGTGATTATAACCAATAGTATATTAACCTATAACAATGGCGCATCTTCTAATCTTAACTATTTATGAAACATTTACGTAAATATTTTGCTACTTAAAATCTAGATTCACGATCATCACATCCCCTGAAAAGTTTCATCATTTGCAGTTTTCTTAGTGAAGAAAATATGTATAAGTTTTTTCAGTATTTTGCCTCATCAGGTGATATCGGTACCATAATCTAGTCGAATGTCGAATGTATTTAACTTAGGGTAGTCATTTTGCGTAATATTATTCGTTCTTCATTTGCCTACCTACCCCAATACAACTAGTAGCATTTTTCCTAGTATTGTTCCTCCACCTGTAAAGAGATTTGAAAACATTTTAAAAAAAATTACTATTCTGTTGTTTAGTAACAAAGAAGTTGCCAACCCATGTATTGCTTTAATTTTGGCGATGTTCCAATTTGGTGCATTCATTCCATTGTTTTTTCCTATTTACTTGTATCCTTCTTCTGTAATCCATCCTATTTATGGTATACAGAAAGTTTCAACTTATTTTTTTTCTAATTCTGTCATTATTATATTTTATAATGTATGTCTATGTCTATGAATGTATGTATATTTTACATCCACTATAGCATTGAATGAATAAATGACTTTTAATGTTAAAGAAAAAAGTGGTTGAATTTTTGGGAATCGACTGATTGGTGTTGTTAAAGTTGTATTAGTTAAATGATTCTAACTTCAGAATTAATTCTTATGTCTTATAAATTGGTTTTCTTTAATTTGTCATACAAATGAGGTATTTCCTTGAGGGTTTATTGGATAATGAAAAAAGAAACTATATTTTCAAATTTTTTAATCAAAATTACAAAGTATGCTTTGCTCTCAAATGCATTTTAACTCTATAAAATTAACTATTTTGTCTTAATTACATTTAATCACCAATAAATGTAATATCTAATAAACATTCAATTGCATACATAATTCATTCATTACACATTATAACAGGTAATAAGATAAAAACGACTATTATGTTTCTGATTGATTGGTTGATGTAGTCCTATTAATTGATGCATTCTTCTTTAAAAAAATCAACATGGATGGTGAAGATTGGCTATCACCTATTATCTCATTAAACATGGATATAGCTGCCATTACAGTAATAATTGTAATCACAAAACATTAATACATTGTTTTTGCTATAATGTTGTTGGCAAGGAATCCTTTCTTTAAATCATTTTCAATTGAACATAAGTTGTGATGAAAATCATGAATTGATAAGCTTATAAGATATGACCTAATGCAAAGATAATTATAAAAAAGAAAATATGAAGAATGAAGTTAAATTTTAATCTATTAACAAAGACATTGAAAGGAGTAGAAGCCTCAGAGGCTTGGATACATCATGTTTCTTAAATAATAATTCTTTATAGCTTAGGCGTAGCCAACATAGAAATGTGTAACTAAATAAATAAAAACTAGCAGAAAGTATTCCAGAATTGCATGGTCTAAAGATTAAAAGATCAACACCATGCAAAAGAAATAATGGAGAATATGATTTTTTTTTTTTTAATATTTCTAATAGTGTAATACTAGAAAACTGTACAAGAATAAATAACAACCAATGGCCAACAAAAGAAACAAGAACTTTTGTTGCGAATCCAGATTTTGTAATTAACAGTTAAAGAGGCAGAGTATTGTTGGATTTTTAGTACATGTAATGATCTTAAAAATAATATTTGATTGCCATCCAAAGAATAAGAGTAATGGAAACTAACCTCTATATATCAGAGATAAGAAGAATAAGAGAGCCAATGTGGAAGAAAATGTTTTTATAGGAGAAGGCTACATGGAGAGCTGTAATATATTATGTGAAGTTAAGCTAACAATATTTTAAACTAAAGATTACAAAAAAAAAGTTTCCATATTTAAACATAGGTACCTACTGAGAGTTGTTTTAAAAAAAATGTAGATATCTTGAACTTTGATTACTTATATTTACTTATTCTATGCACAAACACTATATTTATATGAAGGGCATTAATCCATTTAAATGATTAAATATTACAATATTATGAAAAATATTTTAATGAAATATTTAAGAATGAAATATGACTGATAACACAATTATATTGCTTTTAAATCAAATATTAACTCTGTGGTTCTCATGAAGAAATGGGTGAGTCAAATTACTCTTAAAACGAATCAATTTTTAACGCTCAAAGCAGGATTCTTAATATCTGCATTGTGAAATATTTTTTTAATTTGTGCTTTTAAATAAGCCCTTAAAGTATCTATTTTGGGGCATATGGTATTTTTAGAATAATTACAAGATTTGGAAAACGAACAAAAATGCCCTAATTAAAAAGTACATAAATTAGATTGATGTGTTCATAACAACAAGGAAACTAATAGTCCGAATTTAAAGACTGAAATTATCATAAAAATAAATAACTCTGAATCATGGACAAATCAAATTTAAGATATTTAATACATACGCATACTTTTATTTTACTAAAAGATTCACAGTATTTCTTTTCAATTCAAAAATAAAAGACATATTTCAATATTACAGTGCTGACCATGACCACAAGAGAACTTCAAAATGTCCTCAATAGATGGTTTTCTACAACAAGATCAGGAAATAGAGTTTTCGAGGAAGCAAACAAAGAATCTCAACCAGGTAACCATGGATACTATTATATATGATCATTTATTTAATGTGTAATTAAAAAAATATATTCACTGAATTATGAGCATTATAATATTATAGAATTCAATTTCATGAAAATATATAGGAAACATATCCTGCCCTCTAAAAACATAAATTACTGATTTTATAAAACTATAATTAGAAAAAAATTTCAAAAGATCATCTGAAAAATAAATTTGTTATTTATTTGTAAGGATAAATACTGTGTGTAAGGAATATTAGTCATTTTATATTATTTAATTTATAATCTTCTGTACTTACGTTTCATAGATTATAAGTCTTAATGTATAAATAATATCTTTCTGACAAACTTTTAACATATAGATAAAATGAAATGCCTAGCATATTACTTTTTGAAACGGTTAGGGCAACCACATATGTAGTAGTTGTGATGGTAGTTGGAATAATGTGTGTAGAGGGCATCCGTATTTGATTCTGCAACTTATCTTTAGTTTCTAAAAGATAGCTACTCTGTTATTCAGTAGCTGTTTAATTTTGCTGTTCTAGAACAAGGATTTTCCGGAATAAATGCTTATGAATGTAACTAACCAAAGCTTTATCTTCATTGTTTATCATCTACGTTCCTAACTGCAACACACCACAGATAGTGGACACTAACACTGTTCTCTTAAATATCTTGTCAAAGTGATTGAATTCCTCTTAAAGGGAGCGATCCAGTCTAAAATTTTAGAAACATTTTTATCTTTGAGGGACTTTCAGTAGTAAGATTGACAGAATATTGTTAAATAACCACGCATTTAAAGAATGCATAAAAAAAATATTATCACTATAGTATTCACGATTAAGGCAACTTTTATATATCTCATTGGTTTAATTCTGGCAGATTTTTATTATATATATACTAAATATAGCTCTCTCTCTCTCTCTCTCTCTCTCTCTCTCTCTCTATATATATATATATATATATATATATATATATATATATATATATATATATATATATATATATATAATAAAGAAAATATCCTTTCTCCTATAAACATTTTTGGTGTATTTTTATACTAGGATCTCTTGAATCCAAAAGGCTTACATCTTGATGTGCTCACTCCACATTCCTCAGGCTACTCCTTAAATTGTAGATTCTAACCACAGACCATCCTTTTCATATGTTTGCCTCTTTTAGTAGAACATTTATTTTTTGTGTCAGTTATTCTTTGTAAATTCCTTACACATTTCTGTGTAAATAGTATTTATGAGTGCTCGAGGTCTATTTATGTGTTTCTAAGTAATAAGTTCTATCCTTCCTTTTCTAAGTTCTTTACCTTTGAGTTTTTTCAATCATTATTCTTGGCTAAAAAATCATCCATGAAGAAGTATCATGTTGATTTTTAATTCATTTATTGTTTTGTTTTTTTTCATTACTCAAATTTATTAGGCAGAAGATGATTCAAATATAATCTATCAAGAAATACGACAAACTATGACAATCATTGTTAAAGTGAATGTACAACTTTTCCATACAATAAACATGATTACTATTTGAATAAGTTTTCATCTTTAAAAATACTGTTACCATTTATAATTTACCTTATTTCTGTTTAAAAAAACTATCAATCAATCATGATTATTTTAGGATGAAACAATCTAATAACTGTCTAAACTATTTTTATAATACCTTTTTTATCACATGCTACTATTACACCAATCGAAACAATACAGTAACAAATGTATTCATTGAAAAAGCATATTTATTTGTATCCTTCTACAAGTAATGAAAAATTTAAGCTTAAAGCTTCTCATTGTTCTGATACTTAATTACTTATAAAAAATCTAAAAACTTTGATAGTCGTGTCTATATTAAGCTTACAATACAGTATAAGACAATTAATTCTATCAATCGATGAAAACATGTTTTAATCAAAATATTATAGTTAATTCAGACCAATATTGTATAAAACAATCGATTTCTTTAACAAATGAAGACGCAATTGCAAAACACTTTATATTTAGCAAAGGTATAGTTACTCTGAAACTTTTAAGAAAAGAGTTACTGATTTTTTTGAAACGATTTTGGAGAATCGATTGAAATGTCCATTTTATGACTTTGATTGATTTAGTGCATGAATATATGTAACTGCAACATTTTTTATTTAGAACTTTAATATATATCATCTCTCTATTAAACTCCTGTATTTTTTTGCTTCATATCGCTTGTCTCCTCTTTTTACAATCCAAATCCAGCCATGATTTCATTTAATTTATATTTCTATTATTTTCGAAGCCTTCCACTTTTTCTCAAAACTCAAAGAATTTTGGTTCCAAATACACTGGGCAAAAAAAGTCTGGAAACACTTACCAAAATTTTACACTTATGCTCATGTCTAAAATAGGCTATTTCCTGTAGTGAAACTACTGTTATTTTACACAACAAACAATAATCTTTAATTTTAACATAATACATATCAACAACAGTCAGCAGAAAAAAATATTTACCATTATAGCAAAAAAAGTCAGGAAACACTTGTATAATGAAAGAAAACAAACCATTTCAACAATAACAACCGATTATACTTGCTATGGGCTTTGAGGACAAAGGTCTGAAATAAAGTCTTATGATTATAAATCTTCTTAGTCCGTGATTAGCATTCATAATGGAATTGTCAAAAGCCATTCGCGAGTTAATTGTTTCCTTACGAAATCAAGGCAAAACTGTGAGGGAAATAGGGAAGACTGTTAATAAAAATGCAGGTACAATATCTAAAATTATTAAAAGATATCAAGAACTAGGCAGTGCATCCAGCAGGCCACGGATCGGGCGGCCACCAAAAATAAATAAATTACTCAAGCGGGAAATTTTAAAAACTGTCCATAGCAAACCGTTTACTAGCCCTTCGACAATTGCTACGAACTTGTCTCGCGAATATGGTGTAACAGTTAACCCCCGAACTGTGAGGAACATGTTACGGAAAAGTGGTTTTTTTGGTGGAACATCCAGGAAAACACCATTCATTAGCAAGTTAAATCGTAAGTGCCGTTTGGAATTTTATTTTTTATATTTAGTTAAAATAACTTTTTAATGTTTGTTGTGTAAAATAAGAGTAGCTTCACTACGGAAATAGCCCATTTTTTAGAAAGGAGGAGCGTAAGTGTAAAACTTTGGTAGGTGTTTCCAAACTTGTTTTGCCCAGTGTAAGACTAATAAAATAAAGGACAGGAGGCTATTGGGATATGATTATGATTTTGTTCTATCTAATTTGCAGCAATAAAAAACCTTAAAGAAGTGCATTATTTTAGCGATTGTTAGAACAAAAGAAAGATTATATCCCAATCAAACTCATGTTAATAGGAAGTCTTTGTTCATTCAATTGAGTAGCCAAACCGAAACTTTAGTTTCAATAGATGTATTTATCATAGAATGCTCAATTGTTCTTCTTTTTTTTATAATATTGTGTTGAATACTATCCTCACATTTAAAGTAAACATAAAAAATCTTGAGTTAATGAAAAGATGTTTAAAATACTTTGAATGAAAACTTTATTATATCAAATCATAATAACTTTTATGATATTTGGGATTGCCAGTTTTCATATACCATTCCATGGTAAAATGATTCATTGTAAGTTATTTTAGGTTATAAGCATATTATTTACATGATGTCAAAGTAATTTCTTAAATTAGTGACACCTTCTTGTCAGATATGCTCGATATATCTTCTATTAACTAGATAGTAGATGAGCATCTTATCAATGTAATGCTTATTATTTTTTATATGGAACAAAAACAAATCTTCTTTTCTTCCCTCATATACAAAAATACTTCAAAGAAAACGAAAAGTAAAATTCTCAGGTTATTAGGAAATATTAGTGTTACATATAAATTGAATTTAGTAAATATATTATTTAACCACATGTATTAAATTCTGAAACACTAAAAAATGTAACTTAATCATCGCTAAAATAATAGAGGCATTGCTACATAATCATTAATATCATGGAAGCAGTAATGCTAGAGGTGTAACGACACGTCATCATATTGATTAAATAAACAACTTAATCATATTCTGCCAGTGGTTACCAAATATCAGTTTAATATGTTAGTGGTGAATTAAATACTATACTTGACTTTCTTTATAATAAATACATTTAAAAAAATAGAATTAGATTTGTTTAAAACATATTTTCGAACTTCTACTACATGCTATATATAGGAGGCTGAGGTGGCATTTCAGCCGGTTCGTCAGCTGTAAATATTGCCAACTCATTTATTATGTTCGCAATACAGATTAAACTTTAGTCAGTTAATTAATATACAATTAATTAACATGAATTGATTGAATGGTCTATACTCATAGATGGATGTTAATATTAAAAAAAAGTTATAATTCAGAATTCAAAAATCAATACGTAAAATCATGTGAAACTGATCGGCAATATTTTATATTACTGCTCACGTTTCAAAGTTTTACAAGAGTTTATTCGATATTAAAGATATAACGGAATAGAAAAGAAAAATATGTATAAGAGGTATATTCCGTAATGTTGATGGGCTTCTATACTTGAAGTTAATAATAAAAAATATGGAATGCAACGATAAAATAGATGTAGTTTAAATTCACTTATTATTCTGCTGCAAAAGTTTTCATGTTGCATCATTGGAAATAAGTATTCAAAGTGTGATGTATTATATTTTCCAAAAACGTAGCCAAGAGGAAAGAAATTTACTAATTTAGCCTGTCAATGACTGCGTCAAACCAATCATTTTAATTAACTAAATATTTACAGAAATGATAATAAATAACCTCGTTCTTATCAAATTTTAAAATAAATGAGTAAATGATGACATAAAAGAAAGACATCATATATCGCAGCATGACTAGAACATGATCTCAAGTGCTTCGTCGATATTTTAATGCGACCTCTATAATTAGATTCACAATCTTGATCGATTATAACCTCAACAGAACGTTTCGGAGGTATTAAGAAAGTTTCTATAAACTTTCAAATTGTATAATTATTGGCCTTTTAATTAACTGGAGTAACAATCCAGAAAGGAATTTGGACCTATAATAAGACTTCAAAGCATAAGGTTCATTGTGCAAAGGACCTTGGAAGGGGGTTCTGACGCTTTCATGTACAGTTAGGAAACTTTGCAAATGGACCTTGCAGGTTATTTTACAGAATTTTCTTCAAGAAGTCAATTTTGACTGCTATTATGGTTATAACAACTATGTAAGCCCTAAATAACTCTTTGTTCAACAAAACATAACTTAAAAATCAACTGGAAGGTCTTTAATTCAGCCAACAAAAATGTAAATTTAATCAACATTTCTAGAGGAACAGACTATACCGAAGACCTTGGGAACTCGATCCTAGCCTCGCTACAGGCTTGTCGTATCCTTTGTGACGTCACCATTAATGATGGCGCCTTTTTTTGTATAAACGTGAGCAGCGTTTCTATTGGTCGAGAACAGGATTTATCCGCCATCTTGGTCACGTGACTTCGAAGAGATGGAAAATGGGCCAGAAGAAAATGTGCACCCTGGTACGAGGCTAGTATGGTGTTTCCCCTGGCTTTCGAATCGAAGCAGCAAGAATTGTTCGTGCATATGTACAGTTCTTAGTTGAGTGAACGTAGTGTACTTAAGTGAAAAACGTTAAATGAAAGTTGATAATCGTGTTGAACAATATGTTATCTGTGTCTTATCAGTTTAATATCTGTATACAATATACAAATGAATGAAACTTCTGAGAGAAACTTATGGCAGAAACAACGTAAATAATGGCGTTGCCCCCAGTTGCCGCCTTAACTAGCAGTACAATAACTGCAACCTCCTCTGAAGGTGATTATTATTAATAATAAAAAAGGCAATTAAAAGCATGGAGTGAATATTTGTCATCAATTCAATAAGTAGTGATTGATATATATATATATGATTGCTGGTAGAATTCTTCCGCTGAAGTATTATAACCTTTAATTAAAGAGTATTACTATTTTATTGATTTTTTTTATTTTTCTTATATTTTAAAATGGATATTTCGCGTTGCATAGATACTTATAAATTTTACTAGCTGTCTAATTACTGACCTCAGTTTATGAAACTATAATTCTTATTGTCAGTGGTTCATTCATGAAATTTTTACCTGCTTATAAGTAATTAGATTTGGTAAATGTTCAGTATTCATTGATATATTTTGTTTCTATATTACTACAGTTTCATCTTGATTATGACCATTTTTATCAAACAATAAGATTATATTATCTAATTATGTGTTTTAACTGGTAATTTAGTTTTTCATTCCAATAAAACAGCTCCAAGGTGTGTGTCTATTTTGTTATATTGGGCAGTATTTTTTATTTGTGGCTCAATTTTATTTATAATTATTGCTTCTTGTTTTGGTTGTTAAATTAGAGTGACACAGTGATGCCTATGTTTATATATTCCATCTCTGAAATTTGTCATAATTTTGATTTGAAATCTATAATACTCTCCAGATTATCTATTTTAGTTCTCACTTATGTTTTTAAATTTCATGCAAGTTTGAAATTAAGTCCGAAGTTATATGATTATTTTTTCATGATTGTTTTAAAATGTAAACCTGATATTACTCTGTGTCTAGTCTCTAGGTAATTTTACTTATCATTTTAACCAACTAGAACAAAGTTTTTTTCATTTTGCGTTTTTAACGTTCAATTTTCCTTTAAAATGTATTGATGCTTGCTCGTACTATCTTTCATTAAGTCTATAGCATTGCGGTGATTATATTATTAGGAAATATGAAATCTAATTTGTACTAAGTGTATAATTCAAAATAGATGTATACAGGTTGTTCATAGTGATAACATTTTATGTTAATGTTTACATTCTTTTTTAATGTTATTGATAACCTATTTAGAATAGTGTTGGCACTGAAACCTTACTTTGCAGTTATTAGAATCTTTCTCTTTTTCACTCGTGACATTCTTTCAATTTCTTATAATATGCAAAAACAAACCTGTAAATATATGTTATTATTTAATCTTTTTTAAGATTTAAAAAAAAAATTATAATCCTTTTGGAGTTAAAACTATTTTTATGCAACAGGTTAATTATTATTGTGCTTAATTAATTTACAATCATTGTTTTGTTGGCTGGCTTTTTTTTTTTTTAGCCGTTATGCTTTTCCTTTTTTTTTCTTTTTATCTCATTAAACGATTGAGGGTGCATTATAATTTTGAAATTAGTCATTAGTAGTGGTTTCATTTGTTTTTATGTTTATTAAATTGCATCATATTGTGTTATTAAGTTGCTTTGTGTGTTATATTGATTTTGTGTTTTGGCTGCTTTTCTTCTTCTGTTATAAATGCTAAAAAATATATATATTGATGTGTATTACTTTGTCTGTAAACAATTCTTTATTTGAATTTCTTTCATTTTATTTATTTCATTGAAATTAGTTTCTTCTATTTGCTTTTATTTATTTCATAAGATGGTTGTATGTCAACATGGTATTATAACCTGTATGACTTCTGATTTTAAGACATTTATTTATATATGCTGTTGTTTTTATGTTTTTTCTTCAGAACTTTTTTATTTTCTTTCATTGTTTGCTCATTTGGTATGTAACTAGACAAAAGATAATTAATTTTTTTGTTTGTCTATAGTAACTATTTTATTTATTGTTTCTGGACAGTTTTTTTTTAATTGACTATGCTAGGGATATTTTATTGTTTTTTATAATCTTTACTTTAATAATTCTATCCCATATAACTAGTAACAGTGTCATTATGGAGTTAAGCAGTTTTTATTGGTAATGATGTTATTTCTGTGTAATTGTAATTAAGTTTTCTTTTTTTAATCAAATAAATTATGCTGTATACTAGATTACAATCAACATAAACAATTAGTTCTTAGTTATTTATTTGTTTCTTCTTAACAATTAGTTATCAAACTTATAACTGTCATTTTCATTTGGATCACAAAACTGGTAGTTGGTGTTGTTATTAATCAAGATTATGCGATTGAAGATCTTGAAATCATAGAATTACTTTAATCGTTCAATTAATAAGTAAATTTGTTTATAATATTGTGTTCTCCTTCTTTGTTTTAACGATTTGTGTTAAAATTTTAATTATGGTATAATTTTGTGTGACTTTTTGGCTTACACTGCAAGATTAAAAAATAAGCATTTTTGAAATTAACAAAATATAAAAGTTTTAATTTGCCAATGTTTTGACCAGGGCAATTAGAAAATTTAAATAAATTAAACCAAATAAATCATCCTAGCAACTCCCTATACTAAGGAGAACCGAACAATCTTTGCGATACAACCCTTCTGTTTATGATAGGAAGTTGCTGAGATAATGCATTTTGTTTAGTTTATTTTAATTTTCCACCTGCCCTGATGACTGCCATCTAAGATATGTCCGAAAAAGTGGCAAATGAAAAATATGGTTCGTTAATTTCTACAGTGCTTATTTTTTAATCCCATTGACATCCCTCTCAATAGCGTACTCTATACATCCAGTAATCAAACAATTTTTTAATAAAATGTAAATTTAGAAGATGTACTGCTTTACAAGAGCTGTTCCAGCTGATCGGCCTGGCCAGATGTTTCAAATTATGACCAATCGTACAATATTAAAAGAGATGTTGGGTGGGATCAACCGTAACATTTAAGGCATTTGACTGATCCCACCCAACTTCTCTTTCAATATATTCACCCAGTTACTCTCCATAGCTCTTAAAAATGTACGGTAGTTATAAATACAGACGATAGTTACAAATACATACAAGTTTTAAAAAATTAGATCAATGGATATTGTTAACAAACAGGAATAGATGAACAGTAAAAAGTAAAATAAGTGTAGTTAAAATTAAAACATATATAGTTACTATAACATTAAAAAATCTTTAGTTTTTTATGAAATACCTTGTTAGAATTTTAATTAGGAGAAATTGACAAACATATGGGGATGCATATGATGTAAGCCAAAATGTCAGCACTATAAATTGAATAAATTTACCTTATGCTATAAATCATCGTAAACCCCAACTATATTTTTCCTTAAAATTGTAATTTCATTATTTCTTGAAGATTATTTGATTTTCGAGTATATGCTTAAAGAAACTTTGCTGTATTTTTCATTTAAATCATAAAATTTAATTTAATTTTCATAACTTAAGAAAATTGAATCATGTATTTCGGAAATGTGTATGACTTGATAGTATAAAATTTACTGGTCCATTGCTATATTTGTTACTTTATTAAAGTATTTATATAGCATCTATTCAATTTTTTGATGTCTTAACTAAAATATTTTACCTGAACGGACCTAACCATTCAAACTTATCAAATGCGTATTTCGTTTCTGTTAATATGAAAGTGAATTTAAACTTTTATTCTGGTTTCAGTTTTAATGGTATCAATTCGTTTAATTTCTAAACTTCTCTCGTCCTACCTGCCCTATTTGGAGTGCATAAGGACGTTAATGGATCAAAAAGAATGCCTTCATGTCTGCTTTGTTTTATAAAGATTTTGTGCTAAGCGATTTTTGGTTTTATTAAAAAAAATTTCTCGATTCTGTTAAAAATATTCTTTACAATATTAATTGTATAGTATGCTGTAAGGTATAAAGTCATAGTTATACATTATAAATTTTCTTCCCTGTGAAGTGAATTCATCTCAACTCAACATTAATTATTATTGATTATATTTTATCTAAAATTATAAATATTGTTATTATTATGTTATATATAAAATAAAAATAGTCCAGTTCTTAACTTTGAAATCCTTAGTATAATATACTGTTAAATTCATTACCTTGTTGAATATTTTTACAAATGTTACAGATATAATTTAATTAAATTTATTCTTCACGACCATTCTGTTGAATAATTGTTCTTTAGTTAAACTTATACACTTCTATTGCATTTATTTATTTATTTTTTTTTATTGATATTTCTTAAATTGAGTTGTTTATAATTTGAAGTTTATTTTACGCTGACTCTTTGGTGCTTCTAATTTTACCTATTGGGATATCTACTGAGCATTAACATTATTATAATTTAATTACTTGTTACTGATAGTTTTTACCCAGTGAACTATTACTACTTGTTTAATTCTAATTTTCGTCTGCCCATTTTGTTGTCAACATCCCATTTATAGTCCTTATAAAAATTTAATTTTATTTATTGGTTAAATGTTAATTTTTGTGCCGTTTTGTGTGATTTATCAATATCTTTTTAAACATTTGTTTATACTTTTTACTCTTGCTTAGAGTTGGGCATAATTTATTCATAGCTATTTGACAATGAATTTCATTGAATCATTCACCCAATATAATAATGATTAAATTAGGAATTAATTCCAGGAATTAAAACTGTACCAAATCATCTCCAGAGTTTCAAAAATCCCAATTTTTTGTCTTTACCATACTTTTATAGTTTTAATTATAAAAGGCAAATAGTTATTAAGCGTTGATGAATTCATTGCCACTTCTATTGGAGTTATTTTATTTATAAACTAGTTTCGAATGTTACAGATTTGTCATAAGTTCTAAAACTTATATCTTATATCTAAATATCAGCACTTTGTTGTATTCTATTTGATCCTAATTGTATTGATCTTTCTAGACCATCATGCGCACCTCAAGTCAAATAGTTATTTGAATATAGATTCTAAATTGTAGGCTTATTCAATCTCTAAATCCATACAAGATCTTTTAATATTTCCACTCTAGGATATATGATGTGATCTATATAGACAAAATAAGAAAACTGTCCTATCTTTTTGATGATTTCTTGCTGTTCACAAATATACCCGAATCAGGGTTTAGTCTTGAGGATTTTTCGATTTTATCCAATAATTTTACTACCATTTAAAAATTGACTTCAATAAATTAGATGACGCTTGCCACATTGTTTTTAGTAGTATTATTTGTACAATTGATTTCAGTCATGTACTAAAACCATTTCTATTACTTCAGTTTGATCCTCTAATTAACTTTTGTTTAGAACATTGTAATTACCCTTCCTGTAGAGGAATTCATTTTCAGTAATATGCCTGTCTGTACTTAGCACATTTTGAGTTTAAGATAAATTCTTAATCCTTTCTTTCAGCTAATAATGGCCAAGTTTAGTTTAATTTCAAAACATTTGGCTTTGACACCTGATTGGCCTCGTCCAACTAAATAGATCATATTCCCCTTTGTGTACTGTGCCGATTTCAACTGTGGTGCGATAGAGGATATTGTTCAGAAAATTATAAGAAAGGGGGCCTGATACTGAAAACTAAGACTGTTCTTTATAAAGAGTGATATTTGAATTTGTTTAATATTACAAAGTAAAAACTATGAACCATCTTCATTACCTCTCTTTTTCTACAAATTGATTTAAATCATGACTTAATTGAATGATTTTATGTATAAATCAAGCAACTCTTAGCAAAGTCACAACATTTTTTTATTGTATGAAAGTTGTTCTTTAGAATGCTTTTTAGTTATCTTCTAGAACAGGAGGTTAAATATCAAATTTCACCATTTTAAACTTTACTGATCATGATACATGTTTAGAATTGTATTTTTCTGTGCCACAATTTGATATGTCTATAGAAAAACCTTTTCTTTAGAAATATCAAATTTGTGGTATAGAAAAATACAACTCTAAACAAATATCATGATCCAGTAAAGTATAAAATAGTGAAATTTGATGCATCAGCTTTTAGCAAATAACCACAGATTTATTTGATTGTCAATCTTAGGAATGTTCGATATCAGTTAAACTTTAATTTGTTAAATATTGCTACTCATCATCGATGAAGTAGATTTGTTTGTTGTAAACCAATGTTATTTTAATCTTTTCTTATCCTTGATTGACACTTTCCTTACAAATCATTTATGACAGTACCTACGGTATGGCGGTACTAAGAAAAACAAACAAGTTGTGGTTTTTTTCTTTTATTGTGATTGCTATGTTTCCGTTAGCTATTTAAAGTTCTCCTCACAGTTTAAGCAGTTTTTTGCACACTTGTGTTTATTCATTATACATTTAGTACATTGCTTGTGTATACTTACAACAGCCTTCTTAAACTACTCTGTCCCCGAGAATCGCTCAAGGCTAGGCCAAAAGATTGACTGTAAAACTTAAGAAACATTTTGTGTTATTTTTATTTTTATTTTAACTGCTCCATATCTAAAGCTATAATCAATAGCTGAGTTCTCTATTTCAATTTTTTATTACTTATTTTTTGGCTATTATACATAGAATTATGAGAGTTTAGTTGAAATATTTAGTACTCAGGAATCTTATCCCCTCCCCAATTTTCAATCCGAGCAACACCAACAGAACTAGAGCCTGTCAAAATGTTTTTGTTTTTGAGAATGTAATAAACCTTTGAAAAAATGTAGGTAAAATATGACTTTTTTCATTCAAATCAATATAGCCCCAAAACTGTAGGTGTGAGTGGGAAAAAAATGCTCCACCAAAAAAGTGTAGACCCTCCCCCAGCCAAAAGATGAAGGAAATATCCATTTAAAAAAAACTATTGTTCTATTTCTGAAAAATGTAGGGTTTCGTCATTTAATTTTAAGCTTTTTGTCAAATGTTTCTTATCAATATTTTCGAAGATCTCAATTGTTGGATTATGATTGTTGTTTTTTATTTATTTATTGCTTAGTTTTGTTGAATAAAAGGTCAACAATTGTGCATGCAATGCATTGCATTTGTTTGACAATTAGGTAAATTTTACCTCTTCTGCTATGTCACACACATTGTCCACTTATTTTAAAATTCTAACCAGCTTTGCACTACGGTTACATAAGTCTACAACCTGTTTAATATGATTGGTAAATAAATATTATTAAATTTGACAGTCAATAAATTAATTTAAAAATTTAGCTTAAATTATATAATTTTTCAAACTATTGTTATAATATTTAATTTTTCTTTTCTATTATTGCCTTTTTTTAAAAATTTATTTTAGATAAGTTTACAATTTTATTATATTTTTTATTTATCTGTTATATTAGCATAATTTGTCCCAGTTCTTTTGGTATCAGTTTTGTAATTTATGTTTAAGGCTTTATTTTTACATTTTCCTTTAGCGGGAATATGGTATTGATCCATGTTTATCACTCATTATTTACAATGCTTAATTTCTAAATTTATGTTTCAAATAGTATGCTGGATAGCGTACATCAGACTTTAAAAATGTTGGTTTAATTTATAAGGATTAATTAATGAAGGAACTTTTTAATTAATCATGCATAAAAAAACCATATAAGCAGTTTATATTTAGTAGGGTAAACCAGACAGTTATTGACATCCTAACTTTATAATTAAAAATAAAGCCCTTTAAATCCTACTGCTCAACTGTTTTAAAATACTTTCAATTTAGCCCATATTTTAAAAGATGTCCTTAGGGTTTCGATAACTGATTTTACATTAGCTATTGTCACTATCTTGTAAAATATATTCCAGTAATGATTTTTGTTCAGAACTTTCTTGGTTAGCTTAAAGTTCAGTAATTAAGTAAAAATCACTACAAATTTCAACTTTATTGAACTATTTTTTCTATAATTTTAGTATTAATATTTCCTTAAGGGTGTCAATAGCTGTCTGGTATACCCTATGTACTACCCATTAGTTCAATTCACTGCTGTTGTTTGAGTTTCATTTTAAATGGATTTCATATTTTTGTCGCCTTTGAGGTAATAGTTCTTATTTACTGTGAGCGCGGATATCTTACGAAGAGCGGATATTTTTTTAGTGGCCATCTTATTTTAGTTTGTTTAAAAAGGTCGAAAATCATTCCGTGGGTCCGCTTGGAAATTGTCAATCCCCACCACCGTTTGTAACCTAGTCTGGAACTGTCTGGAAACTTATCGATCATACGATTCCAGGTAACCAATAGATTCTGGCCTCATCGAGAACGTATTATTTTCGAAAATACATAGTTCAGCGAAATTCCTATCCTTTTACGTCTCTACTTCAGAAATTCTAATAGTGGTCATTAATATTCTTCAGCAATAATAATAAAGTGAAGCATAAAACACTGAGATTCATAACCCTGAAGAGTTTTCACGGTTATTTTAATTAGTAACTTACTTGTTTAAGAACCTGTTATTTTTTAGCTGAACGGTTATTTTAACAATACCATGAATGTGAAGGCGGCTTTGATAAACCACGTGGCACGGTCTCCAAACAGCTGTCATTATCCTGACTGACGAATCATTCATTAGCATAAAGTATGAATGAAATTCTTCGCTACGGTGTTTTTTGTTATAAGTTGTAATCCTGCATCATTTAAGGGCTGTGTCCACATTCACGATCTAGTATTAAGGATAAAAAGGTTATCTTGTAAATTGATTTACCGTAATTAAACAGGGAAAATGGTTTGGGTATTCAGTCCTTAAAAAAATTAATTTTTAGAAGAAAACAAAAATAAAATAAAAACCGATATGTACAAACTTGAACTGAAAAGTGACATTAGTATTTTTGGAGTCAGTGCCAGCCAAGAAGGGCAGTTTAATCCTGCCTTTTCAAGTGGCTTTCTGCACTTCTCTACAATTGTCAGTTTTCTTTCGATTTCTGTTTGTTTTGGTTCGCACCGACTTCAAAATTACCTGATCACAAATTGTGAAAGGTAAATAAGTATTAATAATTTCGTGGATTGTCCTTTAATGCTATTTGTTTTGAAGCAATTAAAATATTATTTTTCACTTCGATTTGTACAATGTTGGCTTAATCTTGAAGTCGGTTTTTGTTGTTTGTTTTTGTTTACTTTTTAGTTCAGGTTTGTACAATAGGTTTTCTTTTTTAAAAGAACTATCTAAATCGGTTCATAATTGACGGAATAATCGCGTAACAAACCTAGAAAAAAAAAAAAAAAGTCGAATTGACAACCTCCTCTTTTTGAAATTAATCGAATAAAATATAAAAAAGTAATTACAAAACAAGCAGAAACGTCAGCTCAATTAGTTTATTTTATTTTTATTGCGTTTTTAACCGTACATCCCAAACCGTTTTCTTCTCTATAAAAAATTATCCCAATGTTTTTTTTATTATCTACCTAGTACTTTTATAACGTAACCATAGATAATATTGGAGAACGAGATTAGATTACGACTTCGGGCCATTTAATCGATTTTTTACTGCTTCTCTCTCCCCCCCCCCCCTTCCCGGTTGTTAGCGTGTTACCTGTCTGAGAACAGGTAGCTGTAGTTCCGTGTGGTAGGAGCTTTAGAAAATATCCGAATTCGTTAGTGTTATGACTTTATCAAGACAAATATTCATTACATATTGTTTTTGAGATATTTTTACCTTACTTCTGTAGATATATGATTCTTATATTAAACATTGTAATTAAAAACCAGAATTCAATATCTTCCCCAGATATTCTGCTCGTTAGAACAAAAGTTGAAAGTTTCAGTTTCATGTTTTGTTTTGTTTTTCTTTAACGATATGCTTTCCTTACACCCTCTCGCCTTCTGAAGGCGCGTCTACCCTATGGTGGTAAACGACTGAATGAAACTCAGATATTAGAAACACGTGGTGAATATAAATACTTGAAGTACCCATAATGGTATAGACGGATAAATACGACTAAGATTAATTAGATCGATGAATTAATTTGCCACTTCTATTGGATGTTATGAACAATGGCGACCTACAGGCTATGATTGCTTGATCTTGTTAAGTGGAGCAAAGATAGTCTGTAGCACCGCTATGGACTCTATAATATGGTTTTCATATTATTACGGACCTTATATAAGCGTCGCACGTAGCTCTGGTAAAATAACTTGAATTAAAGATAGCTTCCAGCTGTTGCCATGCTGAGAAACACAGTTGATAGACTTTAATTCAGTTATGGTTTAGTAGTAACTAAATTCTTATATTCGTTTGTTTTTACTCAGTTTAAGCAGGTGGATGAAAGCTTTAAAACCTTGGGTCATTTAGTCTAATTTAAAAATAAACTATTTATTTATCCAACTAAGGGCAGTAATGTAAGTTCGAATTTTCTGTAACTCGAAAGTATAAGGTAAACGAAAAAGAATTATTGTCGTTTATTATAATAGACCTTAATACGACTAGAATAGGAAGGGTTGTTTTATCTTACAGTTTACAGCTTACCCATATTAGCCAGAGTGTATAGAATTAATGAGACAAACTTTATTTAACACTAATCCTACTGCCATTTCTTGAAAAAACAACAATAAGAGAGGGGTATATATTGAAAGAACACTTGTGATTTATGTTTTAATTAAAGTATGATATGTTGCTCTTGGGGTTTTTAGAAAATACGATGTTACTATATAAATAGAGCCCCATCTATTAATGCTTTAGTTCTTACCTTTATTGGATCCTAACTCAATACGTGTAAACTAATTCAATAGTAGTTAGTGGAATTTAGGAAATAAGATATCTAAAGTGATTAGTGTATGTATTTTATTTAATATCACTGTTATAGATATTAACAGATAAGGATGAATGTTATACCTAATCTATGTGAGGGTCAGCACACATTTTACTAAGTTATAATTGTTACGAGCTAATGGACAAGGGTACTGGTTGGTCTGGGCCAGGTCTCGGTTGTCTTGATCAGGTTCCGTTTTCTTCCATCAAGGGAGCTCTTCTTGGATGGCCTCTCTGTGTCTCAACGTCAGCCATCTATTAAAACTATCCTTTCCAGGGCCATCCTTATAAACACCCTTATCCCTTCCATTTCACTTTTAGATTTCTTTGTCTCTAGTAAACTTTTGTGGACGAAATATTTTCAGGTATAAGTTCGAAGGTTTTGCCTAGCCCAGATCCCCTTTGAAGGGTTTTATGGCTTAACACTCATATTAAAGACTTCAAAGGAGTGCCGGCCCTTTTTCATCTCGCCGTTTTATTATTAATAAACATTATTTTGTGTACCCATAATACATTGCAAGTAGTTAAATCAAAAAGCAAGTAGTTGTTTTCAAGAAATTCTGCCAAAATGTTTGAAAAAAGAGTCATTTGATCCGTTATGGCATATTTATCGTTGAAGTATTTACTTTTATAAAAATATACATAGTTATCGATGTACTTCAACGAATTATAACGTATAGTAAAGGGATGAAACTTCTACTGCAACTTAAGCTTACTAAGTAAAAATAGTTCTACGCGATATAAATAATAAAAAGTGTCCTGTCTTAAGTAAGATCTTGTACACTTATTAGTCCTTCCTATTTTTTTCATTGAATGGACTTTAAGCGACTCGTCTATAATTTTACGAAAGATGATTTACTAATATTTTTTTTCTTGAAAATAATAAGGACTATAACACAAATATTACTTACCATCTAATATCTTCAATCTATGTTGACACTTGAACCTAACTGGCAGGCCTGAACTGCCTCCACACTTGACCATTTGACGTTGATTTTGCTATTCTTTTTTCTAGGGGTTCAATCTCGAGGTGGTTATTGTTACATCCAATGCCCCCCGCTGTTATTATTGTTAGTTGTGATAAATAATAGTTCATGAACGATAGTAGTGAGTCTTTCATAAGTTGATAAAGTTGACCGGAATTCCTTATCATGCAGGCAGTCCTAAAGAAAATGGCTGCTGGCGTTAAAACAGCATTTAGTTTTATTTTAATTTAGAAAGTTGTGGGTGTATTTTTTAGCAATAACTACAACATTTTTTATTTGTTCAAAGTATTAATTGTTATTTACAACTGATACATTATATATAACAAGTAAATTTGAGGAAGAAATTGCAATATGACAATACTTAAAGAACTACTCTCTAGTATTACTTTAATAAAAGTTGTATATTAGAAGGTCTCTTGGCCATCTTTCAGACGCCTCGCAGGATTATCGGGAATTGAGTGTGAGGCGAGTTGGGGGATTAGCGGATTAAATTGGGTATGAATTACACTAAGAAAGGATAGGTATCTCGTTTGGGCCAAATCAGCAACGTATGAAACATTTAAGATCTTTATGGATTAGTTTGTGGCATAATAAGTAGCATTGATGATTTTATGAAGGATTTTGGATTGTAAGGATTGTAAACGAGATGAATTGAAAGGTTTATTGGAGCCCAATAGCTCACCTCCTATGTCCAAATGGGTCTAATTACTGCCATGTAAATAAGTCTTTAGTAATTTTTTGGGAGTTTTGAATGCTTGTCTAGTAAATGTCGGAGTAATCGGTTTCTTGTCTTTTAAGTCTGGTATGTAACTACAAAATATGTTTTCATACTATGGTCCATACGTAGTAGTAACTTGACATAAGAAGCTTACACGAAGTAAGATTTTCTTGAATATTCTTTGTTATTTCTGCTACGTCTATTAATAATGATACCTTAAATCTTACAATAAATAACAAAACTTTAATTTAATAATACTTTTCTATTTTTGTATCTAATAACCTGCTTACTGATGCCTAAATATTCAAGGATGTGAAAAAATGGTATCACTTGGTGTTTCTATTAATTTCTATTAATTCTCAATAGAAATAAATAAACCAGAGTAAATATAGCTTCTGTAATATACGTTGCATTATGTTTTAATATATTTTCCTTGTTTTTTTTTCTGTGATATTTAGTGTTAAAGAGTTCTTGGGATCGATCTTATTTATTGTGACCTAAGCATCTAGTCCTCTATTCCAGATCATTATAATAATAATCTCATCACGTCATTGCTGATTCAGATTATCGATTCTCATTACTATTTAAATAAACTTATAGTTTTTTAGTTTCGTATTCTGTAACCGACAATACATTTCCGCCGAATTACATCGCTACTAATTCACTAATATCACTGAGACATGTTTAACCTCTTTGGTTTTAAACAAAGACCAAATGGTATTTAAAGCTTAAAGGAAATCGTTTAAAGGTGAGAGATCGTTTTAGGAATTATACAAAATATACTCAATCTACGCAGCTGTTCCCGTATTACTGCTCATTTCTGCTACTAATTATAAAAATTATAAAATTATTGCCATATTTTTTAGTATGATAGTTGTTAATTCAGTACTAATACTGAACATACTGACAGGCAAACAATTCCACTTTTTTTTTCTTGGAATATTTAATTTTTTTTTTTACCTCCCTATATCCTTTAATCAGGGAATATGGAATCTATTAAGGTTATTAAAACATTAATTAAATAAAAACTAGCATTGTAACAAAAAATAAATAAATAAAATTACGTATTATTAAATTTAGATTATTTATTGCAGTTTTGCATTATATGTGACATATCCTGCAAGTACTTATTCAAAATCTCATTAGATCTATACATTTTTCGTGATCTGTACAGTGGAATTTTTCGTCTGCCAGTGTTTTTATTTTTGTTAGTTACGAGGTGTGATCAAAAAGTTCCAGGACTGAATTTTTATACATTTATTAATACAACATACAGGTTATTCAAATTTGTCTCCTTCGAAGTACTCCCCTTGGGAAGCTACACACTTTTCCCACCGGTGTTTCCACTGATCAAAGGCCCCAGAAAACTCTTCTTTTGTAAAGGTGTTTAGCAGCTCCGTTGTTTTTTCTTTAATTTCATCAACTGTTTGAAATCTTCGTCCTTTCAGGTGTCTCTTGAGCTTCGGGAAAAGAAAAAAGTCGGCTTGAGCCAGGTCAGGTGAGTGGGGGGCTGAGGAATGACAGTCATTGCGTTTTTTACACAAAAGTTACGGATAACTAATGCACGACGCACGACGCATTTGAAGTTTTCCAGTTAAAATTTCCTGACATGACCCAAATGAAATGTTACACTCTTCTGCCATTTCACGGATTGTTAGTCGACGGTCTGATCGTACGAGAGCGTTCACTTTAGCAACATTGTCATCATTGATTGACGTCGAAGGGCGTCCGGAACGAGCATCGTCGTCTGTGGATGTTCGGCCATCTTTAAACCTCTTGAACCACTGATGGCAGCATGATCGGCTTAGACATTCTTCACCAAAAGCCTCTTGTAACATCAAAAAGGTCTCAGAAAACGTTTTGTTCAGTTTCACACAAACACGTTGCTCTTCTTTCACATTCATTTTCATAAAATAGCCAAACTCTATAAAACTAACCTCAAACAAACTGTGCTAATGTTACTTTCATTGATGTTATGATTGATCTGCAAACACAGCTGTGTTCCTGTTGAGTCAGGCAATACAATGCTGTCAACCGCATCGCTGTGAGACATTGCATTCCCATAGTATATAAAAAGTCCTGGAACTTTTTGATCACACCTCGTATTTGCGGTGGATATGGCCCGTTGATGATGGATATGTTTTATCACCATGATTGTGTGGACGATTTTATTTTATTTGTCTGTTTATTTTTTGTTTAACAACAGGAGAAGAAAATTACATTTGTTTTTAATAATAATTGATATTTAACTCTTATAAAAATTGTCAGTAATCTAATTACATTAATAGTTTATTTTTTGAAGGTGGGCATATTCTATTTTCTCGGAATGTCGTTAATTACAAATTAATTTCCTATTCAAAATAATATAAGCTATATTTGATACGATTATAAATTAATTAATTTAACACATGTTTGGCTTGTGCATTAGCATTAATACTGTTAATGGATAGGCTGATGGGACATTAGAGTGAATTAATTATTCAGGCGTTAATTGATTTATAAATGTTAAATTGAGTAGTAGGTGCCAATAAATATTAATATTTTGTTACTATAATTGGATACGGACCTTGAATTGGCGCGGTGCTATTAAAACCTTTTTGGTTTATCATAGTTAATCTTAATCAAATATGTCACCCTTACGTTCTTAAAATTTGATGCTGTATTTCATACTTAAATATTTCAAGAGAAGTAGATTGTTGGGGTATGCAGTCATTGATACACAGCAATTAAAAATAATATTTTAATTTATAATGCACTTTCCTTTACATTTGTCCCTTATTATTTTCCTTTCTCTTACCACTATTTTCATCCATAATTATCCTACTACTTATGCCCAGGGATGCCGATTGGGGGTAATTTTCCCCGGGGAGGGGAATTTAGAAGCCTTTGCTCTTTTTGGGGCGATTCGGGGGAAATTCAAGCAATTATTGGAGCTTTGATGCCATCAGCAGGGGGATTTGGGAGATATTTTTCCCCGTGGGGAAAATTCGAATTTAATTTTTTAATCGGTTTGAATTTTAAAAAATCGATTCGACCTAGTAGCGTATAAGTTGGCTATAATAAGTATTCATTTTTAGTTTATAACAATATCTAATTACATAAATTACATTAAATATACGAAGAATATCGTAATTTTTAAATAAGAGATTAAGATTTTTATGAACTTAATGTCTCATTATTAAATTTGATAAGTAATATTTCTCATTTGTCATTTGGGGGAAATCGAGGGAAATTTTGCTGCTACCCGGGGGAAAACTGTTGTTGGTAGCACTTCTTATGTCCCAATATTTATCACTCCTTTACTGCTTTGTACTTCTCATTGTTATACTTAATATATTTACTAACAACTATATAGTCAACTTCCTACTTTTGTAATTTTATTCTATATTTTTTGTATTTACTCATTAACTTTGTATCTGCTCATTTTTTTATATTTACCAATTATATTGCAGTATTTACTAATAACTGTTACTTAACTATCATTCTTTTCAATTTAAATTAATTCAATAGTCTGTATGTATTGTCTTCATGCCCTTCATATATTAACTCATTAACTTTTTATCTACTCATTTTTTATATTTACCAATTACATTGTTGAATTTACTCATTAACTTTTAATTAACTATCACTCATTTTAATTTCTTTTCATTTTAATCTTAATTCAATAGTCTTTATGTATTGTCTTCATGGCCTTTAGATATTGCCTTTATGTTATTGTCTTTACTCTTATAAATTGATTCTTTTCATAGTTTTTTATACTCTCTACAATTTAGTCATACCTTTTTGTTTGTTTTCTTTTACTTCTAGCCCTGATGAAGGCTTGCAATGCAAGTCGAAACGTCCGCATTATAAATTAAAATATTATTTTTAATTGCTGTGTATCTATGACTGAATGCCCCAACAATCTACATCCCTCAATACATACTTCTCAGTCAACTTATACCTTATCAATTTAAATATTTCATTTCATCTTTATAAATTTTTCAATCCACACCTGCCACTCAACTCGTGACGATCAGTAGATACCATAACAAGATAACTGGCGTGTTAGGTATAAGAGAGGGGAGGTAAAACTATCGGTACGTACTCCTAACATCTTAAAAGGTTTTTTCGAAAAAAAAAAAAAAAGGTTTTTATTCGAAGATCCCAAGGTTGTAAACAACTTCATTAATAAACAATTAAATATTACGAACTTTGATTTACTTCGTAAACTTAATACGCACACGCTCTCATTATTATCTAATTTTTTTTTTTAATTTTCCTCCAGAAGATGTTTTGGAAACCTTACCTGCTGTATTAACCTATTTACTGCCCAGGCAAGAATTAGTTGAAAGTTTTGCTTTTTCTCCACAGTAATATTTTAGGTTAGTTTAATTTATACGAAAATTAAAAGCAAAAGAAAATGTTTTTTTTTTTGTTTGTTTTTTTTTCAGAGATAGGAAAGGTTATAATATTTATAAATGCTACAATAATAATCTTTCATTAAAATTTTTATTGTAATTGTTTGAAGCATAATATCCTTCAAATAAATACAAAATTACAATTTTCACACAAAAATCACAATTTTATTTTTTATTTGTGGTATGCTTTAAAGAAATCTGGGTGTAATTTAACATTGCATCGCTCACATAATTTAATTGTAGCAAACCTTATTTGCCTGAAATTAACATTTAAATCTTACTACTCATTAGCATTGAAACAACCAATTGCACTATTATTTTTTAATGTATTAAAAAAAAAAAATTATTCTCAACATTTACAAATCTTTAATAATCAGCTGATATAATAACAGAAAAAAAAAGTAAAGAAAAGAAATTGTTAAATTAATGTTGCATATATGCAACAGTGGACGTAAATAGGTTCAATTTTACATATAATCTAAATACAGTCAAATTTCTGCAGCTTCTTATTGCGTATTTGTATTTCTTCGCTAGTTATTCTTTTGTTAGTCCTTCATTTCTTCCTTTTCACTGTCTTTATTTATTTACTGGTCCTATCGATTATCTCCTCCACCTCTTCACACTGCATTTGATTCCGTTCAGTTAGCGACTGCACCAATTGAAATTTTTCGATTTATTAATTCTATAAATGTTGTTTTCGATCTGATTTTTTTTTCCTCACGATTATGCAAAGCTAGATTACGACATTTTCTGAACCCTGACCAACTTAATATTAACACATGTTTTTTCTAACATTTTCAAGGAAAGTTTTCATCCTCGCACTTGAATGAAATTTCAGAGAGGAATCAAACTCGGGAAGCTCTTTCCTCTTTCTCCGCACCCTTTTTCCCCAACAATTTTCCTGGAAAGGACCGTCAATCAATGTTGGAGTTATTTTCAGCTAATATAAATACACTGAAAGAGAGAACAAAAACTTTTGGAGTTATTAATGTTTAGGATTTTTTTCTGTTATATATTTTAAGGTGCAATATCTAGTATTTACTTTATAAAGAGGATCAGTTAACAAACCACGTAGGCTACTAATTTTGGATTGATGCATTGTTACCAGACGTAGGGATTTCTCCATACTGTTGGGGGATTCATCTCTCCTTTGTGCGTAGGGAGGGATTCTTCAAAAACTTCGTATTTGTAGGGATTTAATTTTTCAAGATGAAGTACATATGACAAAAATTATTTTGTAGTCCTATTTTTTCCTATTAAATAGTTCAACTAAAGTTTGTTAACATGTAACCAGTAATTATAGATTAATTTCCTACTTGAATTTAATCATAACCTAACAACACCCACACTGTCAAGAGTTTTTGTTTTTCATTACAATCAATATTTTTTCAGTGGTTTTTAGAGTTGTTTTTATTAGAAACATCGTGTTTCTACAACTATGTTCTTTTATTAGGATCTTGTTACTTTATATCTTCTTCTTAGCGCTGAAGTCCAGGGTGAACCTTTGCCTCTTGTACAATTCTGCTCCATTTGCTCCTTTCCTGAGCCTTATTCCTCCAATTACTCTTAAGTCCTCCTAAACATCCTTTAGCGAGGATTTTTTACAACGTCCTCTCATTCTTTTCCCTGGGAAGCTTTCTTCCATAATCCTCTTCACCATTCTGTCACTGGCCATCCTTTCGACGTGTCCAAGCCAGCTTATTCTTTTTGATTTTATAAACCGCACAATATCAGCATGTCACCAATCGTTCATTTTTCTGTGATTTGAAACTATGTTCCTACAACTATTATTTCACATTAATAATTGTTATTTAGGGATGTAGTATTGTTAATAAAGTAATAAAAATATATATTTTTCAATTTGAATTGGTTGGGACTTTTGTTGTGATTCTTTTTTTGTAGGTACGGAGATGTAGGGATATTTTATATGTAACGTAGGGATTTCGTTAATTGAAATCTGGCAACACTGGATTGATTTGTGCTGTCTTTAGATTTGAACAAGAAAATAAAATGGAAAACGTTTAGCATAGTTACTTGCGAGATGAAACGTTAGCCGACAGGAGTTGTCATCTTTTTTTTGTTTTTTTTTTTTTTTTTTTTAATACAGGCCTTGTATGCGTGTGGGAGACTAGTACTCAATAGTACCTCCTCCTGGCATGGGTTAAAGAGATTTATTTGAGCAAATCTCTCATCCAGGTTCTTTTAAGCCTTCTGAGAGTATTTCCAGGTATGTCAGTCGTGGCCATGTCATTAATGAGTATGCTGTTATGTCCATGAAGTCTGTCATGAAATCGTCTATAAAGGTCATGTTTATGTTCCTTTACTGTGGATATTTCTAAATCAGTGTGAAAGTCATCATAGTATAGTCATCTTAGTATTCACTTTTCGATCTACAAGAATCATAGAAATATCGAAATTTGGTATTAGCATGACTATGTCCGTATAATTATTATTTGTTAATTATTGAACAGAGCCATATAGAAAGAATAGACGTGTCCCATTGTCACGAAAATAATGGCTGGAGTTGGAACCTAAAATACTTAAAATGAATTTTGTTCCTGAATATATTCTAGGAACAATGTTTTTGACATAAATATGTCTTTTGGCTGGGGGGTTTAAACTTTTTTGGGGTAACTTTTTTTCACATTTATTTTGATACGGTTTAGCTCTTTCGGTGTCGCTCGGTCTGAAAATTGGCAGCCAGTTGCCCAATCAGAAATGTAATTGTTTTGTTAAAGAATATGTTTTGTTAAATAACTTTTGTCTCTCGTACTTACCGTTTAGGAGATAATGCATTGGTTTGAATGAAATAAGTCAATGTAGGCGAAAATGTTTTAAGTGTCGGGTTTTTTTTGATACGCTCTAGTTCTGTTGGTTTTGCTCGGATCAAAAATTTGATGACAGTTCCCTTGCCAGAAATTTAATGGTTAACATTTTTTATTTGCTATATTTGCCGCTAGGACCTTCCGTTTAGAAGCTATAGTGGTTTAAATTAAAGTCATGTTTGAAACTACTATTTCCTCTCAACTTTCTCTATTTGGATTATAGGTAGACACATTAGTAGCTTACAGATAGACATTTCGAAGGTCTATTGTTTTTCCCAGTCAGGGAGAAATTGTTTTTTATGTGACGTTTTCTCACTTACATTTCATGTAGTATTGAAAAAAGAAAAGCTGAAGGCATACCCCGGAAGTTCCCTTTATAGTTGAATGTAAACATTAAGTTCCACGCCCGCTACACGTGTCAGAAAAAAATAAATAAACAAAATAAAACTGTTCCGAGGCAAGATGCAAGACGAATCATTATAGAGGACAACAAAAACTTTTTTGATAAACTTTTCAACTTAATTTTAATAACTGATCTTTATTGATTTTTATGAGCTCAATCCGAATCCAGCCTTGGTTTTTTTTTTTTTTTTTTTTAGAATGTATCACCGTTATTTTTTCATTAGACCACCGGTAATGTATAAGCAGCATACTAAATCTACCTTGTTCAAAAAAATTTGGAAAACTGCTTTCTGTCTTCCTATACACATGAATTTTGGTTCGAACTGCCAAGTTCTTTTCCTTTAGTATTGATCCAAGCAATTCAGCTGTTTCTTTTGTCAAACCACTAATTCCTAACCAAAAACGTTAAGCTCGGTCTGAGTAAACAATTTAGGTTCTACGTTTCCTGTAATTCATTGAAATTCTTCAACATAGCATGGTTTATCTATCTCTGATTGTACACACAAAATAGTTCCTATGGAATAGAATTTAAATCATGCAGTGGTTCGGGGACCGGCAACCCTACAGCGTGTCCTGGTCGGATGGTGGACGGAAGGTTAGGGCAGCTTATCACCTTGTTTTTTGAGTTATGGCCAGTAATATCAACACTGCAAAAGTAGTCGTCAGAATGATTTGTTGGCTCCCTCTATATCATGGGAACGGCAAATCTAAAGACTTTTTTCTTCATTTTTGAACATTTGCTAAGATATTCTAAATATACACAGCTTACCTTAGGCGTTGCCCACGATTTATCACCTAGTTTAGTTTCAAAGTATGACAGATAAAACTTTTTCACAACGCCCGTAATGTTTCTTTGTTTGTTTTTTGCAACCGCGACTAGACATAGTTCTGAGCGAATTTACAGAAAACATAAAAGTAAGGTTAGAAAAAAAAAAAAAGAAAGAAAGAAAGGCAGCTGATAACAGAAAAACATAATCAACCATTCAGCAGTCCTACCAACATACAATATACACCCATTACAATTACTTTTTTTTTTAATACATAAACTAATAGAAGTTTTAATAAAATTTTTCAGTAGAAAATGTTTTTCACCGTTGTTATGTTACCATTATCCTACTTCTTTTCTGATTCATTCTGTAATACTAAGCGGCCGATTTATGTCTTAATATGGTCTCTCGTTACTGAAAAGTGGGCAAAATAGTTGTAGCTCAGGCGGTAGTTTTGAGTTAATTGATAAATAATTATTTAAAAAATCTTAAATTGAAATGTTTTAAATCTCAAATCATACAATATAAAGTTAGACTTTTTTTAACTATCAACGTAGAAGCCTGATGGATTACGTTGATAAATAGTATATTCTATACTGCATTAAAAGTCTTCTTATGCGAATTGTTATAACTATTAGTAAATAAGCAATATGGCTATTAAAGTATCCTTTCTATAATGTTTCTGCAGTGTCGAACAACATATTTCTTCATTGATTACTTTTAAAAATAGTATACTTTAAATGTTACATTAGAAAATGAACGCACATTTTTACGAATGGGAAGATATTTTTGCTTCTTGTTTTTTTACTGTTCCTTTTTTCAGTGTTATTTGGTCAACTGTTGAGAACTAACCTGAGCCAAAATCGGTTTAAATCTCTCTCTCTCTCTCTCTCTCTCTCTCTCTCTCTCTCTCTCTCTCTCTCTCTCTCTCTCTCTCTCCTCTCTCCTCTCCTCTCTCTCTCCCCCTCCATCTCTCATATATATATCAGATATTCCATGTTGGATAAAAAGGGACTTATTTGATTAAAAAAATCTAATTAATTTTGAAATGGCTCAACAAAAAATCCTGTTGCCTTTATTTAACGCTTTTAGTCAATTTTCTTTTTCCTTTTTCTTAATCATCGTTTCAATTCTTTTAATCCAATGTTTTCCTGACAAAATAAATATTTAAAAAACAATTTGTTTTAAATTGAGTATTGGAAACTTAATTTTAATTTCGTTTTCCTTCAATGCCAGGTGGATTTCAAAGGCCTTGTTCTAAACTTCATATCTGTTTTGAATTTTATTTCACTGAATACCGAACTTCTGAACTTATTGATTTCCCCTCTGGAAGTCCTAAACATTTGACAGTGTGAGCTAGATTTTTCCAATCTACAAAATTCCTTGTTTTCTCAACTGACTGATTTCGAACTGTTTTCATTCTCTTAATTAGGCATTTATCTGCTGTTTGTTGATTTGCATGCCTTGAAACTGTCCATAGGTTGTCTCCTTATATTTTATTTAAAGTAACCAGAAAAATTTCAGGTAGTCCTCATTTAAAATTTTGAATAACCTTTTTGACCTATAAGGAAATAGGTTATTTTTATCTTGGAACTTGTAGTAAAAATTTAATTTATATGCTCTGTTTTATTTTTTATTTTCTATCCAGCAATCTCATTGTGTTAAGTCGCAGACGTATGACCAGAATATACTCTGACAGGCGAAAAAATCCACCCAAATCATTTTTTATTTTCTTTCCCAAACTTTTCATACTTTTTTAGAGCTTTATATCTCCGTATACTCTTACCAAGACATAATTAAAATATAGGTACTTTTATTAAATTAAAGCGAGTAGTATTTTTAAAAATTACCAAGCAATTTTAAGTTATAAGGTTTATTTTTGTCCGTCCCTTTCGTTGATTACGTCTTGCATTCGATAGAATATGGATCTGTTATGATTTTAAATAAATTCGTAAGGGATATACCCCCGTCTAGTGCAAAACTGTTCTAGAACATATTAATTTAAAATTTAATTATTTAAATGTTTTTTTATTGCCTGGTTATAGTATATGAGAACCAAATGAAACTTCTATCCGTGAAAATGGAAAATAAAAGCAACACTGGGTGGAATTTTTTTACTTTCAAATTAATTCTGGTTTTTCCAGACGTTTTTCCCCGCCGTCTCGTAATTCCTTCTATGTGATCAATGTATGTTGTTCTGAACCGTCTTCTTAATGGGATATCCTATTTGAACCATGTGACACACATGTACATATCATACAAATTATCTATTTTCCTCTTACATTTTACAGTTTCCTGTAACTGCCTTCTTTTTTTTTTAGTTCCTTTTTCCTGTTTATTCCCTGCGCGATCTCCTTGCTTGCTTCCTTAGGAATCGAATCTCATTTCTGACGCGGCATAAAACCCCTGTCACCACAAAGTATTTAAAACTATCGAAACTTGACGTCTTAATTTCTCTTTTTCCTTAACTTAATGATTAACCTGGTTGTTGATGGTATCCGCCTTTGGTATTAATCGATGTGACGTTGTTCCAGAACTTATTTTCTGATCATGTTTTCATAGTTCAATAATTGTACAGAAGATTTTAAGCAACTTATTTGGTTAGCATTTGCTTACTTAATTATGGTTGACATTTAACCTACTTTGATTTAAAGTTCCGAGAAACTTGTTTTTGGAAATATTTATATAGTATGCAGTGATTTTAAGTTATTTGATGATGCTTCTCAACGATGTCCAAAGTTTCTTGTGTTAGTTTTTAACACAATTTTAGTTCAACTTTTTTGTTGACTGTTTTTAATGGATTCCACGTTTCTCTATAACATCTGCGTCCTTCTTTTTTCTTCTTTTTTTTTTATATCTAATTCACATTTTTTGTACTTTTAATATTGCGGTTTTTATGGTTTTCACTCAGCTGCTAATAATTGCTGCAAGTTGAGTGAGTCAATATCTATCGAAACGAAAGCAAGGAGGTCAAGGTGGGTGAGCCATGTTCCTTGGAGCAATCCATCAGGGCGGCTAGAAATGATGGGAGGTAAAAAAAATAAAAAAAAATATTGAAATAAATAAAACAAAAAGCTTCTAACAGATTAGAAAAAACAAGAAGTAGTCTACTGGTGCCCAAATATCTCAGAAAACTTGTGAGGAAAAAAGTGATTTTGAAAAAAACAAAAACAAAAAGGAGTCTACTAGTGCCCAAATATCTTAGCAAACCTATGAGGAAAAAAAGTAATTTTGAAAAATTATAGTTTGAATAAAAACTACAAAAATACGCTTTTATAGCAAACCCAACTAAAAAGCTAAGTGAATAGTTTGCAGCAGTCAGATCTTTTAATTTTTGAGATCAAGGTTCGAAGCTAATTTCCCTGTAATATTCGTAGTTTGTTTGTATTTTTAACATAGTTTATCCCTAATCAACCAACAATTTTTTCTTTTTCTACATATCTCAGAGTAGGAATGGTCAAATTTTCACTTTAAAAATCCTATCTTGCACAAAATCTAATGATCTACAACTTTTAGTATATAACATTTTTTGATTGGATTAGCCATTTCTGCGTTATAGACTCTTAAACATGACCAAAACTATCTTTTTAAAGTTGGCAAAATTCTTCGATGTTTGTCAATCGATTGTGGCTAAACGCATAAATCAAATTCAGCTTAAGGGATGTCTTTGGACGCACAATTTAATAAACTTTAATTTTATAAATAAAACATTTTTCGATTGAAAGCATTTTTTATGTTTCTTCCAAAATCTGAAAAAAGTTAAAAAATATTGGGTTTTTTTACCCCCAAACATTTGCCCCTTATTAAATTTGCTATCATTTTTGATATTTTATTCTCAGGATCCATCTGGACCATATGAAAACGTAAAACCTACTACTTCACCTTTTGAAAGGCAGACCCACCCCCCATTTTTGGGGATAATTTAACTAGACTAAGTGAGAACATTAGAACAAAGTTGGGCAATTATTGTATTGTCATTGGTCAAATTTTAAAAAAAACGTGTGCAAATTTTCAAGTTAATCAGATTGCTGGAAGTTGGTGAAAATTATGATGGATGAAAGATTCCGTTACGTACATGTGAAGTTAACAAAAACGTATTAAAAATTGAATGTAATTTGATTAAGCACCGTAATTATTTTAAAAGAGCGATTACGAATCCAACCTTACTTTTAGTATTACATGAGATTTTATCGTAAATGTGATGTTAGTTGTGGAACTTATTATCCCTCTCAAGAATAACATGTTACTTAAGTTGATATAAAACTGGTAACAATCATACGTATGTTAACCAGGAATTGGTGTACCAGTTTTAGATAACATGAAATAATTAGAGGTCAGTTCCAAAAATCGTGTTTTTCTGTACATAATATAATGATAATTTAAAAAAAAAAAAGTCGTCTTAACTTGAGTACTATTTGAATACTATATACAATAAATAAAAATACATCTAGTAAATGTGAAGATAAACTGGTTGCACTTCAATAAAAGTTCTATGTTAGAAGGTCCCGATGCCATCTTCTTTTCAGAAGCCTCGGAGGATTATCTTGAAAAGAATACGAAGTAAGTTGAGGTTCTAGTGGATTTGAATGGTCGTGGAGTTTACTATGAAAGAATAGATGTCTTCTCGTCTAGGTTAAATCAGCAACATATGGTACTTTAAAGGCTGTATGCATAAGTAAAGTAAGGAGCATTAAGGATTTTGGATTGTAAGGATTGGATACTAGACGAATTGGATGGTTTAGTTGTCCTCCAAAGCTCAACTTATGTCCAAATAGTTTTAATTACTTCCGTGTTAATGAATCCCTTGTAATTAATCGGAAAGTTTGAATTTTTGTCTAGTAAATGATGAATAAGCGTAGTTACTTGTCGTTTTAATCTTGTATGAAGGTTCCATGTAAGTCGTTTTTTTGCAGATGGAGTCCTAGGTTGCGAATGTGTTCCACGGGCATTTATGGATTATCATTATATGAAACTGTGAGACTAGAAGTAGGTTTACGACGAAGAGTGAAGGTTATTTGATGTGATTTATTCTAATTCTCCAATTTCTCAACTTCGTATCTCCAAATAGGTTCAATTACTGCCATATGAATGGGTCTCTTTTTAATAATCATCGGAAGGTAGGAACTTTTGTCTAGTTAATGTTGAAGTCTAAAATGGTGGGAATTTTCTTATCGTTTTAGTCTGTATGTCTTTTTGAATTTTAAAAGAAAATTTCCACTAACTTTCCTCATTTCCCGGTGGAGTAGAGGATTTCTAGCAATATTTTAATTTTTAATGATTGTGTTCGTTAAAAATGTTCGTAGTTTGTGATATACGTTGTTTTATCTATTTAATACTTAGTTGATAAAATTTGGATTTATCAGTTGTATATGCAATCGAAAAATGTTTTATTAAAGTTTATTAAATTGTGCGCCTAAAGACATCCTTTAAGCTCAATTTGATTTAGCCATTTAGCCACAATCGATTGTCAAACATTGAAGATCTTTTCAAACTTTCACAAAAAGTTAATTTAGGTCATTTTTAAGAGTCTATAAAGCAGAAATGGCTAATCAAATAAAAAAAAAAAAAATAAATAAAAAGATATATACTAAAAGTTGTAGATCATTACAATTTGTGCAAGATGAATTTTTAAAGTAAAAAATTTGCCCATTCTTACTCTTAAGATATGTCAAAAATTGTTGCTTGATTTGGGATGAACTGTGTTAGTTGGGCAGCACTATGTTTATTGTCTATTGTCTCAATAAAGCATATATCTCTCTTTAGTTAGGTTTGCTGCTTACTATAAAAGCGTGCTTTTTTTAGTTGTTTTTTTTTTAATATAATAAATTATTCTTGCTGAAGATTATTTCATAATTTGTGGAATATTTTTTGTTGATTGTGGAATGAATAGTTTCGGTCTATTTATATGGATTTAATATTTATTTTTTCCTTTCCTTTATCAATAGATGCTACTCCCTGATGATTATCCTTAGGACTCCCGCAGCCGAGTCTCCGCTCGTAGCCGGTGGAAGTGGAGTGTAGTACTCCCCCACTCCCAACTATTTTTTTTTTTTTTTTTTTTTCTGTTGCCGGTTGATAGTACAGTCAGGGCAACCGACAACTGGTCCCGTGACCAACGTCTGGGTTCGTGTCTACCCTTCCCTGGAGTTCCCGCCTCTATTCGGTTAGTTTTTGTTTACGTCGCCTACCCCTTCGGAATTACGGCCCTCCAAAGTTTTATAACTGTTAACTTTTGCTCATAATTCAAGAACTTTAACTTAAAATTGTGTTTTTGATAAACATCTAATTTTAAAAAAATAAAATAATGTTACAAACAATATACTATCACATAACGCATAATCAAACAAAACCGTTTTTAATCTCTTGATTTATAATAGTTGACCATCTCAAATATTTTAGTTTCATAAACAAGTAACCATGGATGAAACAAATCCTATCTGTTATACTTCCTTATAATAACAGAAGGACTACCTATAAATAGATCTAGGCAGCATCTATAAGAGGACTTCTTAGCAATGAAAAATTGCTTCCCCAAACATAACGTAGGCTATATTTCTCCCCTACCATATTTGATTTAAATATAAATATCAAGCAAACTAAAAAATAATGGAATAAATTTTAACTAATTTTCCCTTGGTAATGCCTGCCATGATCATCCAAATCATTTTTCTGACTTCAACTTTAGAATAATGTGTAAGTTGTGCCTCAATAATTTGATAATCTCCTTAAAGTAATTTACTTAATTACTAATTTTGTTTGAATATACTTAAGTAGGGACAAGTGGGGTGGGGAATAGTGTAATAAAAAAAGTCATTTTTATTTTTATGAAAAAAAAAACTGTTTATTATATAGTTTTCTAATTATTTACCATAAAATCAACAATATTAGGCTTGAAATAATATCAAAATTATACTTAGAAGCCTCTTATTTTTTTAGTTATCTGAAGTAACAAATTTATTACAGTGTGCCCCAGAGGTGGGATGCAGTATAACAACCATATGGGTACAGTATACCAGTAGACTAAGCAAAATAAAATATGAAAAATAAAAAAACGTCGAACCTCAATTATGTTCGATAACAAATTTTCGGTAACCAAAATAAAGCATTAACAAATTTATAATGTGAGAAGAGTGTTGTTTCTTCTTTAATGTCATTATCATTGTGTAGACCGATGTTCCTATTTTAAACTATATTCGATGTAACAAACCTAGAAAAAAGTTTATATATGATCAAAATAAGCACAGTATTACACTTTATTATACTGTGCCCCTCATCATATTGTTTAAAACCAAAATTCTTTTGATAAGTATTAGTTGACTGAGATGTAGATTGTTGGGGTATGCAGACATAGATGGATTTCAATATAGTCAATTTCCTACTTTTGTTATTAATTTTATTCTAGATTTTTTGTATTTACTCGCCAACTTAACCTCATTATCTCATTAACTTTGTATCTACTAATTTTTTATGTTTACCGATTATATTGTTGAATTTACTCATTAACTTTTAATTAATTATTTTCATTTTAATCTTAATTCAATAGTCTTTATGAATTGTCTTCATGGCCTTTTGATATTGCCTTTATGTTATTGTGCTGTTTGTACTTTGTTTTTTGTGCTCTCTGCAATTTAGTCATACCTTTTTGTTTGTTTTTCCTTTTTTTTTCTAACCCTGTTGAAGGCTTGCAATGCAAAATTTTTAATGCAAAACATTGGCATTATTATCCTTTTCCTTTTTTCTAAAGGAAGGCTATCACTTTTTCAATTATTTTTTTTATTGTTTCCCAGCACTTTTGATATGTCTAGAGGTATTCCTAATTCAGTTAATCTTTTGGTGTAGTAAGGGCACTTGGTAAACATATGGTATATTGAAAAACCATCGCCACACATTTCACATTTGGGTGGAGCCTCTCTGGTTATAAGGTGAAGGTGTGTAGTTCTTGAATGGCCAATTCTTTATCGTGTTAGGATCACTTCTTCTCTGCGATCAGTACAGTAGGAACTGCTCCATGGTTTTATGTCTTTTGTAATTTACTTGAGTTTACTTGCAGGGCTGTGATCCCACAATGCCTGCCACTCTTGGGATATTGTCTCTCTAAGTGGGTGTGCAACTTCCGATGCCATTAGAAATGTTTTTCCAGGTCCTGGGAGGGCTAGAGCTTCTTTTGCTGCTTTATCAGCCATAATTTTGTTTAATAAAAAAAAAAGTTAATTAATATTTATAATAGAAACTTTCATTTCACAATTTGATATCAAATTATACATTACGTAATACTAAATTTTTAATGGCTTACATCTTAGTAGTTAAGTGGTGTAGATGATTGATAAGACAAATTAATTTAGTGTTAAAATTTTTACATCTAGTTAATGTGCTAATAGTAATTACAATGCCAATACTCAAAAATAACTACTCATCAGTAGCACTTCAATAAAAATTTTAAATTAGGTCTCTAGGCCATATTCTTTTCAGTGTCTCAGAGGGTTATCATGAATGGAGTGGGGTGTATTAAAAAAATAAAAGAAACTTATTCAATTTTAGTGTTTCCTTTTGTTCAAAAATAAAACTTAGTTTTCTTTCTTTATGCCAACGTTTAAGCCTTCTTTAAGACAGTAGAAAGAACAGTCTGCCTGTACAATTTAAAGAATTATTCTATTTTTGTATTTCATAAGTAATAACAAATAATTTCATAATTCAGAAAACTTCACTGTTCTAGTTAATAGGAGTAAAATTTCCACTTGTTGTTTCTTTTAAGAGTATGCTCACGGGAAATTTGCTGCAGTCAAACTAAAAAAATTATGAACTTAATGTTATTTTATTTAAAAGTAGTACTTCCACAAGTAGGATACAGTTTTAACATGTTACATGGTTTTATAGGGACCAGCAAGACATTAAGAATGTAACCGTTTATTACAACAATTATTATTGTTACTCATTATAAACAAAAAATAATCTTAATTAATATTAATATTTTTAATATTACATTCATCGATTCAAGGTCACAATAGAGTCTAGTTTGACTCGTTAATAACAAAATTCCAGTACAATAGATAGTGGTTCTTGTATAGGCCGCTATTTGCACGTAATATCAACCTCATCAGTAAGAACTACATTACCTACTTTACTTATCATAAACCTATATTAGCTAAAACCAAAAAAAAATATTGTACGAACTGTTCCTATCTGAATGTAAATATGTATGTATATGTATATATATATATATATATATATATATATATATATATATATATATATATATATATATATATATATATATATATATATCCATATATCCATATCCAAAAAACATATACCCCTTTCCTTGCTTTGATTCTTGATCTAAACTGAGATAATTTTTTTGACTGCACTGTTATGGTATGGTTGTGGTAGTAAGATGATGAATAGCATATCTTAGGATTAAGAAAATGTTATGTTTCTTTAATTAGTTAATACGTCAAGTACTTAATATATCTGTTTTTTTTTTTTTGTTTTGTTTTTTAAATATAATAAAATATCTAAAAATTTCAATTATTATGTAGAGAACATATTACCAATTAATTATGTTTTAATGCTTATCTTGATCCATATATATATATATATATATATACACAGTTTTGTAATATAGCTCATCTAAACTACACACTCAGCTTACAAACATTTTCACATGATAAATATTCATCTTAATTATCTCATTACCATATTCCCTATGAATGGAATTTACCAACAGATCTAACGCTAAATGGTGTTGGCCCATTTATTATTATTATCTTACATATATCAGGTTTTATTAAAGTATTATGCAATGTTATTTGTTATAGATTAAGTGGTTCTTCATAGATTGTGCCTCATCATTATTTTGTTATTATTTATGAAATTATTTAGTCCAGTGGTTATTCTTGGCATAAATTTTATTATCCTCATGTTCCTATTTTCTTGATTTCTGTAAATGAAAAAATATTTTTGTATTGGTAATAGTAGAACACATTTTATCTTTAAGGTATTCATTGTAGTTTTTTTTTAGAAATGATTTTTTCCTTCTTTCGAGTACAGTCATCTGTGGACCATGTTTAACAATTCGTTCCTTGCTCTTCCGTTCTTTCCAATATTGCTTTATTGCCTCTGCTTGATTTTTTCTCCTTTCATCTGACCACTGTCTATTAATTTGTGTTTTAAACATTTTCAGAAATTTGATCTTGTTGACTGCGGTCCGAAATTGGTCTCTGTCCCACATCAAATTCTGCTGCATCTTTGCCACCATCATATCCATGTTTTCTTTTTCTGTTTTTGGAGGCCGTGTTAGAAATTTTCTTTATCAGTCTTCTGTCATCCATTCTCATCAAATGTCCATAAAATGTTAATCTACGTTTCCTCATTGCATCACTTAATTTTTCAATTAGAAATGATTTTTTGTTAATTCACATTTTCTCATCTGCAGTTTTGTTCATTAAACATAATTTTAATAGATAAGACGAATTATCTTACATTTCACATTTAGAGATGAGTCAACTCAGGAGAATGATTTTTTTTTTTCTTTAATAATGAGATATCCACGGATTTATTTAAAAAACATTAAACTCTCTATTTAAAAACATTTGAGTAAGGTTAGCCATCCGACCAAAATAAAAAATTGATGATAAATAGAAACAATTTTATAAAGAAAATACTAGTGTCTGGAAAAGTTTCTTAACATGAGCATGAAAATGTTTCTGAACATCTTATTAAAAGTGAGTTAACAGCTTCCACCAATCGCTTCAATTGTTAATAACAGGGTTCGGAACGATTTAAGATAGAGAAATTTTGCATAACTGAGGCAGATTAAAATTTTTTGAGCAGCAATTTTAAACATAGTTGATTTAAATCATAATTTAAAAAATAAATATATTTAAATAGAATTTTGAAAATATAATTCTTAGTATTAACGCATTTATTATTATATCTCTGGTCACTGACCATAACTAGTGAAGTCGACTTCTCCTCATATTGTCCTAAGTTGATCACTGTTTAAATCTTAAGCTCTTGCAATATTGACAAAAGTTGATATCTCTAGATCCCAATAGTTTTCTTTTATGAGATTATTCTTTATAGAGTTACCAACTCTTACCAATGGTGTAAGAGCCCAAGAGTTAAACAATGATAGACTTAACGCAATTTCAGGAGAAGTCTACTTAACTAGTTATGTACTTATACAAAATTTGTATTGAAATAATTATATAGACTTACTACAGACATTGAACTTGATTATCTGCTTTTATTTTAATGGCAAATGTTGATGTTAAAGGGTTCAACCTTGGGTGATTATAAGGTATAAATAAATACTGTTTTACCCAGTTACTAATTTGAAGGCAGTTTTAATCACTAAATCCATATAGGATTGTTCTCATTTCCAGCAGTGGAAAATATGATCGATTTAGCTTAACTAAATTGAGAAAACGTGCTATCTAATTATGATTTTCATATTTTAGTTACTTATATTCCAAACATTATGAAAAGAAAGTTCTAAGATTTTTTTTAATTTGGTAAAAAATTGTATTGCTACCTAAGCATTAGCTTAATACTATTATAATACATTTGTGTTCATCAATGTGAAGTGATTTTTGTAATAGAATATGATGGGTAAGGAGTCCAAAACCAAGAACTGAAGTAATTCTTTTTATGAAACAAATACTTTCGGGGTCTGAATGGACCAACGCCCTAAAACTCAACATCAATAATGCACCTCTGCGTGGAGTCCCAGGTGCCAGCGGACAGGAGAGGTTGGGTCCCTTTGTCGCAAGTGCGGCAAAGAGTCCGAAACACCAGCCAGGGAAAATGTCCCAGCAACTCACTCCTGATCACACGCCGTCACCACAGGGTCAAGAATGAATTGATAAGGCTCCTCAAGAATAAAGGCTTTACCTGCTTTGACGAGGTATACTGCATCGATACCAACGGGTCCACGAGGTATGCGGATATTGTCGCATTTCCGAAGAACGGACGGACAGCGCTCATAGTGGATCCTACTGTAAGGTATGAAAATAATAACCTCGATCAATCAGGTGAAGTAGAAAGGGAGAAAATGGGTATTTATGAAAAATGTATCCCTTTCCTCAAAGAGAAATTCCGCGAGACATTCGGAAATAGAGATTTCTCTGTGAAAGGATTATGGTTTGGGTCTCGCGGAGTCATCCCGGAAAAAACAAGGAGCTTTTTGGAGGACCTTGGCGTGGAGGTGAGGGATATAGCGATAATGGCCGAAAATATAATATTGGATTCCCTGGGAATTATTCACCACCACATACATGGTGCATAGGATGGCCCATTGCAATGTACAGTTATTAAATGTGCATTTATGTATATGAATGTGTGGTAGATATGTGAATATTAGGGAGGGGATAACATAAAATGAAAGAATAAAGTGAAAGAGGAAAAGAAGCAAAAAAAGAAAAAGGGGGAAAAAGAAAAAAAAAAAAAAAAAATGTTATTAGTTTGTCTAGTATTAGGTAATATTAAGTAGTATATTATATAATTATAACTAAATTATAAATTACAGTGTTGTCTTTAATTGGATAGATGAGTATGCTGTGTTTATAGCAACCCAATAAAGTTGGGCAGCACTATGTTTATTGTTAATTGTTTCAATAAAGCATATATCTCTCTGCTAACATTTACAAATTTTTTTAACTGTTAAAAAAAATTACAAGTTGATTTAAACCTTAATTTTTTTTTTCAGTTTAAATCTACAACAAATTTAAATTAACAAAAAATTAAACCTTTGCATTAATTAATTTAACACAAATTAGCACCAATTAATTTGACACGAATTAGCACCAATTTGGTCTGTACAAGGTTATTTTCTTTCTTAAGCTTGCTTGTATTTTTATTTATGTTTTTCCATTACACATGACCACATGTTATCAATTAGCTTCTGATAACTGTGTTATCTAAGCCTTATTATTGTACATTATTTCCACAACTGTTGTTTTCTTATTTACTTTAATATGTAGTTTATTATTATTTTATTCTGCTTGCTAGATTATCTTCAGGTTTTAGTTTGATGTTTTATAATATTGAAGTCTTCGTTTTAACATTATTTGTACCAATGATTTAATTGATAACTATTAGTGTTTCTAATGAATTTGAATTCATTCTCATTCAAGTGATATTTACAAATGCTTTTTTTATTCAGTTTCAGGTAAGCTTCTTCATTCTATTCAGTTTCCACTCTTTGATACTGTAAGTGGCAATTTTTTTTTATTATTATTAATTTAGTCAAATCTTCAACATTCAGCTATTTTATAGTTGTTTTTTATAAATAGCTTAATTATGATATTGATTGTTTTTGTTTCTCTTAAAAGAATCTTTAGAAACAGTTTAAATGTTTCCTTTCCATCACCCATCACTTCAAGTAAAAATTAAAGTAAATCAGAAATTTTTTATACTGGCATGGAAAAAATTCCACGGTTTTTTTTTTCTTTTTTTTTTATAGTTTAATTTTTATTTAGGTGTTTACGTCCCCATATTCTTTAATTATGAAATGTATTAGGATTACTACAAACATTAATAAAATAAAAGCAAGCAGTGCCAAAAAAATTTTTTTAAAAATTATGACATAAACATACAAAACTAGCTGAAATTACCGGGCTCCGCTACGGTTTAATATCATTAGGATTATGGACTACTTAAATTAGTAAAAGTTAAGCTTAACGTTGATTATTATTATTACTTAAATAAACCTAAAGAATTCCATTCTTAGAAAAATTTCAATAAGTAAATTTGACAATTTGCAAAAGTTAATTTTATATTATTTTGATAGTCCTCCTTTGAAGCTTCGAGGCATCACAACCATCTTACCCAGCTTTGATACCAGACCATCACCTTTTCTTATGGCATATTTATATTAAATATATTTATAAATAGTTGAGTTCTATTTAATTGGAACCATAGAGTCATCTGAAATGAGAAAAAGGTATATTCTAGGTTCAAGGAATGAAATTCAGAAATGCTAGGGACTACTTGTAAAATACAACTTGGGCCTGGTTGGGAAAAGCCGATTATCTTGTGACTGGAAAACTGAAGGAAGGGTAGCTGGGGACGAAACTACTGGTGAAGCAATGTTGGTGGGTTGCTCGTAAGGAATACGTACATCTAACTGGCCTTACATGTCACCACCAGAGAACATAAGTCTTCTAACCTCCTCTTTAACATAAGTCTTTTAATAGCTTCTCGTCACGAAACAACTCAAACTTGTAAGGGTCCACCTCTGCAGCCACCATGAGTTCACAGAAAGTACCATATTATAAGGTTTCGACATCGACCGTACTTTTGTTTGTTTACAACTATGAGGAACCTAATTTGTGGTCAAAGTGTGCGGCTTAAACATCTAACCTATTTTTTTAACTTAGCTTATCTCCAAATACCATATGACAATTAATCAATTATTATTCACCCAATAAAAATTGTAATCGCATATTTCGCGAATTAGCCGCGATCCAGGCCGATTTTTTAAAATTCCTTTCTTAGCGAGCACCTACGGCCCTAGAGGAAGCTACATATCGGATTTCATTCCAATCCGTTCGGTGGTTTTTGAGATTTCGTGTTAAATGAGTGAGTGGTATTTGACAAATATTTAGTAAATAATATTCAAAATATAAAATTTCATTCTATTCAATATCGGATGCTACATTCCATGAAGGACCTAGACCCCACCATATATCCCATTCCACATCACCTATCCAACTGCCTGGTCCTGCCTCTTCTTCTTGTTCCTCCTGGCGTTCCAGTCCACATTTCTCTTGGCAGCCTATGAGGTTCCATTCTTTCTAAATGACCCAATCATCACAACCTTGGTTTTTTTTTATAACAGTAACAATATCTGTTTCAGTTCTCTGAGCTCTACATTGCTTCTAATTCACCTCCTTTGCTTTTTTATTGTGCCATATATCTTTCAAAGGACTCTTCTTTCTCATACTAGCAGAGCTTATTGATATTTCATTTTGAAAGTCCATGTTTCGCTACTATATGTCTCAAATGGTCTTACTACCGTTTTGTATATAGTAACTTTGGCTATTCTGGAGAGGCTTTTAAAACGGACAGCTTTCTCCATCGCATAACAATACCTTGTTCCTGCTGCTATTTTGGGCTTCATGTCAGCCCTTACATCATTATTCTCTTTCTACTATGCCTCCCAGGTACAGGTCGTGAAAACATGTACTCCCTCCTCTCCCATTGCTATATATTCTCCACTATATTTGGGTTGCTCAAGGTTCCCTTAAATTTAGTTTTTAATATATTGATCTTGAGCCCTATTCTCCTTGCTGCTTGGCTGAGTTTATTAAATGCATCAACTAATACGGATAGCATTCTTGCTGAGATCACATCATCTGCATATCCCGTGTGTGCTGCGCGTGTCTGTTATTAATATTTCCACCTGGATTTGTTCTTATGTTGTGAATGGCAATTTCTAAGCATAAGTCAATTAGAACCAGTAATAATGGGTCCCCTCGCGTAAGCCCACTTTATACCTCAAATTTATCAGACATCCGTGCTTGTTTATTGATTTTTTACATGCTATTCTATCGAGGGTCATTTTATGAAATTTCAAATTAATATGATTTTTTACAGTTTTGCATTAGGGCATATCTCTTAAGAATTTATTCAAATCTCATTAGAAGTATACAGCATCAAATGCACAATGTAATGAATGCAAGGTGTGGATTCTAACCTTAATAATTAAATAGTTGGTAAGTTTAAAATTGCTTAGTTATTTTTTTTAAATACTGCTTGTTTTTATTAAATTATTTTTTTAATAATCGTAAAGTTATATATTCTGTAGCTAAAGTACACGGGGACGTAACCCCTACAAAGAATGAAACTTAGACGAGAAAATAAAAAAAATCCATTGGGTAGCATTTTGGCCTGTTAGTGTATTCAAAATAAATATTAGAAAAGTATTCTTAATGTTGGTAAACAGTTTATTTTTTTTTATAAACTTGAAGTTTAAATGCCGTGAATATTTATTAAATAATTTTAATGGTTTATTAGAATTTTATGTTCAAATTTTATCTGAAGTGTTAAAAAGTTAAAGTTGCTGGTTTATGAACTAAATCCTAAATAAATTGTGAATCAATCTGATGAAAACTTAAAATCTAATTGGCTTGCTCTTTCAACCTATAAAACTTAATGGTTATTTACAATTGTTTTTATATCTATTTGAAGTTACATTATGTTTCTAACATGTATTCCTAAAACAATGTTTTTGTTTTTTACGTTTCAGTGACCCACTTGATTATCCATTATATATTCTTTTGATATTATTTATCTCAGTAACGTTTTAATCGATTATTTAATCTGTAATAATCACTCATTACTCATTAAATAATCATAATCTCTGTTCTGTTTGCCATTATTCCAGATGTTTTTTGTAAATTTATCAGCCAGTGACGAGCAACTGTTTTGATTAACAGAAATAAAATTTTCATTATCTGCAATAAATATCTGATTGTGTTTAGATTTTTCTTTGTCTTTTTCAGTGTGAACTTAAAATTATTTTTTTTAAATTGTTTTAAAAATGCTTATTATATTGTATATATTGATCATGTGGTAAAAGCATCTCCATTGTGGTAATTTTTAAATTAGAATTTAGTATATCGTTGAAAGTGATTCGAAATAATTTCATGGGTTTTTCAGCTTTTAAATTATTTTTGAAATGAATTTTATTTAAAATTGATTATAATGTTGAATAAGCACTTTTTAACAATCCTTGTTACTCTGAATGTCCCATTGTTGTATAGTATGGTTCTTAATAGTTCTTATAGCTTTTGAAATAAATGATGACTGTTCCGCTCACATTCTTTGAAGTTATCAATCTAAATTACTTCAGGAATTAAGAATTATAAATTTGAATTTAATCTGTTTCAAACTGCTTATAGAGTTAATAAATAATCATTATTTATTATAGTTAAATGTCTATTACAATGTGCTAGTTCAAAAGGTTTTTCTGACTTTTTTTCAAGTTTTCTTTCATATACTAATTATTTTGTGAATAAAACATTTATTTGTTTTATCACTTATGTACGTTGATTTTGAAGGCCAATGATAACTAATGTGTAAATAATTCATTAATAATATGGTGTTTTCCCGAAGTGTTGATTTATCATTACTTCATAATATCTTTTTATTTTTTCAACCTCAACTGATGATATTTTAGTAATAACTCACCAATTACAATAAAATTCTTGATGTTTGTTTTGTAAGGCAATTGTTTCTACATTATCTTCCACGAAAGGCTATAATTAAAATAACAACAATAATAAATGCAGCATTCTGACTTAGCTACGTTCCGCAGATGTGGAAGATTGTAGAAGTCATCAGGATCCCAAAACCAGGAAAGCCACCTCAGTAGGTAACCTCGTACCACCCCATATCATTATTACCAGTTTTGTCAAAACTCTTCGAGAAGTTGCTCCTCAAGAGATTAATGCCCCTCATCGAAGAAAGAAAATTGATACCTGATCATCAGTTTGGCTTTCAGCAGAAACATTCAACCATCGATCAAGTACTTAGAATTACAAATCAAATTGAGAAAGAACTTAAAGAAGGAAAACTCTGCTCAGCTGTCTTTCTGGACATAACACAGGCATTTGACAAAGTTTGCTTCAAGGGCTACTCGATAAACTTAATAAAATTCTCCCCGGATATTATGTTTTACTCTTAAAGTCCTTGGCGTAGGGAAGTAGCGACCCCATCGCCCGGTCTTTGGGCCGCAATCAGCTACTAGTCCTCCAGGTTGGGGGTTGAGCGGAGGGGCCAGCTACCCCTTCCTCATAAAAATCCTACTGCTATGAAACCAAGTAACTAGCCTCGGATGTGGACAGTCTTTAAGGTATCGACCCGGCGCTCTCAAGGAATTCAAGTTGGCTGCGTGGAACGTTCGAACTTTATATAGACCAGGATCATTGAGGGTGCTTTTGGATGAGCTGACCAAGTATAGGACAGATATAACAGCACTTCAGGAAATCAGATGGACAGGATCCGGACTAATGGAGATGAAAGGCCATACGGTGTACTACAGTTGTCATCAAGACCAACAGAACAGGCTTTGTTGTTAGCGGTCGGATGAGGCAACTTGTAATTGATTTTAAAGCCATTGATCATCGTATTTGCAAGTTGCGAATGAGAGGAAAATTCAGAAACTACTCTATAGTTTCGTGTCAGAAGTGGCAGAAGAAGTTGTAAAGGATATTTTCTATAATAGTCTAGAAAATGCAGTTGCGGAATGCCCTCGGCATGATATAATTATAGTATTGGGTGACCTGTATGCGCAGGTCGGAAGAGATTCAGTGCTGTGGCCCATAGCGGGTAGACACAGTTTGCACGAAGTTTCCAACGACAACGGAACCCGGATGGTGAATTTTGCAGCAGCGCACAATATGGTTGTGGGGAGCACTATGTTTGACAGAAAAAATATCTATAAGGCCACATGGGTTTCTCCAGATAACAATCATAGTAATCAAATTGACCATGTTCTTATTAGTAGAAGACAGCGTTCTATGCTTTAAGCTGTCAGAACATATAGAGGCGCGAATGTGGATAGTGACCATTATTTGGTAATTTCACGAATACGGGCTAAAATAAGCAATGTACAGAAGATCAGAGGAGCTCGTTTACAGAAAATAAATATTCGAAAGCTGCAGGAACCAGATCATAGGGAAATGTTTGTTTGAAGGTTGGATGAAGAATTGGAATGCAGTGCTACAGAAAATGGTGTTGATGAAATATAGAACCATTGCAAGAAAACAATTATGCGAGTAGCTGAAGAAATACTGGGACCTGGGGAGCCACCTCAAAGATCAGTATGGTTTGATCAGGAATGTCAGGTGGCAACAGAGAGGAAAAACAAGGCTTATAAGTGAATGGTAGACAAGCATAGAACGTGTCAGGCTGTTTCTGAATACAGAGTATTAAGAAGAGAAGAGAAGCGCCTGCATAGAAGAAAAAAGAGGGAGAAAGAAGAAGAAAAAGTCCAGGAGATGGAGGACTTAAACAAGCAAGGGAACCCCACAGCTTTTTACATGAAAGTGAATGCCCAGCGGAAGGAATTTAAACCCAGATCAAATATTTGTAGGGGGAAGGACGGAACACTTATTACGAACAAAGTAGGGATCTTTGAAAGGTGGTCTAACCATATCAGCAGCCTACTGGGAAACGTCCAGAATCTTGCCCAAGAAGAAAGCTCAAACTCTATCGCATATTATAAAGATTGTGAGCTCCTCGACCCACCATGCGATGAAGAAATCGAGGATGCAATTTCAGAAACTAAGAAATAACCGAGCTTCAGGGTGTGATGGCATCGCGGCTGAATTTTTTAAGGCAGGAGGAAATGAAGTGACCAAAGTGATCCGCGATCTACTGCATTGTGTATGGATAAATAAAGCACTTCCTAAAGATTGGTTTACCGGCATTATCATTCCTCTACACAAGAAAGGAGACCAAATGATCTGCGACAACTATCGTGGCATTACACTCCTAAGTAGCGCCTACAAGGTTCTCTCTAATATAGTGTATGAAAGATTACGTCCCTATGCTCAGAGATAGGCATGTATAAATGTGGGTTTATGAGTGGGAGATCCTGTATTGATCAGATATTTTCCCTGAGAACTCTTATGGAAAGAACTAGAGAGCATAATATTACAACTCATCACCTTTTTATAGATTTCTGCAGCGCTTATGATAGCATTATTAGGGACAGAGTTTATCAAAGTATGGAAGAGATGAACGTCCCCCAAGAATTGATTAGCCTCACTGCACTGATGATGAGTGAATCTAGAAGTCAGGTTAAGATCCAAGGTGACTTGTCAGAATCATTTAAGACCACTAGGGGCCTGAGACAAGGGGATGGACTTTCCTGCCTATTGTTCAACTTTGCTCTCGAGAAGGTGATTAGGGACTCAGGAATACAGGTGACCGGTACAATTCTGACCAAATCCATTCCAAGTTCTTGCCTATGCGGACGATATTGATATAGTGGGAAGGTCAGAGAGAGATTTGGAACATGCATTTCTTGCCTTAGAGCAAGCTGGGCGACGCATGGGGCTCCAAGTAAACCAGTCTAAGACTAAATACATGGTGGCTAACCCTCCAAGACCACCAGCACCTCATATCACGTTTGGTGACTACACTTTTGAGAGTGTTGATGGTTTTCAGTATCTTGGTTCACTGGTCAAGTCGGACAACTCAACCAGCCCAGAAGTACAGAAAAGAATATTTGCCGCTAACAAATGTTATTTTGGATTGGCCAAGACATTGATAAATCGTCTACTATCAAGAAAGACCAAAGCTACGCTATACAAAACACTTATCAGACCTGTTTTAACTTATGCCTCAGAAACCTGGCCTTTGTCAAAATCTGATGCTAATAGTTAGCTGCTCTTTGAAAGGAAAGTGTTAAGAAGAATGTTTGGAGCAGTGAGAGTCGGTGAACAGTTCAGGCTTAGGCATAATGCAGAGCTGTACCAGATTTATCAGGAGCCTAATGTGGTACAGCATATAAGAATTTCCAGGCTAAGATGGGCTGGGCATGTGGCTAGGATGGACGACAGTTCTACTCTGAAAAACTTCTCTTTGGGTATGTGGATGGAAGAAGAAGACGTGGAAGACCACGACTGAGATGGGTGGACGAGGTCGAGAGAGATTCAGGTGTCCTCGTTGGATCAAGAGCTTGGCGGACCCTGGCACAGGACAGAGAGGAGTGGAGGCGGCGCCTTGATGCGGCCAAGATCCGTACTGGTTTGTAGAGTCCGTGATAATAATAATAACTCTTAAAGTCCTACTTATCTGATAGGTACTTCAGAATAAGGCAAGAAGATGGATATTCTGGGTTCTATGAAATAAGTGCCGGTGTTCCATTCCGCAGGGTAGTGTACTAGGCCTCATACTGTTTCTGCTCCATACCGCTGATATCCCAGAAGTTGAAGAAGGCGGCCACCTTCACTGATGACACAGCTGTTCTTTCCATTGGAAATGACAATCAGGAAGCCGCAAGAAAATTTAAACATAGCAATAGCCAATATACAAATATGAACCCCTCAAAATGGAAAATTAAACTAAATGAAACAAAATCTGCACATGTTGATTTCACTTATAAAAAAATCAACTATCAACCCATAACCATAAATAATAAAGTGATCCCATATTCAAATCAGGCTAAATATCTCAGAATGGATAAATATTGCGAAACTCCGATGGAAAAAACACATTAAAAAAAAAACTAATACAGCTCAATTTGAGTTATCAAAAGTTATATTGGCTCCTAAGCAGACAATCCAAACTGTCTGTAAACAATAAAATATTAATATACAACCAAGTCCTGAAGCCAATCTGGACATATGGATTCCAGCTGTGGGGATGCACGAGGGACTCCAACAGAAAAATAATACAAAGGTTCCAAAATAAAGTGTTAAGGAGCATCGTAAATGCTGCTTGGTACATCAGGAATGATGATCTCCACAGAGATCTTCGGGTGTCAACTGTGGAGGAGGTAATACAAAAATACACCCAGTTGCATCAGGATCACCTGCAAGACCATATCAACGCTGAGGCCACTTAATGCACCGGTGAGGAGGCTAAATAGAAGGAAGCCCTATGAACTTATCCTAGATATTTATAGATTTTGATGTATGTAGAATAGACTTTTTGGGCCCTTTTATTTTAGATTCTAAATTATGATGTATTATTATCACATAGTGCAAGCTGCCACCAAGTATTGTGATCAACCTTATCTTCATCAATGTTGAACCACGCTATGTTGACAGTATTATCTCCGTTATACATGATCCAATCTTTATCTTTTTTTTTTTTTTTAATAGGAAATTTAACATGTATCGGAGCATATATTCTAACACATATTTTTATCTCTTTCACACTTCTCCATTAAATGGGCAATGCAGTGCTAATTCCTCCACATTTCTGAGTCCTCATAACATCAATATGATGCAGACCTGGCAATGAAAATAAATATGTGTAGTTCGTAAATTTGGTACAGTTGTGCAGGAGGCTGTCATGAATTACATATTGGAAGTCCCCATGCGTAAGCTTGAATACAGGGAGAAGGTTCTTTTATAATGCCACTTGAATATTTTTTTGTTTTTCATATAACTCAAAAACAATAGGTCTTATGTAAAAAAATAGTAGTTATATACCAATTTAAACCATATTTAATTCCCTGCAACCATAACTCTGTTCATTCTGACATGAATATGTTTTTTGGCTGGAGGGGGGGGGGGTCCATAACCCCTCTTGTGTAACGTATATTTCACCCTAAAAATTGTAACATTTTGACAAGCTCAAGCTCTGTAAATTGAAAATTTGCCAACTGTTTCCGTATCAGAAGCAGTAGATTATAGATAGACATATCCATGATCAATTGTTTTTCCTAGTCCAAGAGATTTTTTTAAAAATTTAATATCCTCTTTTGTTTCTATAAAAATCCACAGTCGACATTGACTTTTTCTTTAGATCACTAAATGCTTCCTGAAACCTAAAAATGTTCTCTTGATACCAAGATTATTCTATGAATTAAATATAATCAAGAAATCCCAGGTCCAGGTGAGACAGAATAGGCAGAAGTCTATGCCATTTAAAATCGAAAAGAGAGTCTGGGTTATAGTATTGGCAGAATTCTACCAATACTGAGAAGGATGAAGTTGCCACAATATGTAAGTGATAAATCAGGAAGATATAATTTTCTCCTGGTTGTTTTTTCAGAAATTTTTTTCTCATAGTACTGTACAATTTTGATGATCCGGTCAATAGTCCAACGCCCCCAGTAATCCGACCCTCAAGTAATCCACCACTACTGCTACTGATATAATGTTGAGGAAATTAATCGATGAGTTTTACTAAAAATATTGTTTGTAATGTAGGTAGGGTATACCAGACAGTTATCTTATGGACACCCTTATACTATAATTATAGAAAGAATAGTGCAATAAAGTTGAAATTTACAGTTATTGTCCCTTAACTACTATACTTAAAGCTAAATAAGAAAGTTGGCACCAAACATTATTAATGGAATTTATTTTACAAGATATTTACAATAACTAATGCAAAATCAGTTATTGACACCTTAATAATATCTGTTGCTGTCTTTATATCTTCAGAGATTTTAGAACCTTTTAGTCAAATAAATATAACTTCACTTTTTTATATTTTTATTTCACACATTACTTTTTTACAATATGTAACCTTCTGATTTTTATACATATGACTAAAATATCAATCGATATTTTTATATAATTATTAATACGATTTGATATCTTACATTACTCCTCTCCCAGTAACATCAGTATGTTACGATATCAATTTTGACTTTGAGATTACATTGTCATGCCAAAAAATAAAGAAAACTATCGAAATAAGCACTTTTTCTAAACTGAAAAAAAAAATTTTTACAAAACATAATTATACCTAACATATTTTACATATTTCTTTCTAAAAAATAATAAGAATACCATAATAATTAAAAAATAAAATGATAATAATCCACTTCACTCATGTTAATCACTAGTGGTATATTTCACATTTGATCACTGTAGGTAATGCTGGGGAAACCTGACTCTTCTACCCATTTTTGTTGTTACCTCATTATTGTATCTTTGCATTTTCCTTTTTCCTGTTTTAAACAGATTCTTTTTCTTTTCTTTTTTTTTTTAAGTCGTTTTTTCTTTTTTGGCTTTGGAGTTTGTTGTTAATATTCATTCTTCCATTTTTTTTTAATGAGCATTCTGTAACACCTTTTCTTCATCTTTTTTTAATTTCAATTATAACTTTTTCTTCATTAATCGTTTTCTTTTGTTTCAGATTCTAATTTTAATTTTTATCCTTTCTCTTTTATCTTCTTTGATTCACCTTCTATTATGGCTTTTCTCCTCCTTGTTTTTCCTATTTAGGTCTGTATGTTTTTTAATTACTTATTCTTCCTTATTTTTTCTTTAATTTCTGTTTTATTTGCTTCTTCAGCTTTTGTTTTATTTGCTTCTTCAGTTTTTGTTTTATTTGCTTCTTCAGCTTTTTGTTTTATTTGCTTCTTCAGCTTTTGTTATATTTGCTTCTTCAGCTTTTTGTTTTATTTGCTTCTTCAGCTTTTGTTATATTTGCTTCTTCAGCTTTTTGTTTTATTTGCTTCTTCAGCTTTTGTTATATTTGCTTCTTCAGCTTTTTGTTTTATTTGCTTCTTCAGCTTTTGGTATATTTGCTTCTTCAGCTTTTTGTTTTATTTGCTTCCTCAGCTTTTGTTATATTTGCTTCTTCGGCTTTTTGTTTTATTTGCTTCTTCAGCTTTTGTTATATTTGCTTCTTCAGCTTTTTGTTTTCTGTCTTAGCCTCTCTGCGGCTTCAATTTTGTTTTTAACTTCATTACCTTCTAATATTTTTCTTCATTCTCTTTGACTGGCTTAACTTTATTTTCTTCTAACACTATTTTCTTTTTCGTTTCACTTTCCTTCATATACTTTTATTTTATCTATTTCTGAACGTACTTTCTGTATCCAGAGTATATTTTTTTTTGGCTATTTTTTTTTTTTTTTTTTTTTTTTTTTTTCAAAGTTTCTGGTTTTATTTCAGCCACATCTTCATTTTTCCTTATCTTTGGTTCTGGTTTCTTTATTTTAGTTTTCCTTTTGGAATATTCAGTGATTTTTTAAATTTCCAATTCTGGTTTAGATTCTACTTTTACTTCTTCCTTATTTATATCTGTTTCTTTGTTTTTCATCTGTTTCGCCATCATCACTCCCGTCTTGCGGCATCGTGAACGTTGGGGTCACCAAATTGTTGCTGTCTTTATATCTTCAGAGATTTTAGAACCTTTTAGTCAAATAAATATAACTTCACTTTTTTATATTTTTATTTCACACATTACTTTTTTACAATATGTAACCTTCTGATTTTTATACATATGACTAAAATATCAATCGATATTTTTATATAATTATTAATACGATTTGATACCCTACATATCTTTTAAAATACAGCAGAATCAAAAGTATTTTAACACAGCTGAGTTGTATGGTTTAAAAGGAATTTTCTTACATTTTGTTTATTAACGAATTTTTTATTTTTTTTATTTCAGGTCAATAACTGTCTGGTTTACCCTATATAAATGCATATATTTTTGCATACATGTTTGTGTGATGATGAGTTTATTGATAAATTTAAATGTTTTTGAAAAATTTTATGTTAAAATGTTTTCCTATAGTTAGTTTTATTAGTACATATATGCATATAGATTTTATGAAGCTCTTATTATTTTCAGATGTTATAAAAGAATCTTTTTTCTTCTGAATACATTTTTAATATTTGTTATTTTTATAATAGTTAATTGTTTTATAAAATAATAAAATGCAATAATTTGTCATTTTTTGTTGTATTTTCTTTACATTCAGTAATCCGCCATTTTAGGTAATTCGTCACCCATCTATCTGGTCCCATATGTGTTGGATTATATTGAGATTGTACTGTACTCATTTTGACTCTCCAGTAAAGCTGCAGCAGTATGTTGTAGAATGAAATGAAAAGAAGCTACTTATAAGTTGATGTTGCTACAACAAATTACTCCAGATGGACAGAAACCTAGAAGAGATAGATACGTATGTTAGTTAGGAACTAGAACATCTCAGATTAAAAGCTATCTTTGAACAGTTATGAACCTATAAAAGTAAATGGAAACATTTCTTATGAGACAGTCATATATGCGGTACAGATCTAGAAAAAAAAAAGAGATATTGAGCAAGATACAGAGCTACTTTTATTTGGGACGATTTAACTGCTGATATTTTTTGAGCTGAGAACCGGGTTCTAACGGATAGACTCCTTTGTCATATCACAGCAATAGAAATGAAATTCCTTTGGAAAATAGTCAGAAATAAAATAGAAGGTGTGTTTGATCAAGGGAAGTAGAGAGAAGATTCAGTTGATATGGGTTGTCAGCAGGATAGTGAGAGACATAGATCCTTTAAAAACTGGAATATCATCCAACTGGAAGTTGGCCTTAAGGATGTTCAATGATATCCTTCAATAGCCAAGTAGGAAAGTTAGGAAGAGTTTGGTTTAAATTTGAGAAAAAAATTTGTCAAAACTAGTGAACTCTTGGTTAGATGCACTCCTATACAAAAAAACACCAAGAAGTTTTAAACTTTCTTATGTATGAAATGGACATAAATAAAATAAAACAAATGTTTGAACACTTTGCCTGGGACAATATTTGCCTGCTTGTACTATCTTAAGTAATTTAAAATCATAAATTAAATTTTGATGAGGTTATCCAGGAACATTGTAGTATTATCACCCGTCTCTTTTTCTTTCTTCCTTTCTGATTTTAGGGTGGTTTGAACTATTACAGAGATGAAATGTTTATTATTTACCTATTTTTGTAATTTGAATAGACAGGTCCTCCATTCTAAGATTTTAAGTTTTTATTGTACTTTTGACCCATGTATCTTGTTCTGCTCAGGGCTTTCAAGAATTATTAAACCACCTTAAGAATTTAAAAACAAAACTAATATGAAGATGGATGATTTAGGTTACACTGTTCATTTTTTTTTTACTATAAATAGTCCCATGTTCACTAAAGCTTGGAATTTTTATGTTAGGAGATATAATTAAACTAGGAAATAATTTAATGTCTACCTATGGCCAGTTTTCCTTTATTATATTTTTATAATAAACTTTATACTTAGTTCCTTTAGGTTTTCATGTTGATCTATAATTCATAATCCAATTTTATTTAACTTTCTGATGTTTATAGGTGTTCGGATCAAAGAAGAAAGGCCAGATGAGGCTGAGATACAAGAACTCGCTGCTAGAATGGTTGAGGCGAACAAAGCCAAGATGGCGGCTCAAGCAGCTGCCGCAGCCAACCCACCACCAAAACCTAGATGCTATCCAAACCAAGGTATCTTGGGTTACACATCATCATCACCGCGGCCTAATAGCAGGAATACCCCCACCTCACCATCTCCTTCCTCCACTCCTGACAAGGAGAAGGCCCCCATGGATCTTTGCAGTCAAAAAGGTATTTTATACTTCGTAAAATTTATATAAACCATAATTTTTATTTTTCTTATAACATATTTGTTTTAAAAAAGTTGAATTGTTCATATAATTAATTTGTAATATCTTTATTTATGTGCATTAATTGTATTCCCACATGGGTCAGTATACTGTCCTCAGCCTGGAAGTCACAGAGAGGTGAGCGACTCCTGTGCTTGACATAGCTCCTGGTCCTCCAGGTTGGGGGTTGGGCATAGGGCTAATGACCCTAGTCTGTAAAATCCTCTCCGTTACGAAACCTTAATCAGCCACAGAAAATCTGTGATAAAAAACGGACCCCGGCTTTTAGATACCAGACGAACATGACACGAAGCGGAAGCAATAGCCCAAGATATGCAGAGGTTGAGCAAGCTGGTTGAGGCGGCCAGGGATCTACTTGTAGGTCTGTAGAGCCAAAAGGAAAAAAAAAAAAAATGTATTCAAAGAAATATTACCTTGTAGAAATTCTGTCTTATAAAGAAATTAAGTAAAATGAAATTCTGGTGTTATGATTGAGAAGAATCAATAAGTCAAATTTAATATAAAGTAAAAAGAAATTTTATCCTTGAGGTATATAATGACCTTTAAAAATAACATAGTTATCAAGATTACCAAGGAGGAGTAGGGCTCTGGATAGGATGGAGCAAATGGAACATAATTGTGTGAGATGCCAAGGTCCACCCTGGACTGTTGTGCTACAAACAACAACCAAGATTATATGTGCACTTATTGGCTATATTTATTATAATATATTTTTCACTTGAAGACATTTGTGTGGTAGATTAATAATATGTCAAGGATTTGTTAGAATCATGTACTTGTTAACCAGTTCAATATGTTGCCTTATCTATTTCTCTTGAGTTTAAATTTATGTTAAATGTATTGAAGAAAAAAGGGAGTAACTATAGAAGACTTTTTTAGTTGAGATTAGTAAATACTGCTTAATGATTACTTTTACCATACTTGCCTTGCTTGTATGGAACAGTCTAAAAGTGAATCTAAGATTTAACTACTGCTTTAAATGCAGGTAGTCACCTTAATCAGAGGAATCATACATTATTAAATACTAGTAAATAAATGTGTACTTATTATACATATTCAAATGTAGTTGTAACAATTTTTCTTTTTTTTTCAGGAAAATTTGGTTGGATAATGCTTGGGGAAGAACATTTACCCTACATCCAACGTGCAGAAGAAAAGTATTGTGCGGTTCGCATGGTTGAAATGAAACTTCTTGTGAAGTATCTCAGTTACCTTAATGCTGATATTTATTCGTGTACATGTATTCGAAGTTTTTTTATTACTGAAAGTGAGGCGAGACTTTTAACTGAAATAAATATTAAACATTGTGAGGCAAGGTTTGGAAGAGAACAGTTTACCACAAAAGACTTAGTAGTGCGATTAGAAGACGCGAGTGAATTTTATAATTTTCTTGAATTGTGTTATACTAAACTCATGAACCCCCTTAGCCCGATAAACACTAGGTGTGGTTTTGTCCGTATAAACAATGATTCGGTTGTTCCTTATACGGTTAAAAATGAAGACAGATTCGTACCCTTGTTCTACTTCGAAGGTGAAACAGAGACTTTAAAAAAGAGATCTACTACGCTCGGTGCTTGGGATCTCGCCTACTTAAAATTTTGTTGTAAAGTTCAAGGGATAAGAAGTGAACTTTTTGCCAATGATTCTTGTCAGGTGATAAGTTTAGCTGACATCAAAGCGTACTTTCCACCGGGAACAAAGTTTGATGAATATTGGCCTCCTAAAATTGTCGACTCCAATCTTTTGGTTCAGAACAAACCTGGAAGAGGTGGAGTGACACCTAGTAGTGTAAGTACATCATGGATTAAAGTACCTCATGGGTCAACGCCTCCTGCTAATCCAGTTGTCGAACCAAGTCGCTTGCCTCCGACTAACCCAGTTAGTAATGGATGGTCTCCTGCCATGTTGGCTTCACCTCAACGCTATCAGTCCTCCCCGATGCCTGTTTCTACCCAGCAGCAGAGGGTTCCTACAAATCAGATGTGTTACAGTAATGTAAGTACAAATCAAATTTATTCATATTGATAAATATACATTTTATTTTTTCTTTAAAATGAGTTTAGAGCCATATAATAATTTGTTGCAAGCTCCGTAGTTTTTACTATACCATTTTTTAATTATATAAATAATAGGATTTTTCATGTATGTTTTTGTATATTTGTTACACATATTTCTTTTCATATGTTTATGTCATTCTAGTAGAAATAGGTTATATAATCTTAAACAAGAAAATTAGTAAATGAATTGATTGGCACTTCTGTTAGAATTCTTTTTATTTAAAAACTAGTATCGAATTTCAAACATTCAATATCAGTTCTAAAATCATACTAAACAATTTCAAAACATCCCCACTTAGTTACATAGATTATATATACTAAATTTTTAAAAATGTAAGACAAGAAATGAAATATATTGGTACACTTCTAAGAAGGGAAAATGAAAAGGACATCTAAAGGATATCAAGACTTAAAGTCGACTAAATGTGCAGAAGCAAAAGAGTCAGGTCAGCTAGATAGATGCGTTAAACCTTTCGGTTTTTTTTTCCCCCCCCATTCCTATCTGATACAAATTCGAAATGGGACTATTGGAAATATTTATCTGGTCAATTAAACAAAATTCTAGATTAGTTTTAAATTATTTTATTATTTATTAATATTTAAATTTAGATTGTTTTCTACTTGATGTATTAGTTTCTCTTCCGAGTCTTTGATATTTTGTGATTTGTTGTATGTTTTTAGAATTAATGATGAATTTTTAACATTTGAAACTATAAAAAGAATTCCAATTGAAGTGGCAATGAATTCATCAGTCCTTATTATATTGATCCTTCTATACAATCATAGTGTACCTAAAGTTAAACAAAAATGTCACCTTGATACAAGAATAATCAAAAAATTATTTCAATTTAAACTAATTTTATTGAAGTAAACCTTAAGTTGAAGTAAAGTGTTAGGAATTCAAAAAAATTTTTTTTCTTTTTTTAATCAAAAGAACCTTATTCTTGGACTCGATTTATTCCTTATTGTTATTTTCAGGTAACCTCAACTGCTAACGCTAGCTTGAATCGTTCGCCTTATATGCCAAGAGTTGTTCCTCCCAACGTTAATCCGTATTATCCAGCAGTTAGTCATGTAAGTTAATTAATTAAATTATGTGATGATATTTATCATTTGTGAATTTATGTCATATATGAATTTAATAATAATTATAAGAGATTATGAAATTAGTTATCTCCTGCCCTAACTCTTTTAAGGATCCTTGTCTGTGAAAGTTAGGCAGATCCTGAATCTAAGTAATGAAATTGTGAAATTAAGAAGAGCAAAATATCATAAAACAAGCACAATAAACAAAAGCTCTATTCAACTTAAAATACAGTATTTGTTGGAAATTACACGCATTCCCCTCCCTATCCTCATTATTTTATAGGGGGAGGGGATAGCAAAACAGGAAATGATTTGGAAAAAGGATAATTTGTCTTTAAAAAACATCTAAGCATCATTTGCCAGTCATTAACTCAATTCAATTAGTGAGTTTGAAAATTAATATAATTTTTAAAATCAATTGAAAAATAAATTTTGTTTTGCAATTTTTAGAATGAAAATTATCATCAGTTGATAAACTTGCTCCAAGAGGATCTGGCCTGGCTCAAATTAAACTCGGTCAAATTCATTAAGCACTACTAACTATATCAAATATAACATTTGTTTTGAGAATTTCTTTTTTTAACAGTAAAGTCTCTCTGATCTGGGCTAAATGGGACTGGACTCTATCCCAATTTTCCCTTGTTGAATTCAATTAAATTGTTTAAAAAATATCTTAATTGATTAATTAATGTTTTTACAATTGAAATATATAAAAAAAAAAATTTAAATTAGGGCAAACTTCTTCCAAAATACATACAAACATTTCTTTTGTGTTTCTTGTAAGATTATAGAACAAATATTACCTATAAGATACTACAGTTTTACAGACTTATCACCAATAATTATATTAATCTGGCAATTGAGTTAATTTTGTTGGTCTGATTTGTGGATTTAACATTTTTATGTTACAGACTGGTGGGCACAATTCTATGAGTCTTGGATCTTCGCAGTCTTCACAAGTTGTCCCTCAGGTTCAGGCTTCTTCGTTATCTAGAGCAACATCTGCGAACCATTCAGTATCGTAAGTATTTTATTTCCACTTTTGTAGTTATTTTGTTTTAACTATTTTGAATTATTTTTATTTATTTATTTTAATGACCAGATTTTAAGTTTGTTTTAAGATTAGTATAATTTCTGAGTAAGTAGTTTTCCTTACTCTGACAAATAATAGTTGCTGTTTGTCCTTCCTTTATTTATTTACTTTTGCAACCTGATATTTTCAGAATAAGGTAAAGTGAGTGATGAAGTTTCTATAGCAATGATATTGAGCTCACAAGTATTATTTCAAATCTTTTCGCACGGTTTGGTTTTTATTAGTTGCTTTGTGTGAACCACAAAGTCATTTCGTTAAAAAACTGGTTAAATATTATGTGTTTGTTTTTTATTTATTTAATTGTCCTTATGAACTCCAACAAGGATAAAAATCGTAGAATTCATACTTTTTTAGTTTGAGTGTGTGACACCATTTATTTTGTGCTCTAGCTATAATCAGCACTGTTTTGGTTTCAGCCTTGGATGTTTATAATTAATTGAGCGTATAAAATAAATAAATTATCAATTTGTTATATATTAAATTTTAAAAAACCAATATTTTATCTATGAAGACCATTTAAGGTACTTTACCAGCTGATGGATTGCCAGATAAGTTATTAGCATATAACAGCAAACTTAAAAATTATCCTAAATTTTGTTTTTAAAATAAATATATTACCAAAATAAATAAATACCTAAACTAACTTTCATGTATACCTATCAATTATTATTAAACATTTTACTGAAAAAGGCCTAAACTTCTTGATTTAGGATCCTTCATTTGGTACTGGCTCAGTTCATGTCTACAAGTTTATTTGTTTATTATTAATAACATTATTTTTAAATTATAAAGGAGCTGAGAATGGCTAAATAAGGCCAAAACATAGTTTTGACATTTTCATTATGGAGATATGTTTTAGACTTGTGATTAGCATGTTTATATACAGTGCAATCTTGACAATCTGGCAGTTATTTCAGCACACTTTTTTTATATGGCGCCCACTTACTTAACTATACAACTATCTTAAGTATTTTTGCTAAAATAAAAAGATAAAAATAATTAGCATAAGACAAAAGAGAGAAAAATCTTCAATTCTTTTCTGGTTGAGAGATCCTCATCCAAATTCACTTCACAAGTGAAGGTCAAACACACTGCAGAGCAACTAGACTAGCGTCTAAAAGGGACTGAGCATTAGAAGTGTAGTTTTATCGCTTGAATTCTCCCTCTGTGCTTTCACATTCTATTCTTGCATTTGTTTTCGTAGCTATGCTCATTGTGTTTCTAGGATCTTTAGAAAGTAAATCTACTTTCTTTTATCCAAATAGTCTAGTTTTTTTCTGTTATTTGTTTGCTTAGGATTATATTATATCTTTATTTATTCAATATCCTAGTAATTTCAATAATGTTTTGAAAATTAAAGTTTTGACGAATCCTGGCACTTGACTGTATTAGATAGTATCTGTAATGGTTTTGTCTAGCCCTATCATTTTGTCTCATCTGTTTCTATTCTGTTTCAATAATTACTTTAGCCATTCAAAAGCTGTTCATAGGCATTAAAGCATTAAAATGGAGGTATTTTTATTCTGTTATGGGCAATTATTAAAAAAAAAAAAAAAAAAAAAAAAAAAAAAAAAAAAAAAAAAAAAAAAACCCTCCAAATCATATCTGTAATTTGTGTAGCAGTAGCTAAAAACCTTGTTTGTTTCCATTGTTGTACCCTTCCAACATTTGCACAAGTCGATTCCTAATATAACCCTAAGCATATAAATCCTGTTGCCTACCAATATGTAACATGTTTGTTGTTTATTATAACAGGGCTATTGTTATTGAATATAAAGATCAAAAAATCTAATCCTGCTCCCTACTTTTCTGTGAGAGTGGTACCCATTATAAGTTAGATCAATGTCTTCACTAAACTCCTGAGGTTGAAATAAGATTAATAGAATAAAGCTGATTAATGGTATTAATATTTTAACAATAACGATTTTTTCATATCAACAGATCATTTATTTGTCTTGTCTGTCCTTAGTTAATTTTCATGTATCAGTTGTAAATCTGGTGTTTCTGATTTTTCATCGGGAATGAATCGCACATCCCATAAAGCTTCTGACTCTATTCAACCTCCAAGTATTGTATACTTGAAAAACATGTAATAGAAATATTTTGTTTAGGTTGATACTGGCATGGACCCGATCTTTGCTTCTTGATACTGTAGGCCGCTGGCTTCCAATAAAAGGTAAGGAAGCACCTTGAGAATATGTCAATGGGGGTCCGGTTTCTTTCGAAACATTTTTGGCTTATAGTTCCGTTGGAAAGGTTAATGATCTCCAGTAGGGTTTATTCAAAGTCTTGTTTCTTGTCTCGTTTCTTCAACAGAAGAGGTATACTTGTTGACTTCAGCTGAATATGTCTTGTTGATGTTTAAGGAATCAGTCAAAAAAAAAAAAAAAAAAGTCATTATTTTATTATGTCGACATTTTGGCCATAATTTTTTTTTTAATTTTCATTATTTTAGCCTGCCTTGATGACAGTCATCAGTGTTGTGGCCAAAATGTCAGCATATTAGATTATTAATTTGTTAATTTTAACATTTTTTATTTTTCCTTTAGACTGATCACTCTAACATCTACAAGTCATATTCACCTACACTCAAAAAGTATACCTCATCAATTTAAATTTGAGCAGATTCGTGATTCATATTCCTAGCTTCTTCGTAGATGACCTTGGGTGTGGTTAGTGAATCTCCTGTAGACTGTTCTTCACATTGAGGATTTTAAAGGGCAGTGGTTAATATGTAGAGAGTTTGTAAATATTTTGTAAGCTTTTGTTAATGATGTGGCAAGGAGAGAAAAAATGCTTTTAATCAGCCCTTTCTTTTTTCATTTGAATTGTAATTTTTCCTAGTTAGTTTTTTATATATATATATAATTTGTGCACCCAAGTTCATATTGGTCTGAGTAGTTAGAGATAGGTCTTATTGTTTTCCAGTAAGTGGTAATTTGGATTGTTTTAATTTCCTTATTAATTTGGTGTCTGGAATGTATTTATGTCATATATCCAGTATCAGTCCATGGCATTCTACTGTTTCGATCCGAATCCTTTACCAATTACTAAACATCAAAGAATAAAAATATGGTTTTTCAGATTGGCTATAGACATAAATTTTTCCACTTATCTTTTTATACATGTAAGGATGAGTAGCAATTATACAACTTGAGGAAGATTGTATTATTCTACGACCTTTTTTTCTGATGATTCTTTCTGAGTAATATAGTTTTTCTCTTTGAACCATAAGGCTATTTTATTAAGGAGCCATTTTGTACTTAGCTAAAATATCTTACTGTGCGAAATATTAAAAATCGATCCATTTAATAGTTGTCCTTCATATAGCAAAATATTACTGAGCTAATTTACAGTAAAATTAGGCAATTTCATCATTCTATCATGATAGATTATTTTCCCTCATAGTCTGTATTATTTTCAATAATAGTCTTTCTATTTTTCATTGATTTCATAAAACTTTACGAAAATGCATATATTTTTTTTAATAGTAAAATTTTAATTTTTACAAGATATATTTTTTTTCATTTGAGTAAGAATCTGTATTTCACTATTAATTATTGTTCTACAGTGTGGCAGCTTGTAATATTTGTCCAATAAAAACATTTTTTTAAATAAGAAGAGTAAGTACATTTATATCAGTAAAAGTCTGTGAATTTTTTTTTTTTTTTTTAAAGATAATTAAAATGTGAAAGTTCTTATAGTTTTTATATTTTTACTTTTTCCCATAGTTATCACAGTTATGCTAAGGATGACTGGTAAGTTACAAATATGTATTAAAAATGGATGTTTTAGAAATTCCTCTATAGTTCCTGTAAAAAAAAAAAAATAATAATAATGAGAAAGAAAAGCTAGTGCACAATATCCTTATCGTCTGACAGTCCTTTGTTTAGAATTGAATCTTTTCTATCTTGTAGTTGGCTTTATTGCATATAATGTTGTTTAATGTATGTTGATGTTTGTTTTTTGTATTTCCTCTCATTATGCATTCTATGATTGTCATCTTTATTTCTTATAACATAATATCTCAATTTGATATTAGTAGACTCCCAATAATTTACATTTTTTTTTAAATTTTATTTATTTATCTTAACCCTTTGATACAGGGTTTTTTTATGTTTCATTGAAAAAGATCTGAGTGATACTTCTTGTGCTATACATATCTCTTAAAAAATTTCTGTGAGTGCTTTTTCTTGCAAATTGTGGAAAACCTCGATGTTGCATGTCTAAAATGTCATTAGTTTGGGCGCCTAAATCATGATTTGGACTGGCTCCTTTTCATTCACTATAGGTTATAACCTGTTTAATATAGTGGTTTTCCTGACTCAAAACATTAACATAATAAAGAAAAATAATATGAAAAATACCTCTGTATATATTTATGTTGACAGGACTAGGTAAACAAAATATTGAATTGCTCCTAGCATGTTGGAACATAATTCTTCAAATCTCCAGAGGACCTTTAAAACATAATGTTGAAAATTTAAAATTTTAATTAAAACAAACTATGTTAGAATGCTCGGACCTAAACTAAGTGTTGTAGATCTGTATCGAAGGGTTAACTTGTAGGTAATAATTCGTTTTCCTTTCCTGTTATCTATAAATTATTTCGAGTCTACTGTAGTCCATTAAAGATTGCACGAGATCTATTCTGGTGAAAGTTAACTTATTTAGTCCAATTTATATTGTTGTTTTGCTTTAAGTTAAAAAAGCATGCCTTGCCATATAGTTTGGTATTATTAATAACTATTTTATGAGTTATGTTGCAGAGAAGGATTTGATTGTATGTCCTATTGCTGGTTTGTCTAGCAATTTTTCTTATCTATATACAGATTTACCTTATAATTCTCTTTTCTCCCATCCATATTTTCATTACAAACAATGAAGATATATATATATATATAGTTTAAATATATTAGAAATATAAGAATTTTTTTCTTTTGATTGTTGATCATTTACTTTCTTTCAAAAGTTGTCTTGTCTCTAAAATCCATGTTATTAATTCTAGGAAGTTGTCTCAAAATTGAATTTAAATGAACATTTAATCATCTTTTTCTAAAATGGTGTTTATTAATAAAGCTTATAAGCTTTATTAGACAGTGTTGCATTCTTTATGAATGAGAACAAGCGATTAAATAGTGAGATTTTTTTACTAAACATTAAGATGTTGCATCAATAAAATTTAACCTTACCCTACTCATTAATGAAGCTAATTAATAATAATAATAAATAAATAAAGGCTTAGCGAACCCGAAGGTTTGATGCTGACACCACCAACCATTGACCACAACCGTCTCTCCAACCCACTACTCCAAAACCCAAATCTCCCAGATCGGCGATTGCGGCCTTGACGCAATCCTCCCATCTATGTCTTGGTCTACCTCTTTGTTATTTACCTAACGGCTCAAAACTGGTCACTGTTCCCAAATCATTTTTGGCAAGAGGGAAAATTCCAGAATGAAGTGTTTCATCAAAATATTTTAATTTTTATCTCTGAAGATTAATTACTTTCCTTCAATAGAAATGATAATGTTTAGTATTGTTTAATACATATGTCTTCTACTTCATTCTTCCCTTTATATGGTCAAGTCGAGATTCAAAATGAGGCATCCTAGTAATGTCCTCCAGGCTCCCATAGCGTTTTCTTTGCATCTCAATCGCAGAGGGCCAGAATATGTTAGATGTATATTATTTTTGTGTGATTCAAGAACTGCTACAACTTTTTGATAGAACTAATAATTACATAATACCATAATTGCCTCTATATTATTGCTATTATGTATAATTTATATTTGTTCTTTTTGTTTTTGCTAAATTGCCTTGCTTGGAGTACATAGGGACAGTTATAACTAGAATAATTATTATTGTATTATTCTTAAGCTGATTCTTTTTTCTGTTTGAAAATTTTTTTAAAAAGTTTGTCTGTGTCCATTATATAGAGGTTAAGTACACTTGTGTTTGTATAATTTTAGACAGATGTTCTTTAACTTTTTTTTAAATAGATGTAGCAATGAAGTGTCTTATGCTGTTATGAGGAATTTTATTTTTTTATTCACTTAAGTTTCATTGATTTTACTTTCTTAACTACTTACAATAATTTTATCACTATTGTTAGGAGAAACAAGTCTTGCAAGTGGGCCTATTTCCCCTTAGCCAAATCTTGATAATTACTTAAAAGTAGTGGCCAGAATGGAATTAGGTATTCATTTCACTTAGTTTTAATTAAATTTTATTCAGGGTGGAGATTGAACTCGCACCATGATTTATATTAGTGCTCTGAAAACTCCCTCAGCCATCACGTCTGTCCTGAACTACCTTTATTAATGTTTTTTTTTAATCTGATTTAATTTAAATAACTATTATGCCCGGTTGCTAGACTATGACCTTAGCGAACCGCTAACTTTATTGATTTGCTAAGTAGATAACTGCTAGCTAATTTGTAACAACTTGATAACTTAGCGATTCGCTAAGTAGCTTCTTTATAAATCCAACAGATAGAGCTAGTGTAGTTGTTACATTTATGGAGCCTCTTTTACGGTTAATATCGTATATTTTGTTGTCGTCTGGTGCTCCTCACAGCCATATTTAAAAATTCAATCTTCAATGTTGGAATTGATCATTATTTTATCATTTCTAGAACGTCAGGTATCTTGTTAATATCCCTAACCTCAGAAAAGCATTGCCTGGATACTAGCTAACTAATTCGTTCGCTAACTTAAGCGGCTTGTTAACTAATCGTTCGCTAACTTTAGCGGCTTGTTAACTTATTGTATCGCTAACTTAGCGGTTTGTTAACGTATTGGCTTGCTAAAGTTAAACGATTGAATTATATGAGATATCTCATTCTGTATTGGATAATTTATATTATTTGTCGTTTATCACAAGGTTTGCTTACTTTCAAAATTTTAATCCGTTTCATATCAGGGCTTTCCAGACAGGTGCAACGCACTTCCAACAATTTTTTTCATAAAAACTTTTCTATTTCCAGTCACACTATAGGGTGTTCAAGTTAAAGTATCTAATGTCAAATAATGATAAATAAAATCTAAGGACGAAATTTAAAAAAATAAAAAAGTTTATTATTTAAAATAAATTTATAAAACGAAAAAAAAAACTGACTTTTGGAGTTGTGAGCGCGATCGCCCTATTAAGACCCCAGTGTCCCTTATGAGCTAGCCGGCGCTTTACCGCTGATCTTACAAAGCCTAGATCGTAATTCCGATGGGAGGGACTTTTTGTTTTTTAAAATAATTACTTTCCACACACACACACACACACACACACACCTATATATATATATGATTGATATTATATATATATATATATATATATATACACTAGCACACATATGTGTGTATACTTATAAGAATCAAATTTGGAATTGAGGATTGTGTGAAGAATAATTTTGAGCTGAAGGCAACATCACGAAGCAGCTATTGGGTATATATTTAAAGAAGAGGTTATTTAAAGAGGAGGGGAAGATAAAGGTTGTACAATGCAATTTTTATTTCCTTTTTGATTATCATTGTATTGTTAACTGTGAGTTGTTATTAACACTGTTTTACAGATCTGCCAGGATCTGATGATTTTTCGTGGCCGAAGGACACCCTTGGCCACTCTCTCCTTCCACAATTAGAATTAGTTTTCGTCCTTAAGGATGCTGTTTTAAGATGGCGGAATACTAATAGTTTTTTTTCGTCCTTAAAGATACTGTTTTAACGGTTTTTAAGTTATCTGATGGATAACTTCCGCCATTGTTGTCCTCCAGGATACTGTTTTAAAATATTTAACGATTTTAAGATGGCGGACTTCCGTCATTGATGTCCTTTTATTAATTTTAATTAACAATTTTATTAACAGATTTTTTTTTATTCTATTGATTTATTTATTTATTTTTATTTATTTATTTATTTTTTATTTATTTATTTATTTATTTTTTTTATGCTGATGGTGTAGCGCTTTCTTTTTAGCGAAATGTTTAAATTCATATTTTGAATGTGCCTTATGTCGAGTGACAAAACGCGTAGAAATATACGTACCATTTGCACCCCTACAGCAACCCAGGTTTACTGAAAATTGGGAAAAAATGGAGTATGATGAATGTTTATTTTACAGTAAAATTCATTAATGCTCTGAATTGGGTGAAAGAACACTGAACGAAACAAAATGAAACATTTAAAAAAATTCTTAGCAACATACCTGAAAAAGTCATGTAATTTAGATCAAAAATGATAAGGACGTTAAGCTCAAATAAAAAAAAAAAATCAGAGTTGGGCAAAATTTAATCATATTTATATTTTTATTTGACCTCTAATTTCCTGGAATTAATCACCTAATTTAATCATGATTAAATCTCCTAGTTCAATTTTTAGTCAATTAATGATTTAGTTAGTTGAAAAATCAACCAGAAGATTTAATCATGATTAAATTAGATGATTAATTCCAGAAAATTGGTTACCAAATATTTAAACATGATTAAACTTTGCCCAACTGTGATCTTTTTAAAATTTTATTTGGGGTTAACGCCCTTACCATCTCTTAATTACTTGACTTTTTGAGGTATGTTGCTAAGAATTTTTTAAAAGATTTTATTTTGTAAAAGAAATGTAATATGACCCAATTATGAGCAATAATTAATTGTGACTATATTTCTACGCATTCTATTAACTTTTTTGCGCAATGCATATATAAAGTTGAGATCCATCATCCAATTTTTTATTTACCAGGTATGCAAGTTTAAAATGTCGTTTATTTCTTAAAATATATACACAGTAATTTAAAAAAAAGTATAATATATTTTATTCAAAGTACTGACCCTCGCTTTCTACACATTTTGTCCATCTCTCGGGCAATATATGGATACCATTCCAAAAGAATGCTTCATCTTTATTTGAAATCCATTCATCGAGCCATTTTCGTACGTTTTCGAAATTGTTGAAGTGTTGCTCCGCCAATGAGTGTCCCATCGATGAGAAGAGGTGATAATCAGAAGGCGCCAGGTCAGGTGAATACGGCGGGTGGGGTAGGAGTTCCCAACCAAGCGAAGAAATCGTTTCCTTAGTCAATCTGGCTGAATGTGCAGGAGCGTTATCATGCTGAAGAATGACTTTGGCGTGCCTGTGAGCCCATTCTGGGCGTTTTTCGATCAATGCGTGACTCAAATTGATCATTTGTTGTCGGTAGCGCTCGGTATTGACTGTTTCGCCGGGTTTGAGAAGCTCGTAGTAGACTACTCCCTTCTGATCCCCCACCACACACACAGCATTGTCTTCTTCCCAAAACGATCCGGTCTTGCACTCGATGTGGATGGTTGTCCTGGCGTTACCCATGATTTTTTTCGTTTGGGATTCTGAAAATAAATCCATTTTTCATCGCCAGTTACAACTCGATGCAAAAAAAACCCTTTCTTTCGTGGCGTAAAAGCAGCATTTCGCACACAGTTTTTCGTTTTTCCATCTGTCGTTCGTCCAATTCATGTGGAACCCATTTTCCAACCTTTTGAATCTTTCCCATAGCTCTCAGGCGATCGGAAATGGCTTGCCTAGTGACATTCAACTGTTCTGCCATCATTTGTTGGGTTTGGGTATTGTCTTCGTCTAATAAAGATTGCAATTCGAAGTCCTCAAACTTTTTTGGTCGATTTTCTCGTTTTTGATCAGTAACATCAAAATCACCACGTTTGAAACTTTGAAACCAACGTTCACATGTCCTGACCGTTGGAGCAACATCGCCATAAGTCTCATCAAGAATTCGATGACATTCAGATGCCTTTTTCTTTTGATTAAATAAGAAAATCATGACATGCCGCAAATGCTCTTTATTTGGCTTAAAATTAGACATTTTTAACACCAAAGAAAGGTATGATACGTCCACGTAAACGACTTAAAAACAACTGACTTTTGTAAACAAATGACTAACAAACAAAATAGCGTTTAGAGATAAGCAAATCCTTCAATAGGCTAAGAGCGCATTCTATTGGAATTAAAACGACATTTTAAACTTGCATACCTGGTAATCACAATTTTATTTGTGATATATTGATTTCTAATTTTTTTTTATTATTTAAAAATTAATTGTATGATTAAACCGTTAAATATGATAAAACCGTTAAAACAGCAATCCTTAAGGACGAAAAAGCTAATTCTAATTGTGGATGGAGAGAGTGGCCAAGGATGTCCTTCGGCCTCGAAAAAACGTCAGATCCTGGCAGATCTGTAAAACAGTGTCCTTAAAAACTGTTAAAACAGCAATCCTTAAGGACGAAAAAGCTAATTCTAATTGTGGATGGAGAGAGTGACCAAGGGTGTCCATCGGCCTCTGGCAGATCTGTAAAACAAAAAACGTCAGATCTGGCAGATCTGTAAAACAGTGTCCTTAAAAACACTTAAAAACACTTAAAACAGCAATCCTTAAGGACGAAAAAGCTAATTCTAATTGTGGATGGAGAGAGTGGCCAAGGATGTCCTTCGGCCTCGAAAAAACGTCAGATCCTGGCAGATCTGTAAAACAGTGTCCTCATAGCATCATCATCATCATCCAAAACTTTTGATAAATTATGGGTAACCGTAGAAGAAGCTTCATAAATGTAATCAACAACACTAGCTTTATCTGTTTGATTTATACATAAGCTTTTTATTCTATTTACACTTAACGAATGTATAGTATCGATCTTCATGTTATAACAACAACGTATGTCATTGTCGAATCAAAAAACATATTGCTCAGTTAGCTATTGGTTCTAGAAGTCCATTTTTTTTAAATAGCAACGACCAAGATATAAAATTCGTAGCTTTGGAGCTCATTGAGAGCGGAAGTATGATTACTTTATTTTTGCTTTGATATTTTTTGTTTTCGAAACAGAAGGTTTGTTGAACTGTTACAACATTTAGCTATGATATCTGATGGTCTAGAACCGGGTGCTAAGAGAAATCTCATAAATTATCGATCCTATAACTTAATCGGACGATTTAACAAACCTTAACTATTATCCAGGCAACGCTTTTCATAGGTTATGAATATTGATAAGATACCTTACGTTCTAGAAATGATAAATTAATAATAAATTCCAACACTCAAGCTCATATTTTTAAATATTGTTAAGAGAAGCATCATACGATAATATGATATAAGATATTAACCGTAGAAGAGGCTCCATAAATGTAACAACTATACCAGCTCTATCTGTTAAATTTTTAAAGAACCTACTTAGCGAATCGCTAAGTTAGCGAACGATTTAGCTAAACAATAAGTTAGCTAGCTAGTGTTCTAGCAACGCTTCTCACAGTTTAGCGGACTGTTAGTTATTGATGAGATATCTAATGCTCTAACAACCGGGCATTAATGACATAGTAAACTCTATTTTGATAATAAAATACAGTAGAATCCCGATATATCATACATCTCGATAAAACGTAAGAAAGTGCTGTTCCCTTGGAAAAACCTCATTAATTTACTCATATGCATATGTATTAATGTATATATATCATAAAACAATGAATTTTAATCCCTTCGGTGTAACATTGTTTTTTTTTTCTCCAAGGTTTTTCTGTTAAATTGTAGTCTTGTTTTGGAAAAATCTTTTTAATCGGTATAAAACCATTCCGCTTGGTATTATGTATTTTTTCCCGTCTAAGGTTCAAAAACATCTTATAATCCATATTTTACCATTGCATTACAACTATTGAATTAGAATTGGGTTTTCGAGGATTTTATTTGTTTACACCGGATGTTACCGACTCATGTTGAGAATTGTTTGATTCAGTATTTTATCATGTCCCCTAAAAGAAAACATCTATCTGTTAAAATAAAAAAATAAATTATATAAGCAATAAAAAATGGTGAAAAACTAATTAATGTTTAAAATTCATACTACTATATTTAAATACAGTGTTTTTCATGTATACAAGTATGCACTAATAAAAATATATTGAATATGTAAAATAAATTGAAAAAAAGTAAACAGTATATATGTATTTTATAAAATAAATGAAAACTTTCGGTGTATCGTATTTTTATTTTTTACATGCGATATATCATAATTTCATGAACATATCGTTATATTGTACTTATTCTTTGTCCCCTCTTCTTCTTCTTCTTCTTCTTCTCCTTTCTCTTCCTCCTTAGTGCCTTTCAGTGTGAAGGTGCCTCTGTCCAGGCAAACCAAGCCTCTCGATCCCGAACCAGCACCCTCATGGCCTTCCAGTTTTTGCCTCTCTTCTCTTCCACACTGGGGATGTAGTTGGTCCATTGAGTTCTGTGTCTCCCTCTGGGATGTTTTCCTGTTGGTCTGGCCCCCTTGAAGATAAATATATTGGGATTTTACTGTATTTAAAACTAGTTGAACCTTTTTGTATGAAACATTATTTTTTACTACATTTTTTTCTTTGATAATTTTATTTAACTAACCACACAACTTAGTTCAATCAAGTAAACATTTAGTTATGGTATTATCTGGGATCTCTGACAAAATGTTTCTTTCCATGCATGATGAAGTATAAAAGTTTCATTATGGCATTTGAATCTAGCATGTCAGTTTTCATTGTTTTGGTCTTCATTTCAGATGCTTTAATGGAGATTAGAGACTATTGATACTTGAAGAGATTAGGTGTTGTTTTGTATTTTGTTCAATGTAGAATGTTTTCTTTTTTCTTTAGTATGTTTTAAAATTTTCTGTTCATGGAAATTGAAATCTTGTACTTTATAAAAAATTAATTCAAAATTTATGAGTTCTCTTCATGACAGTTTTTTTTTTTTTTTTTTTTTTTTTTTTTTTTTTTTTTTTTTTTTTTTTTTTTTTTTTTTTTTTTTTTTTTTTTTCAATTTTCATCTGCCTGATAATGGCCATCAACTATAGGAACGAAATATTGGCAAAAAAAAATAAAAGTATGTTTGTTAATATCAGACATTGCCTACTTTTTTATGACATCCTTCTCTACATCCAACTCTATATATTTAGTTTATCAGTGTTTTTTTTTTAATAACATATTTGTCAAGGGAGGGGTCCTTTTTTAATATATTTTACGATTTTTTTTATTTGTCAGTTATATTTTGTACGGTATATTATAATAAATAAATATATATATCTTCAAACACACATCTTATAGCTTATGAAACACATCAGTATTTCTGAATGTCTAATTTTTATTTATTAAAAGAACATTTTTAGAAATGAAAAGACTTCATTCGTTAAAGAAAATTAAGAAATTTTTTATGAAATCGATATTTTACTATTTTTGTGACTTGATGCTACATCTGCTGACAAATTATAAATATATCTCTATGTATAAGGTTAAATTAAGTGTGGGCAGATACAGTTTAAGCATTATGGACCTACATTTTAAACAAAGTTAATTAACAGAAAGTAATGTTGATGTTATAAATAATTTTTTTGTCTAATTTTCTGCTGATCTTTTAACCAATTACTTTTGTTATTATGATTACATTGTTTACACTATTAAACACCCAAACTTACCTTTCTGAACTAAATACTCTCACATTGAGGCACTTATTCTAGGAGTTTTCTTGGTACAGGAGGCTATGAAAAAATGTGGTCTACCTTGTCAGTTATGGCTACCTCTATTAGACCTTGGACTACAGTGAAATTTCGATAAGTCGAAGTTGAAGAGTGAACAAATTTACTTTGAGTTATCGATTCTTCGAGATAACAAATTTTTGAGATATCAAGTTTACAAAAAATATTTTTCTGTGTTATCGAGTTTTTCCTATAATAAATAATTTATGATATGTGTGTATATCAGGGAATGAATTTTAAACAACTTAATGTTTTAAATAATATATTGGAAGAAACATTAACAGAAATGGAGATACTACTGCAAATAAAATAATAAAATACATAATTCAAAATGGTTTATAACTTTCTATTGCATATAAGTGGTGGTGCGACAATCTATCACATGCTGAATTGGATGCAAAGCAGCATAGACATCAATTTCTACCCCTGGTTGATTAAAAAAACAATTAACGATAAGCGAGGCTAGAATTGAGATGGACTGGTTTATTCGTGTTCATGGTTCTAGGAAACTTTGACTTCTCGGAAGTCGTGTAGAAAAAAAATTTTACTTCGAGTTTAGGAATATTAAATGAAATATATGAAATATATTATATGAAATTCCTCATATAAACGTAATCGGAAAATGAAGTCATTTTGACTTACCGAGTTTTCGATTTAACGAGTTTCGACTTATCAAGCTTTGACTGTACTTTCTACTGATACCATTATTGACATTTTCTGAATTTCATATGATACCTAAAAGATTATTCAACATAAAATTAGGGTCAGATTGTGCCTATTCGACTGTAAATTATACTTATATTTTAATGATAGTTCTAGTAATGTTTTTATTGAAATCAGTTTATGACAAGATTGTTTTTATATGAAACTTTGCAACTATTGATGATGATACATGATGCTTAGTTTATTTTTTTAGATAATAATTTATATAATTTTTTTCAGGAATAGTGCTTACAGTACAGCTGCTGGAATGTCACATTCAAATCCGTTACTTATGAATAACGGCCTAATGCCGCCTCCTCATTTGCAGTATGGCTCTCATAATAACAATAACAACTCGGGTCAAAAGTTCCCTCCTCCTCTGATACCTGTCAATGGAAGTAATCCAAGGTAATTGACATAAGCAATTAATTTATCTTTCAATTCTATAAATATTATTTTATTTTTTAAGTAGTTTTTAATATAGTTTTTTATATTTACTTTAGACATTATGATGGGGAATGGGGAGACAGGCATTGATGGTAGGATGTAGTCCTACCACTAGCCTGGTGCCTCTAATTCGTTCTCTATTCCGGATTAGGAAGAACAGGAGTGTAATCTACGACAATGACAGTACCTCAGTGCACAGAGTACTAAAAGAACTCTAGTACTAGAGCAGGACTATGGAAAAGACAAACCAATGATCACTTTGTTAATGGCAAAGTGCACAAGGCCTTACAATTTTTTTGTGAGTTAGAATGTTTGGAGGTTCCTAACAAAAGTTAATACAGTTTTCATACCGAACCGGTATACCACAAAATACACTAAAAATATTCATATACTTAAGCATCTGATGATCGTAAGGTAGCCCTTTGAGGGTTAGGAAAAGGTTATGGGAAAAAAGATGAGACAAAATTTCTTACTTGGGGACCAGTTTCCTGACTTCACATATAATGGTCCTCTTGTGAGATATCAGTCTATGCAGTGAGTAAAACAGACTCAAACAAAAGGTAAACCTTCAAACCTTGAGGAGAGAAATTCATCTTCTGTATTTAGGAGGATAAAGATAAGGCAAGGCAGAGGGCGATGAAGTACAAAAACTAACTTTTAACTGAATGTGAAAGCTGCCTGAGGTGAAATACTTCAGCCAAAGCTGGCAGATTTTATCTCAGACGGGAGTTCAATAAAATTAAAGATTGTTATTATTAATAATGGAATGTAGTGCTACATTCCAGATAATAAAGACTTTTCTTGCTCTAGCATCGATTTCCAGTCTACACAGTTGAGGAGTGCTTTAAGTTTTTGACACCAAGTAGGGTTATTGAATCGGGAGCAACACTTGCAATCGTATTTTTGGTCTTCTGACATGCCTTGTACCTAGATAGCTCAATGAATTGACAGATATCCATATATATGTATATACACACATGGTTTACAATACAATAAGAATTAAAATTTTACGAGCAATTTCTTTTGGATAATTATTGGAGTTCAGTTTTGTTGTTTGCTGGGTAGTCCAGTACCAAGATCCTTATCACTAGTAGTATGTGTGTGTGTATATATATATATATATATATATATATATATATATATTTTTTTTTTTTTTTTTTTTTTATTTATTTATTTAAGTATATTAGGATTCTTAGTTATATTAAAAATATTGTGGCTCATTACCGAGTTTCCACATAACCTTACATTAAAGGATTGAAAAAAAAAACAACAGGTTTAGATGTTTTTATATACATTATTCAAGCCTATTATGAAAGGCTGCTGAAAAGTGTGTACAACCAGTCAGTACTGGGGCAAGAATGTGGTCTAGCCATATGAGTTGCAAGCCAAGTGCAATATAGGAGAGTTAATCTCGTAACAAAATTTTATGGTTCTGAACTTTAATTATTAAACTAAACATGGGCACATGGTTAGAATGGATCCCAAAAGATTGAATAAGCAGATGTTCGATAAAATTTACACCCTGAAAAACCAGAGTGGTTATGCTAAGCAGATGAAGGAAGAACTGAAGAGGAGTGATATCACTGGTGAGGACTGCCTGGATCGAAAGAGATTCAGGAATAGTCTTAAAAACATCAGGGTTCTTGAGAAAGAGAGAAGGCTGCAAACGTCAGAACGAATGAGGGATTATGTAGAAAAAGGATTGAGTGTGTTATAAATAAAGATAGATTTGATATCTGTGTGGACCTTTGTTGTCCATCCTGAAAAAGAAAAAAAAATTGTTTAAATAATTGATTTACTTCTATTTATTTATTTATTTTTTTAAAATTAAAATTTACCATTTTCACTATATATGATCCTCTTCATCTTTAGCAAATGATTATGTTCACTGTATAATCCATTTATAAAAAAATTATTTATGAGAATATTTTTTAATGATGTAATTTGATTTTTCTGTAGTAACAGGTATTTTGCGACTGCGAGTGATGTGATTGATCTCTCGTCACCACCACATTCGCCGCAAAGGTCTCTCATTATGAATGGCAAGCAAACTCCGCAACCAGCACATCAAACATCACGACAACCTCAACAGAGCCCCCAAGCTCAATCTCCTTCGCAATCACAGAAACAAGTTGAAAACAATATGGGCTGGAGCAGGCTAATTCCTATTAGTGATACGCCTGCCAGGCAAAGCAATCATTTTCCTTTTAAGGTTCTTGCACTTATTTATTCTTGTTATATTTAAGAGAAGCTATGTATTTTCAGAAATGTTCTGGTTTATTAAGCTTTATCAATTTTATTATTACCATTAATTTTACAGTCCTGGGAATACAGCATAAAACTTTTCTAACGTCTTTGAAAAAAGTAGCTGAATCACTTTTATTTAAATTGTTGTTATCATACTCTTTTATTTGATAATTTTTTTCTTTTATAGTAATCGATTTTCATAATATTATCAAATGTAACCACAATACTTTCCCACCAAAAAAATTGATAAGGTTTGCAGAAAATTTTAGGATTTGGTGAAAAAAATTGGTAAAAGCTTTTAGATGAAGGCAACATTTTTTTCTTTTTTAACATTTAATTTAAATTTATTTTTTCTATTAAATGTTTCCACAATAAATAGTTTAAGTATGTTAACAACGCATTTGAAAAAATTTCCATTAGAGCATTCGAACTCTGATTGCTATGGAAAGAATGTTGTTTTTTTTTATTCATAAGGGTCTTTTCCCAGAATAAATCAAGAAATTATTTATTTAAAATCATAACTATCAACTCATGTTTTATTAACATCTATTTATAAAAAGTTATTAACAAAATTCTACTATCTTGTATTTTAGATGCAGAAGGCATTGGTTAATGGAAAAATGGTTCCTTGTATCAATGCTAAACCTTATGTATATTCAGAACTATTAATGACCGTTGACGACCTGCTGGAATACTTCTTTCCTGGTGTGAGTTTAGCTAAATGCAGAGAAGTTCTTCAAAATGTTCTACAAGTTACTCTTTATTCAGGAAATTTGTAAGTTGTTTATATATTGTTTTTCTTTTAGAAATAGTAATTTATTATAAGAATAGGTTATTAAAGAATGATGTTTTTTGTTTTCTTTGTTCAGTCATAATTTATTCTCCACTGCCCTTTTCTTAGTTCTATCAATTTCACCTTGAAACTTATGTCATGCCTCAAATTTCTCGTAAGGGTGTGAAAGGATTGGTAAATTTGTAGGTCGTCATTATGGAAATATATATTATTCAAATTACGTGGAAATTTTCCCGTTCCGTACCCGAATAAACCTCTAACTCAAGAGCGTGGATTACAAGTTGCAGTTGAGGAGATGTAGTTTTTTATTTAATAAGTTTTTTTTTTAATTTAATAGAAAACAGAGTTACTTTTATTTTATGTACATTTTTTTGCATTTCTTACAGGCAGCAGAAAACTGTTTTGAGAGAAAATAACAAGTGTAAAACTCTGACTGAAGTACTTCCTCTGATTCAGCTGAAGGACGTTATGCAGTATATGCCCCAGTTGAAGTAAGTATTATCAGATTTAATTTATTTGATCTTATTTTTTAGTTGGCTGTTAAATAAAACTTAATTTTCATTTGTCACTAACATAAGAGGCGAGGTAGCTCTGAAGTTAAAGTAACGGAATCCTTTTCAAATAATAGTTTTACAAATATTTCTAGGGTCTTCTAGGTTCTAAGGTGTTTACCTGACCTTGGATATTAGATGATGAGGAAGTCTATCATTTGACAGATTTTACTTTAAATTAAATGTGGAGTATGTGGATTTAGAATTATCATTAAATGCTAAAACATCAAGGTGAAAAATTCTCGTGAAATCTCTTATTTATCTCTTAATGGCGTTTCCTGTGTACATTATTGTAGATCGCAGCCGATTTTCCTACAGGATCAATTGCATTGGTTAGATATGAACAATGCATTTCCCTGTCTAGCCAGCATCAGAAAATCTGTTATGAAATGCTGAATTCCGATCTACACTAGTGTATGCTAGGTTTGTTCTCAGGTCTTGGCTAGTGGGGTCCACCCATTCCTCTTATTTTTTTATTCTTGGTATAAAAGGTAAAAAAACAATTAATTAATTAATAAGAAGTAGGTATGTTATTTAAGAAATCAGAAACATGCTCTTTTTTTGGAAATACATTGATACTATTTGAATTTTGAAACTGTCACTAGCTTGTTCAGTTTTTTCTTTTAAAGATCAATGTAAACTCATGACTTCAAAGCTGACCAACTATGTTGGGTGCATGTAATATTGAAAATAAATTAAAAAACCAATTTGATTTGCCTATTTACACTTGCTTCTGAAAATTCATGGAAAATATTAAGCAATAATTAGCTATTGCATTATCATAAGAAAACTACTGTGAAAATCATAATAATATAATGGGAAGCATGATAGCTATTGTCGAGCGAGTTAGGGAAGGGTCTCAGCTCGCTCAGTGCATAAGGTCATGAGTTCAAATTCCACCTGGGTGGGTTAAAATTTCTTTCGGAATGAATCTCCATCTTCCCACCAGACTAGAATAGGTTAGTAACTTGTAGGATAACCCTCCTTCCTGCCCTAGTTGGAGTATGTAAGGACGTTAAGCCCCAATAAACAACAAACATATTCACAGAATTAAAAAAAAAAATTCATTTATTTTTTTAAATTTTTACAGATATGTCATGGAAAGGCATATGAATACCAGTGGAGAAAGTGCTGCAAAACGTGCGAGGATCAGCTAGGAATACGCTGGGGTCAGCAGTGGCTGGCCTAGGCAAGAAGACTGCAGCTCGTGCAATAAGCAACATGCTTGGCCCCCCGATTCGAGGTTCACACATTATTGGTAGATGCCTTTCTGATGATAAAGCACATGTCACACATTTTTTGTTCCTTTTTAGTGTCTTAATGACAACTTGTAGATAATGTAATGTCTGTGTGGCTCGGTGGATATAGAATATACAAAAATATTTATTTAGTATATACAATATATATTTGTATACAATGTACCAAAGTTATATGCTTTTATTAAAGCAGCTAAATGTTTTTTTTTTTTTTTGTTTTTTTTAATTTTTAAACCTAATAAAGTTATTTTAATGTTACTTGTCTATTCATATGAATTGTGGCCATAGTAACAATAAATAATATAATTTTTTTTTTTCTTCAAAAAAATTAATGGCGGAATCTGAAAATGTGAAAAGTAAATAATTTATTCTGTATAGGTTTGTTGAATACTCATTGTCTAGCATAATTATTAGAAGGTAATATAAGATTCAAAAGATAATTATGATTATCAATTTATATGGAGTTCTATGTATGTCGGTTTCAAGTTTCGTTTAATAATATTTCTACTTTTAATCAGGTGTACCTAGATGTTATCATTACTTTCAGAATCGTTTCTAATTTTTTTTTTTTTTTTTTTTTTTTTTTTTTTTTTTTTTTTTTTCTATCAAGTTTATCACACGTTCCCTTAAATTTTGTATTGCCAAAAATAGGTTCATGCTATATGAATGTAAAAAAAAAAATATATTCTGTTAAAAATATTGGGCATTATTTTATCTGTTACATGAAAAAGAAAAAAAAAAATCTATTATTTTTTTCAAAAACATGAAATTTATTACTTTTTCTGTTATGTTAGCGTGTTTGAAAAAGTGGTTTAAACAATTAATAAATTTATTTTTTATTGAGCTTATTAATTAAAAATATATCGTGTGAATTTTCTTGTTTTGAAGGCACAAGATGGGGGAGAGAATTTACTGCTAAAAAATGTTTACATATTTAAATATACGTTTTCTACCATGATTTATTAAGAGTTATACATTCAATAATAATGAAATGCATTTGTTTAAGTTTAATGATTTGTTTAATATAAAAAGGCTTGAGAAATTCTGAAGTATGATCATGTCTAGACAAATAGGTTTTTTTATTTTCCATGTCAAGAAAACAAGATTTTTATAAGCTTTTTAGCTGTAAAAATTATATATCAATTGATTTCATTTGAACATTACAATTTTTATATTATGAACATATTTGAATGACCATGAAACATAAGGTGATAAAATTTTATTATATTAACTCACTATTATTTATCTTGTAAATATATAAATATATACATATATATAAATTATGGGTCATTATATTTATATTGTAAAATAAATAAACCTATTGTACATAAAGACCCTATTATAAATAAATGTATATAGTAATTTAAAGTAGTATATAAATTTGTGTAATTACGACTTTAAAAAAATATATATAAATTCATAAAATATTGGAGCTTTTTATTAATTACTTTTTGTAGAAGTGTAAAGCGATAGTTAACATGCCAATATTTATTAAAACTATAGAAGGTGAAATTTCTACAAATTGTCTCATTATGTATTGTAAATAGTAAATACCTAACAAATCACGTTAATGAAATCGTTTGTTTCCTAATGATGTATTTTTCATCTTTAAACTTATAAAGCAAGTGGCTTTCCTTGCTTTCCATGGATTCAGTTGCGAATGTTTCTGTTATGTTGTGTTGCCTGATCCAATATTTATAGTAAATTTCTTATTTTTTTCCGATAGAAAAAAAAATGTATCTGCATTTCAATTATTTACAGTGCTCATTATCACTGCTTTATATAATATGCTTATAAAATCTATTTGCCTGTTTAAAATACAAAATTATTGCAGCTCCATATCTGTCATCATAACAGTAACATCAAAAGTAATCTCTAATATAATAGAAGAGAATCGACATGCCTAAATGACAAAACTCTTAAAAGTTGTTAAAACATTTGAGATATCTCTTGAATATGGAATAACAGATTTAAATAATTAGAAGAGTCTCAAGCAACAACAACGATTGGTAAGGCAACATCAACAATTTCATGATATAATTGTATATCATAAAAATATATATTAGAATGAATATACATATACACTTGATTACAATGAATATATTGGAAAATGATAAATGCAGCATTCTTGTTTCTGATGTATTGTTAATGTTGAGAGACAGCTTAGGAAGAAAATAAAAATATCTATTAATGTATTCTCTTTAACTAATTGCTGTTTTACAAAACTTTCTTTTTTCAGTTCTTAAATTTTTTTAAACTGTTTATGAACTGTTCATGTTATTATAAAAACATTGACGACAGATGATATTTAGTTATTGTTCTTTATATAATTTTTTTTTTTTTAATTTATACTAATTGTTGAAATTTATATTTATATCACACCCATTCAGTGTACTAAAATCAGTGCATTTGTGCAAAAAAAAAATTGTTTGATATTTTCTCAATTTAATCACTGAAGGGATTGAATTACACTAAATATGTATTTTTTACTTTTAATATTTGAGTTCTCTAATAATAATTGATTTATTTCATTTTTAAACTTTACTTTCTGTTTTTGATAGCAGACAATCACTAAAGGCCTGTAATATTTTTTCCCCTTGGTGTTTAATTTTGTAACTGATTAAAATTTTGAATGATTACTTTCATGAATGTCAATTTGCCTAAGAGATCTGAAAGAATGGTTTTGTAAATATTTCTATCCCTGAATAGTCTGTAAATGTTATATTAAAAAAAAAAAAAGAACATAATATATTGTGGTGATAGATTATTAATGTTAGACCGCAGTATACTACTTTTTTAATTTTAAATGTTTAACATGTATCAAATACAAAAATGAAATTTTGTTATATTTATTTATGTTTCTTAGAATTGTATACGTAAGTATTAATGTTAATAAATAATTTGAAAATGTTTATATTGTTTAATATAATTTAATCTAATGCCTCTTAAACTGTCTACAGACCCCAAAAAAATTGTAGTGTAAAAAACTAAAAAAAAAACGCTTCTATAGCAAAACGAACTAAACCTATCATCGACGAAATCTAATGATCTACACCTATTAGTATATAACATTTTTTTATTTGATTAGCCATTTTTGTGTTATAGACTCTTAAACATGACCAAAACTAACTTGGTGAAATTCGTCGATTTTTGACGATTGTAGCTAAACCCTAATTTTTGTATGTAATTTTGCAAAAATCTGAAAAATGTTGGGGTTTTTTGTTCCTCAAAAATTTTTCCCCTATTAAATATAGTCACATATTTGATATTTCATTCTCAGGACCCATCTGGACCATACTGAATCATAAAATTTACTTCACCTTTTTCAAGGCAGACTCCCTTCTTGGGGGTGTTTCTACTGGACTAAGTAAGAATATTAAAACTAAGTTGTGCAATTATTGTATTGTCATTGGTCCTTGACACATGTGTAAATTTTAAAGATAATCAAATAGCTGGAAATTGGTGAAAATTATGATACAAGATCCTGTTACATACAGGAGAAGTTAATAAAAGCCTATTAAAAATAATTTATGAGACAATTGTTGTCAAACTGTTATTAACACAACTACTATAAAACAGCCTCTTTTTATTAATTTCCTCATATAAAGGCCATTTACTTATGTTATTGACATGGCCCTTGCTTAAAAGGCATACTACATAAATAATTGCAAGAATACAAAATCAGAAATTGGTTGTTTTAATGCACATAATAAAAAAAATGAAATAAAGTAAACAAGGCACAAAGAAATAAATAAAATAAACCAGAAATTAACTATGCTTCCCACCATTAGTTTGTCCGTCTCATTTTTAATTTTAATTTAAGTCTGTCTTAAATTTAAATAAGAAAATTTTGTTCTGACTGGCCATGTATCATGTTTGATAGTATTTTTTTTTTTTTTTTTTTTTTTTTTTTAGATTGTATCGCTCTCTTTCTGATAATTAAATTCATAAAGTACATCTTCATTACATATAGTCTGATTGCAAAGTTAAATCGTTTTAGATATTCTTTAGTGTTACCATGTTCTATAAGTTAACACTGAAAAAGTTCTGTTTTGTCAGTTTGTAAAAATAATTAGATGGGTACAACAATCTCACCTCTTCTGTTGATCACTGATCTTTAGTCAGTCAAATAAAACCTAAGAAATAAATAACTATACCGTTCAAGGTTGTGCAATTTATTTTTAAAAAAAAGTCATAATGGACTTTCTCATGCCGCTTGATGTGGAGTAATTTCTGTTCAGTCCTTGTTCCCAAGTCAATTGCAATTTAGACTTTCCTGGCGCAAGATTTCTAGTTTTTCGTTGAATCAGTTTTAATCAAGACTGGTGATTAAAACCCTCAAAGTGATTAAAACAACCAACTGCAACCCAACCCCCAATGGATTTATTTCTTATCAGTTTATTTGTCTGTTGGGCATTTTAGATCTAGTATATCATCCTGTAATATATTTTACAAATTAAAAATATAACATTAAAGAGTTCACAAAAATATCTAAATATTAATAATATATGTTTAATTTTTCGTATTCACATGTATATCCTGAGCTTGAAGAAAGTACTGTCTGTAAAAAGTTTGTTTGTTTGTTGATGCAAATTAAGAATATTAACTTTAAACTTAAACCTAATGTGAAAATAAAAACAACTAAGAGAAAGAAAAGGCAGTCTAAGGTATTATATTTGAGGAGTGCAGTCAGGAAATTACAATAACAATGCAATTTACATTGCAAGCCTTTATCATCAGAGCTGGGTGAAAAAACAAAAAATGTATTCTCATATCTTTTTGTTTCCTTTCTAGCTCTGATGAGGCTTGCAATTAAAACAGAGACATCGACACAATAAAGTATTGCAATTTTATTTATTTCTTGTCAGCACACCTCAACTTTCTTCTTCCTTGTATTTTGTTACAGTCAACCATAAACAATGAAATATTTTTTAAGCAAACATCTTTAATGTAAAACCTAGATTAGTTACTATAAACATTCATCACAACCTAAACTACAATGAATGTAGGAAATGTAAGTTTTATGTCAATTGTTATCTTTAAAAAAAAAAATTTAATAACATATCATAAAAATTTTAAATTCAGAAGTTTAGATACACATAAATCTTTGAAAATATTTAAGCAATGGTAATATACTAATAAAACTTCATGAACATAAAAACATTTTTATTGAACAATATATTTATAAAAATAAAATATATCAACAATAACTATAATACAAAGCACAAGATTTTATATGTATAACTAGGAACTGTCTTCAGAATCAAAATACAATTGTTGGAAAACCTGGAACTCTAGTTCTGATACTCCTGCAACATTAATAGAAAAATATTTCGATGTAGAATTTAAAACTTTATCAATTCCTGGATTTATTAGATGCCTTTCACGTGGCTTTATCTTGGAACTCAGTTTTTTGTACTTGCCAGTCCTATTTAAAAATTCATGCCTTACTTTAATATAATCTAAAGGGTGACTGAGGATTCCATGTTGTACTATGTCCATGTTGGATACACCCATTTCTTCGTTTAAGTATTTAAGCTTATTAGAAACACTTTCCCAACTTTCATTTAACACTTCAGGGGATTTCAAGAGTATCTCATAGGCATATTTTTTAGTAAACACTGATAGCAAGTTGATACAGGTCTTTTCAAGTGTTCGGCTATCAACTAATAGTATCATGGGATGGGATTCAATGAGTTTTGTTAATGAATTACCACCAAACTGGCATCTTTCAAGAATTTCTAAAGGTGAATCTAATAGATTTCCATTTAAATAAGAAAATTCAGGTTTGGAAGCAATGGCTAAAGCACTGTCATTTGATAAACCTACATTAATTAGTTTTTCATTAACACTATAATTCCATTTTTGAACAGTAGTTTCGGTACCTTGCACTACATTACTAGCTGGATGCTGTGTGCTGCCAGAATATCTGCAAGCAATTTTTAAAACCAAACCAGCTCCAACAACTCGACGTAAATGAGCCATTGACTGAGCATGAATCTTAGTTAAAATCAAAATACACATCTAAGAAGGTTATATTGCTGGTTACACACTGGGAGCGGGCTTGAGTGGCTTTATCTTGATTTACGTAACTGTTACTTTTTAAAACAGGTTATTTTCAGAAAATAACGGACTGAATATTACACAATTAACTATTAGTAATATTTATTTATATTCAAATTATTTTAAGTTTTTTTAAAAAACGTTTTCGTACAGCCCGGGAGGGAGAGAAAAACATAAAATAAAATAAAACAGTAATGTTGACTATGGAAATAATTTTTTATTTCAATTCTTAAAATAAAATTAAACAATCAGAAATTTCTAAACAAGCGTATGACTGAAGTATTCCATGCATTTTAGAGATTTAAAGCGACAAAAGAACTCTGCAGTGCCACAGGCCAAAGAAAGGGAACCCAGTTGCTTGAAAAACTTAAGAATTAATATAAAAAATAGTAAAAATTCAGTCCGACATCACCTCAATGACATAAAAAAAGACTCCTTAATAAACATTATTTTATTAACACACATATTAATAAATATTAAAATAAAACTGTTAAAATTTTAATAAACACAAAAAGTTCATAACTAACTCTTCTCCCTGGCAGAGAATAATAAAAATGCCAGCAAAGGGTCTAAACTTTAAAATATGAGCTATCCAAATTTTACACAAAACAATTGGTAAACTGTCATGTTTTATTTACAGGTAAAACCACTCTTATTTATTGAAAATAACGTAATAACTTATCACTTATTCATTTAGTCAACAATGTAATGTGATAAACAAAATTATCAAAGAAAGTTATTACTTGAGACTAAGCCTAAACATAAATAAATATGTTTAAGAAATAAGATTAAACATTATTATTTTTGTTATTAATTTAGTCCATCCCTAATCCAAATTCTTTAATTAGAATCTAAATAATATTAATTGATATGGTAAAACGATTAAAATATTTTAAATAAAAACCATGTTCGTTGTTTGCCTTCTGAACCAATAATCTTGAATAAATAGTGTTGAGAACAAAAAAAAAAAAAAAAAAAAAAAAAAAAAAAAAAAAAAAAAAAAAAAAAAAAAAAAAAAAAAAAAAAAAAAAAAAAAAAAAAAAAAAAAAAAAAAAAAAAAAAAAAAAAAAAAAAAAAAAAAAAAAAAAAAAAAAAAAAAAAAAAAAAAAAAAAAAAATGGAGCTCGAAAAAGGATTTTTTCGTTTTATTTTTTACAAGTTTTCACAGAGCTTTCATTTCAGAAACAATTCATATTCATTTATTTGTACAAAAGTTAAAAATAGTTCAATTTTACGCAATTTTTAATGATAAACTAAGTAAACTTTCATTTGTACGAATCTATTCAAACTTCAAATCTATTCAAAGTTCAACTTTAGACCACAAGAACGCAGTACAAATCAAGAACCCATACATCCCATAGTACGGTTCAAAAAGTTCGATTTTTTGCCATCAGAGGTCAGCACAATGCAGGGCAGCTACAAATAATTGAAAATAATGCCACCAGAGGTCAGGACCAACCAGGGAACCTATGTCGGGTGTAAACAGTTCCAAATAGTGCCACCAGAGGTCAGCACCAACCAGGGAACCTATGTCGGGTGTAAACAGTTCCAAATAGTGCCACCAGAGGTCAGCACCAACCAGGGAACCTATGTCGGGTGTAAACAGTTCCAAATAGTGCCACAAGAGGTCAGCACCTTATAGACAGTTTATTTTTTGGAATTTCACTAGAAAATTTTATTTTGTATCAGGATATTAGGAGTTCACAGGAGCTAAGCTTGCCTGATCATTGTAGTTCTGGTTCCCTCCACCAGATGCCAGCACTGCCCAGCTCCTAGGTTGGCCCTGGAATTGAGCTCCTGTTAACTCCTAATATCCTGATACAAAATAAAATTTTTAACCAAAATTTGACATCGTCAAAACTCGGTGCTGGTCTCTATCGGCGCTTACTGGAACTAATATTCTTCATCTATTTGCTGATTTGTGCTGCACTCTTTTAACAATAATTTGAACTAAATTAAATTAAAAATTTCAAATTTTGTATTTGATATTGTTAAAAAGTTATCGAGTATTGTGATTAAGAAAATATTATCGATTTTACTGCCGCGGGTGCCAGTATCGATTTATTTTATATTTACAGATATATTCGATATGAGGGTCGATTATTAGGTTATCGAGTATTGTGATTAAGAAAATACTATCGATTTCACTATTATAAAATAAATTGCACCTTAATGACAGTTTATTTTTTAGAATTTCACTAGAAAATTTTATTTCTTATCAGGATATTAGGAGTTCACAGTAGCTGGGATGGCCTGATCATTGCAGTTCTAGTACTGGCGCCCGTAACAGCGAATTCGATAGTATAATCTGAATCTATCGCGGGCGCCAGTACCAATTTATTTTATAATAGTGAAATCGATAGTATTTTCTTAATCACAATACTCCATAAGCGGTAACGGTCGGGTTAAGAGGAGGCAGCTCCTAGGCCCGCCGAGAATACCTTTTATCGATTCTTACCTTCTTCCGATTTATTTCGGTGTTTTAGTCGCTACTTTTCGAGGGGAAAGGTTATTCTCATTTATTTACGAGAAACTTTAAACCCCTGTTCAAAGTAATATTAACTTCTGTTTACCTTATGATATTAAAATGAGAAATAAGAAAATGTCAAAATAGAAGACAATAAATCAATTTTGAATTAATTTTATATTAAATGAAAATTAATATAATGCTAAACCACCAGTGATGTTAATTCCTGATAAACTTTGTGATCTGAGGGAAGTGTAAATAACATATTATAAATATTTAAAAGACAGAATCCGTAAGTATTTATTTCACATAACTCCTATTTATTTAACATTTGCAGCTACATGTTTCGGAGACAATGCTCCATTATCATTGGCTTCTAAAAATGTTTAAAAATACATTAATCTATAACATTACACCAATAGTTATACAATTATATAATGTCATTTACCTCTTAATCTGTGATTATTTTCACATTGTCCATTCTCCATGTTATAAAGGATATTATATAAGACAGAATCCTTAGTGAAAGTTATTATGTTAATTTCTGCTATATTTTCTCAAGGGAAGTGGAAATAAGAAAATATGAAACCTATGATATACTTTCTCACATTTATTTTTAGATTGATATGTTTTATTGAAATAATTATACAATCTGTCTCACTTTAGGGCAATAAGTATTATGGATGACAAACAATGCATTCACAAAATATGCATACTGAAATTTTATCACTTAAATTGATACAACAAATAAAAATATATAAAACACCAAATCCATGTACAAATTAATGTTCTTAAGTTTTGTAACACTTTTACACATTAGATAAGAGGAAATAAGAAAACATGAATTGATAAAACACTTAAACCTTTATCAAACTCATTTTGTTAACTTCTGTTTCACTTATTTACATTATAAAATCTGTAACACTTAAGAACAATAAGTATTATGGATGACAAAGAATCCATTCACAAAATATGCATACCGAAATTTTATCACTCCAATTGATACAACAAATAAAAATATATAAAACACCAAATCCATGTACAAATTAATGTTCTTAAGTTTTGTAACGCTTTTACACATTAGATAAGAGGGAATAAGAAAACATGAATTAATAAAACACTTAATCCTTTATGAAATTCATTTTGTTAACCTCTGTTTCACTTATTTTCATTTAAGAAGTCTAAATATCAATATAACACACTAAACAACACAATCCAAGTTAAAACTGGAGGTTATAGGAAAGAGCTATCGATAAATGTAAACTCGAAGTGAAGCGTAAGGATCGAACTGGTCGGTGTAGCGCGGGTCAAGCCAGTTTGGTGCCTCCTCTTAACCCGACCGTTACCCGATAAGCTAATAATTGAACCTCATATCGAATTTATCTCTAAATATAAAATAAATCAATATCGATGTTGAATTTTGGTTAAAAATTTTATTCCTTATCAGGATATTAGGAGTTAACAGCAGCTCAATTCCAGGGCCAACCTAGGAGCTGGGCAGTGCTGGTATCTGGTGGAGGGAACCAGAACTACAATGATCAGGCCAGCCCAGCTACCGTGAACTCCTAATATCCTGATAAGGAATAAAATTTTCTAGTGAAATTCTTAAAAAAAAAAAACTGTCTATAAGGTGCTGATCTCTGGTGGCGATATTTGGAACTGTTTACACCCAGCATAGGTTCCCTAGTTGGTGTTGGCCTCTGGTGGCTATATTTTCAACTATTTGTAGCTTGTGTAGCTGCCCTGCATTGTGCTGACCTCTGATGGCAAAAAAACGAACTTTTTGAACCGTACTATGGGATGTATGGGTTCTTGATTTGTACTGCGCTCTTATGGTCTAAAGTTAAACAACTATTTGAATAGATTCGTACAAATGAATAGTTTACTTAGTTTATCATTAAAAATTGCGTGAAATTGAACTATTTTTAACTTTTGTACAAATAAATGAATATCAATTGTGGTAACGGTTCGGATCGGCGACACCACCAAACTAGGTTGACCCGCGCTACACCGACCAGTTCGATCCTTACACTTCACTTCATGTTTACATTTTTCGATAGTTCATTCCTATAACCTCACATGTAAACAATCACTTCTACAGTTTCAACTTGGATTGTGTTGTTTAGTTTGTTTATTGATATTTAGACTTCTTAAATCTAAATAAGTGAAACAGAAGTTCACAAAATGAGTTTCATAAAGGATTGAGTGTTTTATAAATTCATGTTTTCTTATTTCATCTAATCTTATGTGTAAAAGTGGTTTAAAACTTAAGAAGATTAATTTGTACATGGATTTGGTGTTTTACATATTTATATTTGTTCTATCAATTTAAGTGATAAAATTTACAACTTGTAAAAGTGTTATGAAACTTAACAAGATTTATTTGTACATGGGTTTGGTGTTGTATATATTTGTATTTGTTGTTTCAATTTCAGTGATAAAATTTCAGTATACATATTTTGTGAATGGATTCTTTGTCATCCATATTACTTTTTGTGCTAAAGTGAGACAGATTGTATAATTAATTCAATAAAACATATCAGTTTATTAATAAATGTGAGAAAGTATATCACAGGTTTTTTATGTTTTCTTATTTCCACTTCCCATGAGAAAATATAGCAGAAATTAACATCTTCACTTTCAACTAGGATTCTGTCTTATATTATAAAATGGCTTATAACATGGAGAATTGACAATGTGAAAATAATCACAGATTAAGAGGTAAATGACACATTACTATATAATTGTAGAACTATTGATATAATGTTATAGATTAATGTGTTTTTAAAAAAATTAGAAGCCTGATGATGAAACATTATCACCGAAACATGTAGCTACAAATGTTAAATAAATAGGAGTTATACCAAATAAATACTTAAGGATTCTGTCTTTTTTATATTTATAATTTGTTATTTTCACCTCTCTGAGAGAAAGTTCATCAGGAATTAACTTTACTGGTGGTTCAGTAGTATATTAATTGTTGATTAAATTAATATTAATTCAAAATTGATTTAGTGTCTTATATTTCGATATTTCCTTATTTCCACTTTAATATTTTCTTATTTCTCATTTTAGTATTAGAAGGTAAACAGAAGTTAATATTACTTTGAACAGGGATTTAGAGTTTCTCAGTTAATGTAGGAGAATAACCTTTCTCCTCTAAAAGCAGCGACTAGAACATCGAAATATATCGGAACAAGGTTAGAATCGATAAAAGGTATTCTGAGCGGGTTTAGGGGTTGGTGTCGCCGATCCGAACCATTACCTCAATTGTTTCTGAAATGAAAGCTCTATGAAAACTTGTAAAAAATAAAACGAAAAATTCCTTTTTCGAGCTTCATTAATTTCTTTTTTTTTTTATTGTTCTTAACACTATTTATTCAAGATTATTGGTTTTGAAGCCAAACAACTAACATGGTTTTTATTTAAAATATTTTAATCGTTCTACCATATAAATTATTATTATTTAGATTCTAATTACAGAATTTGGATTAGGGATGGACTAAATTAAAAAGTATATAACAGTGTTAACGATCAATCACTCATAAACTGGATTTAATGTAAAAAATGATTTTGAACAGTCATTAAGTTAAAATGAATTCTCGATCTTACATTTTCCAGTATGTTATTTTTTTTTTTTTGTTTTATTGCTCTGAATCACAATATAAATTTATTTCTTAAACATACTTATTTGTGTTTGGGCTTAATCTCAATTAAAAAGTTTCTTCGATTACATTAGTTCATTAATAGTATACTAAACTGCGGAAATAATGTAATGGAGTGTTAATTTCCCGATTTTGTATTTATATAGCAAACTCTCGATTATTCGCGTATGAATTATTCAATTAGCTAATCATCCGCTGTCTTCTAAGAGAAACCTTCCAGCAGTAGAAATATTTTTCTAGGAAGGGCACAATATCAATTTTTTGGATCTATATTGTTACATCTGTTTGTAACAAGGCCTCTTATAAAATAGGAGGTTATAATAAACTTCCTAGGTCACTGGTTTCCACCTTTTTGTAATTCCGTCCTACCCCTTTTTAATTAAAAAATAATTTATTATAATGTTAACAATTTTAATTTCTAACGGTCGAATAAGTTAATAAATGAATGCGTTAGTATCGGTAAATAAGAGTTGTTTACCCTAAAATAAAACAGATAACTCTTCCGATTTCTTGCGTAAAATGTAGTTAGCACATAATTTATTTTTAGACCTTAAGCTAATTTAAGCTAGAACGAAAAGATCTGATGGTTATTCCTAATTGTTGAGTTAGAGAAATAATTTCTTTATTGAAGTGGATTAGTAAATTAATCCCAGTATCACAAGAAAATATTAAACTGTTTTTAACTACAGATACAACCAAAAGACAAGTGGAATCGATGTCAAAGCAGCTTCGTGAGATATAAATTTATTAGTATTTGACATAAAGAAAGTTTTTCTTAAGTTTTGGTTTAAAATTAATCCTTTAATAACCTTTAAAACTAAAAATAAATCTTGGGGGTGATAAAAAACATAATACATAGCACGATGGATAAATATGATTGTCGTTATAATATCAGTAATTTATTCGTACATCAGTGATTCATTTTGAATTGAAGGATATTTTTACCGAGATGAAATAAAACTAAATCATGTAAAAGTATGGGAAATAGATTTTTTTTTTTTTTTTGTCTAAAGCAGATGTATTGTTAATTTAATGGGATAATAACCTACAAAGGAGCTCACATCTATTTTTTTCTCTTAAGGTTGTGTTTAAATTCTAATGTTTCCTTCATTGGAAAATTGGATTTTACAATAAAGTTCACTATTTTACAGACATCATTTAATCCAGTTGCTTCTTGGGATCCATTCCTGTTTCTACTTTTAAGTTTCTAAGCCATTAAACTAACGAGCGATTCATTCATGATCGTAATATTATTTTGGCAGTATGATACCGGAATCTATATCAGTTGGTTCAATTTCAGTCTTAAGTCAATTCATTCTCTGATAATAATTTATTTATCCTATTTATTGAATACATTGTTGATTAATCATTAATAGTTCTACCAAATATATGTTTAATTAGCCCGTATTCTCTATTTTCTTAATTATTTTTAAAAATGGTTGGAGCTGAGAAAACTCAAATTCAGATTAATTTAGGGCCCCATGGTTTAGGTAATTATTTGTGCTAGCTTATAATTATTCTTTTACATTTTTTTAGCACAAATAAATTGATTAAAAAGGTTTAATTTACATTAGGAGATCCAGATGACAAATCCTTGAGGAAAGTTGAAACTGAGATTTTAATTCCAAAAAAAATGAGAGATAAAGCTAAAGCTGAAAACTGTTTGAGTGAAGTTCAAGGTAACTATTTAACAGAGGACTAGATAATCATATTGCTGTGGCATATTTATTAAATACAATTCTTTCTTTTTTTCCTATACTCACTATTTTTTAATTTGTTATGCTTAAAAGATTTTTCCATTTTATTTATTTACTTGTTTAATTTTCTTCAGGAATATATGAAGTGGTTAAAACGATTGTTTCTCTCCCAAATTTTGCAATGCCAATGAACCCACCTCGCCACATATAAGATTTCTTGCCATTAAAATAAATAGGTTTTCTGGAAACTTTCTATGAATGATGATTTGTCAAAAAGATATAGGATATTACATGAATAATATTCTTGTTCTTCATTTTGGTTTTAATTGTATTTTTACTTCATAATATTTTATTGTAATCTCAATCCACAAATTCTTACTACTCAGTCTTATCATCTACTGTTGTTTCTCCTTCCTTATTTTACCTGTTAACCAATCACCTGAACTTATATGTAAATGATCCAAAGTTCTAATGTTAAATGCATGTTGGTACTCACCAAGAAAAAGGAGAGACAATTACAACTAGTTATGGCTCTGGATAAGAAGTAAATGGTTGAGAAAAAAAGGAAAGGGGAAGTAGGATCTCAGCTAAATGGACCTTAATGTTTTACTTTTGCTGATGTTTTAAATATTTGTATGTTATTTGAACTGAAGATGTTTAACATATTTAAATTATAAATTAAATATCATCAAAAATAATTTACCATCATCGATACTCAAATGTGCAGCTAAACCTATTGTTAAGTATATTTATTGCTGGATATAAACATAATTTGGGCTTACTGAGTACATTTATGAATCCAAGGTAACGTATTTTGTTAGTGAGATAAATGACTTTGTATCATATCTAATATCCACAATATTTTCAGTAATAGCTTGTCTAAAAAAAATTTTTGTTTACTTAGTTTATAGAAATTAAAAATTAAGTTATGATATCATCCATATGCATGTACAAGAAGTTATTTTCAATTTATTAATAAATTTTGGTATGCTTGCTTTAGAATTCTATCCCATCTTCTGATAATTCCATAATATAGCTGTAATTTTTACTTTTACAATATTAATCTGTATTAAGACTTTTGTGTTTCCAACCTTGTTATGGAATAGGATCCTGAAAAGTTTTTCGTTTAGAACAAAAAAAAATAGGAAGTGATTGGGGATTACTGTTTGTATGTTGTATGTAGATATTACTGTTTGTGACTGGCTGGTGAAAATGAAAAGGAATATATTGTTAAATACTTAAACATTTTCTTCTCAATAGAGAAGTGAATATATAAAATTACTTTTATGCTGTGCTGAAAATATTGATCTGATCTGTGATTTGTTGAGTAATGTTAAGGTCATCTACGAGATTTTAGAATTAAACTGTAAAACTGGCTCATTAAGTTTTTTTATATCAATACAACTTACTTAATTAGTCAAATGTTAAAACAATTGTTGGGTATGTTTGTTACCATACTAATTTGACTTCCTCTTCTCCTTAGTAACTATTGATAGAATAATTATCATACTCTGGTTCCCTTTACCACTGGGCAGTTTGGTTCACTGTTTTTATAGCTTGGACCAAGTGTCTTTTTTAGCCAAGAGAACTTTTTTAGTCTAGTGCTCGTTTCCTGAATGCCTCCTGCTCATCTTCCTCCCAGGTTTTCTCATTTATCTCTTCTCAGTTTTCTGGATTTGACCCCAGTGTTTCGAGGTGATTGTCCATGACTCTGATGAATAGTTAAGAACGTGTAGGAATGTTGACCTGTAGATGGACATCTTTGTTTTCGTTGACACCTCTCTTCTGTTGAGGAAAGATATCCGGATCTAGTGGAACATTCTTCTTGCTGCTCCTTCCTTTTAGTCAGACCCAAATACTTAAAATCTCTGCCTTGTTCTAAGATTTGCCCTTTCAATCTCAGGATTCCCATTACCTTATAGAATTGTCTTCCGGCTCTCATGAATTTTGTTTTCCCTAGGCTAAATATCCAGGAACAGGTCTTCTTGCAAAAAGTTCACATTATGTTGCAGGTTCTGGTCATTGCCAGCTATTATTATAATGTCATCAACAAATGCGATCAATGATAGAACAGGCTGCAGGTTTCTATGCCCGAGTTGGGGTTTATAATTAGTAAATGTTTCAAAATAACCAGGCATTTGAACTAAAATGTGTTACATTACGAATAAATGACAGCCAATTCACTTAAAATAAAAATTGATGTCATATTTTTAGAATATTTTTTAATTTCTTCATAAAAAAAATTAAAATACATTTACTATCGCTATCTTGTCTAAGACTACTTCTAACATTTATAATGTTGTTAAATTAAGAATCTAGAGAAAACTCATTGTAACAAAGATTCCAAAAAAACTAATCCATGAAGAATTTTGTGAGTAGAAATAAAAATTTTTTTTTTTGTATTCTGCAGCAATTTTATCAAAACTTATACAAGCTTTATACTTCTAAAAATGCAACCTTCTACCAAAATTTTTTTTTTTCTTAAGAAAATATAATTTTATCAATTCAGAATTAGCGCTACAAATTGCCTATTCAAGGTGTGACTACACACTTCTTAAAGGTACTTTTGATCACATTTGAAATATACCAATGCGTATTGTTGTTTATGATAGGTATATAATAATCTTTGATGTTTAGTCAGTGGTGAATATTGTGCATAGAATAACTTTATATTAATCCCCATTATCTTTAATTATTAGTATTAGTAAAAAAATAATAAATGTTTTTTAGGGAACCAGAATATTTTCATTCTATAAGAAAATTTGTTATAATACAATAATCTTTATAGTTCTACCTTTCATCAGTTTAAAAAAAAATTAATATATATTTTTTCCCACAGATTTTCATAAATGCTGTCAAGAAAACGGAGTTTTATTAGTTATGAAATGTCGAAAAGAAAATAATAAAATGAAACAATGCCTTACTTATTGGTATAGAAATCCTGACTTCGTTAACAAATGTACAGAGGAGTATTTAGAGGAAAGATCTGAGTATAGAAGGACGGGAATAAAGAAGAAAGAAAAAATGGGGAAGATGTAGTTATTATAAAGACTGAAATACGGATTTGGCGCTAATTGTGTATCTATGTGTGTATATATTTTTGTTGAAAGAATATGTTATTAAAAATTATTAGATTTTGTAATTTTTTTTCTCCTGAAACTTCCTAAGAACCTCTAAAAGAATTAATAAAATTTAAGGGTTTTAAAGAAATTAGTCAAATTAGTGCCATACCTTTTTTTATTATTACTGTTAATTGTAATTAACATCAAAGGATTCAAGAAAAATATTTTATTATTATTATTACAAAGTACTAATTATTTATTAACAATAAGACTATAATTGATTAAGTCAGTGTTAAGCAGGTTTGACTAGGTCTTCACAATTTTTTTATATACAGGCTTTATAAAATATTTATCATCATAATCATCATCACATATATTACAACCTGGCACGGGTCTTCGTCGCATCAAGATGTCATCTCCTTTTTATCTCTGTCTTGCACCAGACTCTGCCAAGTGTTCAAAAGTTTCTGTGTGTCGGCATTAACCGCGTTTGTCCATCTCAGTCGTGGCCATCCCCTCCTCTTTCAATACACATATCCGAAGAGCAACATCTAGATAGATAAGTATGTCACCATCGGAGACTCGTGATCAATGTCCTGCCCACATTGAAGCCTTGAGAGCCTTATAAATTGCAACGCATCTGGTTCCCGGCAGATTTGGTACAACTCTCTGTGGTGTCTTGGCCTGTAGTGTGGATGCATTCCTTTATAGGTCCAAACATTCCCAGAATTTTTCTTTCAAAAAACTGTAAACTGATCGCATCTGCATGTGATAAGGGCCACATCTCTGAGGGACATCTCAGTTCAGGTCCAATTGAAGATTTGTACAGAGAGATCTTGGTCTTTCTTGCCAGAAAATGACTTCTTAGTATTTTGGCCGGGGCAAAATACCACCCGTTTGCTGACTATTTTTTCTTTTACATATATGCTTAATATAATGTTTACAAAGTTGATAAGAAATAAGGAGGCTGTGATAACACCTAGAGCCTTTAAGAAAGTTCTAGAGTGCCCATTTAAGAGTGAGCACAATCCTAAACCAGATCACAATATATTCACGACACTACACCTAATGAAGAATCTAAACTTACATTATTATTACTATAAATTTTTTAGAATTGAGGCTTAGCTTCATTTGGCTATAGAAAACAATTACATAGCAGTACAATAGAGCTACATAATTTTTACATAATACACCAAAGAATAACAGTTGATCATAAAACAAAAAAATCAATGACATATTGCTGTCATAATCTAACAACTTTAAATTATAGAAGGGTTAAACTGCAATTAAATATTTCATTAAAATCAATTGGTATATTTAAAAAAACTTACAAAAATTAGGAACAAATTGTCACTAAAAAACAACTAATTATCTATGGTTATCGTCTTTTCTTGTGTTGCTTGCCATCTTCTCAGTAATGTTTCAGAAACTTTGAATTCTTTCAGAATTTTTGGATCATTAAATTTTTCTTCTTCCACATCTGGCCAAAGCACATGGCATATTAAAATCTCCTGAAGTCACAGAAAAATATTAATGTATTTGTAGGGGGAGGGTACCAAATCGTTGAACTTTATCAATAATCAATACATTTTTTTTTTTTTACATTTTTAATAAAAATAAAAATGTTTATGATATTATACACTGTAATAGAATAATTTAAATTGATCTAGCTGAAGCAACACTATTCTTTAATGTTTGGGCAATGGGTAGAGCAGAAGCATTTTCAGAAGACGAAAGGGTGTATTACTCATAACTCATTATTATTCATACTAAATCTTTATTAGGAGAATTCAGCAAATTTTAAAAATTAAATAAGATATTAGAGAAAGCATTGCATAAAGGTTTTTACAACAGTGTTTGATGTCAACTTTCATAATATGGTAGTAGAGTATCAACTCACCGCCTCGCCTTCTCAAGCTGCACCTTCTATACACGTTAATTTTTGTGAAAAGGTTTCAAGGCATATTTTGGCTAAATATAGTTCCACAGCTCAAAAACCAGAATACTACTTTGAAATTAAACATCATAAGCTATAAATTATTACTATGGCATATGATCCATGATAAGCTGCCTATCTTTTAATCAGAATTTTCTGAAGTTGTTAATACAACTTCTACCAACAGACAGATCTGAAATGTTTCTTTGCACTATAGGAGCCACAGAAGTTCAGAAGATTAAGTTACAGACCTACGGTTTTTATTTACAAGACAATCATAAGTTCAGTAGTGAGATGTAGTGAAACCTGGGTCCTAAACTAGGAAACTGCAAGATTACTGCATGTGAGTGACCGAAAAGTACTCAGAAGGATAATCAAAAAATCGATGAATGTTCCCAGAACAAGATCTGGCGAAAAGAATAGTTGAATAAGAAGGGCAGGATATATGAAAAGCATACCTGATCCTGGAGGAAGCCAGGTGGGACATGAAGAGTATAACTTGAGGTATGCATGATGATATAGAAGGATCAATACAATTAGGACATTAATTAAGTGCCACTTCTATTGAGATTATTTTATTTGAAAACTAGTTTCAAATGCTAAACATTCGTCTTCAGTTCTAAAACATACAAAAATTTTTTCAACACATCAGTACTATGTTACATAGATTATAAATACTAAAGTTTTTTAAAAAAGATAAGACAAGAAATCAAGCATAGGCACTCACCTTCGAGGTAACTAAAACACTGAATTGTGAAAAGTAAAAGGGGGAGGCAGGTAGTTTTCAAATAAAATAATCTCAATAGAAATGGCACTTAATTAATCAATCCTAATGGAGAGTATAATAAAATATTTAGGAGTGAAAAGACGGAGGAGACAAACCAAAGATAGAGCATACTGGTAGGTAGTTATGAAATCAATGTAACGGAGGCCCAAGTTCTGGACTGCAGTGTCAAGGAGAGCGTGAGGGAGAGAGAAATCTTGAAAAAACAAATTCTATCCCTTTACCCAAACACTATAGAATGCGGATAAAGAAAAAATATTTTTTTAATTTTGAAAATTGTTTTTAATAAACGCCATATTATTTACACTAATTTAATCTAAATATTTCATGTTTATCACTTATTAACATTGAAAACTCAAATTTTTCAAACCATAAAAGTTGAATTATTAATATAATCAAATTGCAATATAAAACAATCAATAATTAATACAATGAATTTTACTTAATAATTAAAACTTGATAACTAGTGATTAGTTTTACTGCACTTTTTTTGTGTATATATAAATAAGGATTAATTAAACAATAATTTACCTTATTAGCTGATTCAGCCATTCTGTTCATTCCAACGATTTTCTGCCATGTTGTTTTATTTCTTGAATTTTCATCGTTTTTGAGAACTTCAACGATGACAATATATGAAGCATGGAAAAATAATGGCCCCTTTTTATACAGTACTAAAAAATTTCACAAAACTAAAAATTCATAAATATGAGAAAAGAAAATGACTATAAATTAAAAAAAATCAGATATTGGCATCAAGTTTTCAATTTATAAGTATCAAAATTAATGTAATTTAGATAATTATGATAATCAAACTCATATAATGTAGCTTGAGAGAGATATCATATAATTCTTGCATAACAAAAGAAATTACCTTCAGTGAGTAAAATGATTAAAGAAAAATGTTATTCAATTCTTCAATGAAGGAGCCAACAATTATTGAAATATCACACTTATTTTGGCATCACTCCTCTTTATTATTCCTCAATTAAGTCACATGTTTCGGGAACTTTGTCCCATCCTCAGACTTTAACAGTTATTTCTTCATGGTGTTATCACACTGTGTCTATTCCTTTTGGTGTGTGATAACACCATGAAGAAATAACTGTTAAAGTCTGAGGATGGGACAAAGTTCCCAAAACATGTGACTTAATTGAGGAATAATAAAGAGGAGTGATGCCAAAATAAGTGTGATATTTCAAAAATGTTATTAGTAAAATAAAATTGTGATCAGTATATCTTATAGAAAATACAAGATTTGTAACATATACGTACACCTCATATACAGATGATTTCAAATAAACCAAGGAATGTTAGTATTATTTCTGGTAGTATATTCAAATATGAAATGAAATGAAAATTAACTGTATTATGGGGCCATTGCCCCTTAAGAATAATTATAATGAACAATATTATGACGGCCAAGCTGCCATATTTACGATTAAGGAAGATAAATAGCTATAATAGAAATTAATATAAATTAAGCATTATAAATATTTACTATAAAAACAAAACAAATCTTCAAAATTAATAATAATATAAGAGAGAGAAAAAAAAAAGAAGTTAAAAATACAGTAAAAAAAAAAAAGGCACAAAAATGAAAGTATCAATCAATCATTAAATAAAAAATCGATATAGATATAATAATTAGATGAGTAAATCTTATCCAGATAATAATATAAGTTATGACTAATTAAATACAAAAACAAAATTAAAATTATAATATGAACATTCATATTTCATTTTCAAGAAAAGCAGTAAATAGATAATATATTAAATATATTATTTTATTTTTGAAGAGAAAATATTTGACCCGGTCGGGATTCGAACCCAAGTTTCCACCTCACTAGCGTGGCGCCTTATCCAACTAGGCCACCATAATATTGAATAGGCATCCATTGAATTCCATTGAATTCCATTGAATAGGCATCCACCATAATATTGAATAGGCATCCATAATATTGAATTATATCAAGAAAAATTACATATAAGTAAATAGATAACTTTGGCAGTGTGATTCATTTATATACATGATATACGGGGTCACCTGTGGTGTAGTGGTTAGCATAGCAACCTACTTAACCCAAGATTGCGGATTCGCAGCCCGGCAGATGAACTCAGGATTTTTTAAAGGGAGTAAAAAATCCTTAGCTATGCCGTCCTTCAGAAGGAACGTAAAATGGGGGTCCCGAGCCTGTGCGATAGTAGCATCGTCCGATTAGCCATAGCAGCATAAAGTGACGTTAAACGAAATAAACAAACAAACAAACATGATATACCTCCAAAATATATCATTCATGCAGTGATTTTTTAATAAATAAATAAATGAAACTGTCTTGAAATAAATTATCAACTTATCTTTCGTTATAGTTGTTTTTGTTTTTTTTATTTAATGTTTATTTTAACAGTAATTTTTATGTCATTTTTTTATTCTTGAAGAAGGCCTCCGATGTGGGCAAAATGTAGGAGTAGTAATTGAATAATTTCATCTTCAATTAACTTATTCAAATGACTGCAACTATCTTCTCTACTCTTTATAACAGCGGTCAACTACATCAACCATAATGAAAATCTTTTTAAATTATGAAAAATGAACCCCTACCCATATCTGAATGAGTGGTGAATAATTCAAATTAATCCATTTGTGCTGAATAAATAAACACTTTCAACATGAAAAGTAATTGGTAATTATTTCCAAGCTGTTGTTGAAATTGTTTGATACTAATAAGTGGTTAGCTTCATTTCTTTGTTTTAAAAAGGCTAACTCAACAACTAATTGTTACTGTATAAAATAATAAAATTACTATATATAAAAAGTTTATTATGACTGAAGACGTTTTTGCTTACTATCATATATTAAAATTAAGTTATCAGTGATTGTTTACTTACGAAAATCGCCTCCAAATTTTGTTCCTGATTTAACGACCCATCCTTTGGCTCTAAAGTAATGATAAGCAACATATTTTTCAATAAAATCAGGCTGCGATTGTATAAAAAGAACCCACATATCTCTGATTCTCAAAATATTTGATGTAAGATCATAAATTTGAAGACAGTTACAGGAGTAACTTAGAAAAAAAGCCTCCTCCAACGACAAGTACAAAACCTCAATAGCTGTTTTAACTTTTTCCTCTTCAATATACGGTTTTAAATTTAGAAAATATTGTTCTAATTCTCCATCGATATCTGGAATTACCAAAACTTCATTAATGTTTAGAATGCCCTTTTCTGCATTATTTGAAAGGTTAATTTTCCCAACAGATTTTGACTGATAACTAACAATATCACAGGAAGTTAAGTCTTCTTTTTTATCTTCTTTAACTTCATCTTTATCTTCTTTTGCTTCATCTTTATCTTCTTTTACTTCATCTTTATCTTCTTTTGCTTCATCTTTATTTTCTTTTACTTCATCTTTATCTTCTTTTGCATCATCTTTAACTTCTATTGCTTCATCTTCATTTTCTTTTGCTTCATCTTTATCTTCTTTTACATCATCCTTATCATCAATTTGCTCATTATCTTTAAAAGAATTTTCATTCTGACAATTCTGTACAGGATCGATGACAATTTCCTCATTTTTATCACTATCATGCACAACATTACTATCTTTATTTTCACTAATCTCGGATGAATTTTTTTCATTTTTGCAAGAATTATTTTGCGAAGAATCATTTTTCTCATTATCAACCTCTTTTTTTTCTAGATCAGTACCTTTTATATTTTCTATGCCAACTGTATTGCTTTTGGAAGTTTCATTAGAATCATTTTTACTGTCTTCGCTTTCGCTTGTCTTAGATGGCTTTTCTTCAGTCATACCTGAATTATTTTGTAAAGAACTGGAGTCATCATCATCAACCTCCATTATTTCTACATCATTACATGATTCATCATTCTTATTCTCAGTGCCAATCACATTGCCTTCTGAATTTTCATTACAACTTTTCTTACGTTCTAACAAGGAATTTAAACTTTGTATCCACGTTTTTCTTCTTTTCCATTGGCTTTCATAAATTACACTAATAGGGATTTTCCTTTTTGTGACATTTGGGCATCCTCTAGAAAGTGAACCTTTTCCAAAAAAACCCTGCAAGATAAATGAAATGTTAACAATTAAAATAATATTTTATGATCAAAAGATTGAAATTTTAAAATATAGAAGACAGTTATCTAGAAATTGCCCAGAAAACAAAATAAAAATTGTTTTTAAAACACTTTAGAAATTTAAATCTTAATTTATAAAAAAAAAAAATTCATTGACAACCATTAACGTTTCATGGTAAATGGATTAAGGTTATTGCTATTTATAACTCTTTTTTTTTTTAACCTTAGTATCAGTCGGTTTGATTTTATAAGTATCAGTTATATCTACAAACTTTTTATGAAATGTTGAAAGAAAAATCATATTTACCCTCTAACAGAGTGGAAAAAAAATGACAGAAATGAGAAAAAAATATTCTTAAGTTCACAATAGAACAAAATTACTAGCAAAGAACAGGAAAGGAGTAAAAATTGTCAGAATCGCTCAGAGAGCATGTTGACTACATAAAAAAATAAAATTGTTTGCTTTCTTTTGAAACTGATTATTGTAGAAGGTGCTACAGTTTTACTAGCTTTTACTTAACATTAAGAATAAATAAGATCAGTGGATCAAGAAACATATCTTTCATGAGAATTCAGAAGATTGATGATGCCACAGAAATTCGGGTTTCTGTAAAATAAAATGTATACCCTTGAAAAAGTTTTCTAGAGAACAGTATATTCAAACTACCTCAATGAATCAAAGTTTTTGAATGATTCAGATTTAAAAAATTCGCTAGCTCTAACTAATCTCATGCAGTTTCTTAATAGGAAGCTACATGATTATCTTAAGGATTGACCTTATATTTTATACTATTTAATATTTCAATGAAGTCATGGGCATTATAATTCAGTATGATACATCAAGAACAATATATAAGCCACTAGAAATTGGAACTCCATTTGCCTATTTCAAAGAGTTGAGGAATGGTGATGGTATTGAATATTACATATAAACAAACAGAACAAGAATTGTATTCCTCAAATAATGAAAAAAAAATATTTTAAGGTTGACTCAATTTTATAGTATAAATTCAATATATAAAAAAAAAATTGGCTCAAACTTAAGATTAATGTTAATTTATAATAATTAACCCGCAGCAATTTCTCTATCAATCTTTTTTTTATTTATCCTATCCCTTCAAATTTAATATTGATATTATTATTATTATATCTGTAACAAAATACAATACCTAAATGAGGCGCATATGGGTATGACTTTGAAAACTACTTATTACTTATACGATAATTTTTTTTTCTCCAAGAAAAACAAATATCTTTCAAGACAAGAAGTAATATACATAAGTAATAATATCTGAGCTGCCAACAATGTTTTTTTCCTAATCCACTCAATTTAGGTCTGATAAAACAGAAATTAAATAAAAAATCTACGTTCAAAATTAGCAACTGCCAAGATTTGGGAGTTCAATCTCTGCTTCCTTAGCCTGCTACTCGCAACTTCTAATTTTTTTTTTTTAACATAAAAGTGAAAGAAAAGAATCAAATCTTTACCTTGTTAGTCAACAAAGTCATTGCCTGAGAATCATCAACAATGACAGAGGTGCCATTATAATAACCAGTGAACTGGGGCCAGTCATATTCATCAATACAAAATCCTGAATAGGATTCATTTAACATTGGAAGTGGCGGTCGATATCGGGGAGTTTTAATGCCTTTCTTAGTAGGGGTTTTTAATTCCATTTTTATGGAATAATCAGGACGAAAAATATACAATAACGATGAACAAATATTTTAATGATTTATGTAATTAGTGCGTTTGAGAGCATTGTTACCAAAATCAAAATTTACCAAAACAATGCCATGATTCTTTAGAAGGTTAATAATATTTACCAAAGAAGTACACCAATCCAAGGAGGATTTTATTATAAACACTAAGTATACAATTACAGATAGTGGTCAAGCAGTTAGGTTCTCAAATCTTATAAAAGTCTTGCAAAGTCATGACAAAAATTATCTTCTTAGGGTTTCTAGATATGAGGGAGTATCCGGAAAAGAAGAAGCCAACAGAGCAGTTGTAGAACTACCATTAATGACGGCGTTAAGAACTCATTCAAACTTACTTGTTGCTGGTTTATTAAAAAAAAAAAAAAACACAATTAAGATTGAAAAACTGGTAAACAAATATTGGAATAATCTTGATAACGATAACTTGAAAGTAAGAAAACCTTGTCATGAAGAGAGTTAATTGCACGGTTGAGAATCGGACATGGGTGACAATATGACTACTTAATGACTGAAACTGTTCCTTCAGGGGTAAGTTTGTCATATGGCTTAGACTGTTGACCATTAATTCAAGGAGTGTCCTCAATAAAGGAGAGGTGTGGAAATGCATTGTGCGCTTCGATTCTTCACCATTTTCTTATGTGAGAATTAAAACATGATAGATGAAACCATCATTTTTATTTTTAAAAAAAGTTGCGCCTGTATATTTTCACCTGATCATTACCATTTGAATTAATGGTTAAATTGTTATCTTATGCTTCATTGACAATTAATTTCGAATTTTTCCGTTTTATTAATTTTCTTTAATTGTCGGAGAAAGAGAAAAATTAATTTATTAGTTGGAAAATAGATTTTAAAAAACTATGATTTATTACGAAAACCATTACACAGTTTGTTTTTGTAACTAATGTAATACCCAAACTCTAAAAGTATTAGATAATACTAGCGGTGTGCCAATCTTCCCTTGCCAAGAGTGGTCATCTACTCTTAGACCTCAATTTTAGGGGTGTAGAATACTCCAGGAATAACAAAAAATAGGAATATATATTTGAAATCCCTATTAACTGAATCACTTGAGGTACGCATGATGATATAGAAGGATCAATACAATTAGGATTGATGAATTAAATGCCACTTCTATTGAGATTATTTTATTTGAAAACTAGTTTCGAATGCTAAACATTTATCTTCAGTTCTTCGAGGTAATCAGTGTTTTAGTTACCTCGAAGAACTGAAGATGAATGTTTAGCATTCGAAACTAGTTTTCAAATAAAATAATCTCAATAGAAGTGGCATTTAATTCATCAATCCTAATCCTATTAACTGAATTTATGAGGGCTAATATTTTTACATTACATTTTAATTTTAATTTAAAATTTAATCCCCACATTTAAAGAAAAAAACACTAAACACTTAAGAACAAAAAGCAACATATTCTTAAAAGTATATATAATACTAATAGCTTAAAAATCAAAATCAGTTGACATTAAAATGTGTTAGATCTTCAAGAGTTATCATTAAATTTCCACTTCCATCTATATCTTATGTATGACTGGATGTCTTTAATAGTTTCTGTGTTACAATTTACTTAATCATTGAACTTTAAATAGGCAATTCAGTGTAAATAGGAGTTCGTGTCAAATCAAATGAATACAGGTAGCAAATGACTATCCACTTCAGGTTTACATATAAACCTATGCTTTTGTTAGTGAAATGGTAAAGACAGAAAACGCTATATTGGCCAGATTGCTCCTTTTTATTATACTTAACAGAGTTGTAAAATAAGTGATACTGAAGAAAGGAAAACAAATCTGACTAAAATATAAAACAAATGTCTTACAGGTCGGACGATGTGACAATGGACAAAGGTGAAAAACACCGTTCATGAAATCCGCGAAAGTCATGACAGCTTCTTTGATTTAAGGGAGACTGTATACCGTGTATAATTTTGCACTATTATGTTATTAATGGTATAGTTATTAAAATTTAATTAAATAACGATATGATAAAATAAAAATTATGATATAATTAGCTTAGAGCAGGGTGGACTACACCAGAGTTGAATATTAAAGTCAGAGAGAGGCAGAAGCAGTGAACTAACGTGTATAAAACAACTTCTTATCGTGGTCTGTTTAAAAAAACAGAAACACACTAATATTAGAGGTGGGCTAAACAGTTATTTTTTGGTATTAGGTTACTACGTTATGGCTCTATCCCAGTAATAGGTTCCAATAATAGGTTATTCCAGTAATAGGTGATTCAAGTAAACCCCTGCCCTACCGCTAGAATGCGCGCCCGTCAATCACTGCTGTTGCCAATAACTCTTCGGGATCCAATAACGCTTAGAATCACTGCAGTTCTTACAATAACGCCAGTTATTAGAATCACTGCAGTTATTACAATCACTCCAGTTCTACAACAGTTCTCAACTGTTATTAGAATAACCTATTGCCAGCCATCGTTCAGTTTTCGATCACCGACCTGGCGCTAGTGGTTCTAACCTATTAAAAACTTACTTTTAGACATTTTGACTGGTAATTCTTAATTTATCCTCCTCGCCATTGCTAATAATGTTAATAATTTGTTTATTTAGTAATCTTACAAATGATAAATAACACAAAATCAACCAAAATTATTGTGTCAATTTTTTTTTAACAAAAAATTTTAGAAGCCAATTAAAAGTTGTTAAAATATATAACAAATTAAAAATAAATCGGCCAACTATGATACAAACGAATTCAGCTAAATAAATCTTTAAAAAACATTGTCCTTATTTAATTGTACTGCCAAGACTTTATTTTTAAAAAATACATATAGGTGTTAGTAAAACATATTTGAACAATTATAAAGACTCAACAATTACAAGTAGCTTGTATCAATCTGTTACCTAAGCATGTATTGTGTATTAAAATATTGGCTGTAAGATAAAATAAAGAAGAAAATAACAGAGGTAGAAGCAGGATTCAGGCTGGGCCATCTGAGGTCAAGTTTTTACTATATCCCAATTTTTTTTTTAAAGCATTTGGTGGACTTCCAAGACTTCTGGTCCAGGAGGTACATTTAGCCTTTATCCACCTTTAGAAAGCTTTGACTTAGGTCCTTTAAATAAGGTGTGGAAAGCACTGTTTGTCAGAGATAAGTGATAGTCTGAGATAAGGCATACAAGGCCTTTATAAAGGTGCAGAATTGGGAATTAAATTTTAAAATAGCAGCGTTACTAATTGTATACAAAAGTATTTAAAAAAAAAAGTTTTGATATCATGTCCCCTCAGCATTACACATCACCAAAGGATTAAATCAAAGTTGCTGCTAATCACCTACGCTCTTTAACATGGTTATTAAACAACCTTTCTAGAAATAGGAGAGAAATATTAACACACGGGTTTGGAGATTTTGAAAGATATCTAATTCATAATACAAATTGCAGGAGTTTATCAACTCATTGCCACTGAGGAATGTGATCTGGAATACATGCTGAGGAAACTCTAAGCAGTATTCTGAAAAGGGCATGGAAATAAATCTAAAGAAGAAAGAGTTTTTGTCCCTCAACTCTTCGAGCACATTTTTTAGCATTGAAGATTAGAGATATGGAGGTCTACTAATCCTTCCTGGAAAGGAATCCTCTATTAATTAAGATATTTCATTGAAAATATTAAGAGAAAGGAAGACTGTAGGAATCCTAAACTCGTTCCTGTGGAATAAAAATGTTTCCTTTAAAAAAAAAAATAAAATAAAATAAGATGATTATATCTTTCCTTATCACTATAAATTGTCTTTAAATTTGCTTAAATCTGTGGTGTGGAGAAGAAAAAGCTTAAACGCTACTATCTTTAGAGATGGGTACTCAGAGTGGAAGTTATTTCATAATAAGAGCCCATCATGTTTCTAATAATATCATAAGACAATATATGAGAGAGGAAAAAATCACTTGAGGTACACATGATGGTACATAAGGATCAACACAATTAGGGTTTCATGAATTAATTGCCACTTTTATTGGAATATAATAAGATTAAAGTCATCAATCCTAATTGAGGAAAAAAATATTTTAAAGAGTATTTAAACCAGGAGCTCATTCAAAAAGGATGTATCAAAACAGAGGCCATAGTATATTTTCCTGAACAGATTAGAGAGTAGGTTGAAGGATGTCTGAGGAAATTGTGGATAGGGGATGTAAAGAAAGGTATGGCAGCAAACAAGAGAAAGATTAGTTGATCAAAAGATGGTTTGAACAAATAACTGAACAAACCTGAAGGTATTTTTTATTTTATAAGTTTCCAGAACAGAAAGGGTAATTATAAAAATCACAAAATGAGATAATGTATGGACTAAAACTATATAAAAAAACAAAACAAATTACAATAAAGTTTGTACAAATTTATCAACACTCCACATTATCATTGTACAATTACAATGAGTTTTTATTTAAAAGAACTGTTCTCATAAATACTTCACCAAAATATTGGACAATACTAATAACCATACAGATTCAATCAATTTACATCAGAGTTTTTAAAGGAAAAAAACAAAATGAATTAAAAATATATTCAGTTTATTTGTTAACAAATCTATTTACAAATATTTCAATGTATTTAACCATAAAAATGATAACTAAAAAGTTTTATGAAAGAAACCATTCACAAAAATAAAAAAGCTATATATCAAAAGACTAAATACTTACTTCAAAAAGCAGTATTATATTTTACAAACAGGTAAAAAGGTAGTGTCTCGATGGAATCTAATATAAGTGTAAATATCCTTGGAATAACTATAAATTACAAAAGTCTAAACAGATTTTACAACAAGCTAATATTTTCATGATTTAATAATCATTGCAAGATTTTAACTATTCATTATAATCATCATAAGATTTTAATGACATTCATTTGTCATTACATTATTATTTGTAATATAACATAAGAAACAGCATTTGATATTAACTAGCTATTTCAACTTTTTAAAATTACGATTAGAAAACATTAAGACCCTGAATATTGGAGAACTATTTCAGTCTAAGTAAATTTAAATTAAATCTGGTATTACAAAGCTCATCTAAAAGTTTCAGCACTTTGTATTAAAGTAGAACCTCTCTTAACCAAGAGATTTTTTATCGATTCCCAATGAAACAAAAAAGGAAATCATGAAGATTTATTTACAAATTAAAATCAAAGCATTTATTTTTGTTCACAGTTTCGAACTCCATCTATTGTGATATGATTGTACTATGATCACGAATTTCTGTTTTAGTTCGAACCACGGCCGCTAGGAGCGTCACAACCCACTGCGACCAGTTCTTGTTTGCGTTATTAGATCACGTGACCTATCGGTTCTTCAATAATAGGACAGCCATATGAGTTATTCGATAACAGAAGTTACTCAACAGTTATTGAGAACCGATCTAAGAACGATAACTGGTCGAATAACCTTAACCGATCGGTTCTTCTATCTGTTATAACCTAACACCTTACACCAACAACCCCAATTTATTGTTATTTCTCCATCGTTTTCGATGGAAGATTTAATAAATTTGACTAATATTGTAAATATAGTTATTATAAAATACAAATTTAGGTTTATTTATAGATATTTTAAAATATGATCACTGGTAATAGGGTTTTTTCAGTAATAGGTGATTGGTGATAACAGTTCCGAGTCAATAATAGGTTATTTTAAAGAATACGTTATTTTTGTCCCACCTCTAACTAATATATTAGATAGTACATCAGAAGGTTATGATAGTGCGGGTTGTTACAACCTTTGTCAATTTTGTGTTCAATATCAACAAATGTAGGAATGCCTGTTTAAATTTGAAAACTACGTTTTAGTAGATTTAATTTAATTTATGATTTGATATTTTACTCTGTGAAAAAACTTTTTTCATTTTTTTTATTCTAGATTTCATATAGTTTTAATTACATGTTCACATATCAATAGAAAATGGATTGTTCAAGTAAGTTATTAACTTTCTTTAAACATGAATAGTTAGGAGTTGTTAGTTGTTGGTAAGTATTAAAAATGTCTATTTATCCTTTAGCTAATGTAGGAGATACTGATGCTAAATTAGAACTTAAAACTGAAGATATGATTAATGCTGAACCAGGTATGATGTAATCTGTGTTAATCCTAATCAATCCTTTTAAAAATACTAAATACATTATTAAATTATGATATTAGTCCCTTCAGTTATCATTGCTTTTATTCATTAGGTAATGAAGATGATCAGAAATCAGATGGAAAGTCCGAAGATGCAAATAATGAAAATCCAGGTATTTTTTTTTTTTTTTGTTTATGCTTTCTTTATTGATAAACTGTTATATAGTGAAAGTTGATTTTCAGTTATCAATATTATCTTGGTGGGTTATCAGTTATGTGAAAAATAAAAAATAAATTGTTTGTTTAGCTTCTGAATTTTAACATTTTATCCTAACGCCCTATTTAAAGTCATTTAAATGCATCAGCTAAGAAACTGTGCTGAAATGGCCCATTATTGAAATTAGGCATCACATTGATGTCTTATGAAGTTATCTGCTGTTATTGTTGTATTGTATTGTCTAAATGGTTTGCCTCATCCTTTTAAAAAAATCATTCTGATTATTCAACCACAGTTAATTATAATTTATAATTTTTTAAGTTACATTTGTGTCTTTATTATTTTAATGTTAATATTTTTTGGTGTCAATACTTACTGTAAAAATTTCGTAACGTTTGGATTAAGCATTGTAGTATTTTGTTTGGTATCAAGTCCCCTAATTGTTTTTTAACCCTTGATGGACCTTTTACTCATTTTGATTGCTGAAATTCCCAGAAAATATTTATTTATGTTTTTATTTTTTTTTTAAAGGAGGGGAATGGAGAATTTTTCCTTCACCATTCTCAGTTATTATTGTTTTATCGTAATTTTGACCTAGTTCTTTTTATATCGATTCTTTTGTCTTCAGTTCTATCTAAATTCAGATCTTAAGACAGTTTTACCTGTTTATATTTATTCGCAGTTGAACTCTCATTATCCAATTACTGAAATTGAACTATTAATTTATTGAAAGATTGTGGCTTCAGCAGGCCAATATAAAGTATAAATACTATTACAGCTCACTAAAAAATGAAAAAAATATCAAGTCATTAATTCATCTTTCTGTCTAAGTATTTTATTTTAATTGGTAATTCATGTAAATTAGGTGAATTTCTTTGTTTATGTTACATTATTGTTTTTTACTCTCAAGGACTAGTTGTGGATCAAACAATCAACTTCTTTCAAGTTGTGAATATAAATTAGGTCATGAATAATTATTTTAAAAACAATTAGATTTCCTGTTCAATGATTAGATTAATTTCACTTACATTTAGAGGAACTCTGACCTTTATTACTAGTCTTTTATGTGAATAGCATCAGCCATAATGCCGCATACATATTCTAATGTTGAATGCGTACGCTGCTATGATTTTTGTGTATGGTTTCTGTAGCGGTAATGCTTTAGAAGCGGTGCGGGAGTTTGCGCGCCGATTTCCAAATAGAAGAGTGCTTAATCGATGAGTCTTTTTGATTTTAATATACTACAAGAAACTGGGTCATTCTTAATACGTAATGAAGGCAACCAATTCCAGGCAGCAATAAGAGCAGATTATCGGAGAAGAAATTGTGTCCAACGCCACTTCGATAACAATCCTGAGACTAGGATCCCAAGAGCATCTGCTGCATTAGCAATATTGCGGCAAGCAATATGGCGAACTTTGAAAGGTGATAATCGCTATCCATACCATCTTCAAAAAGTTCAGAATTTATTATCTCAAGATTATGTCAAGAGATTGAATTTTAGTAACTGGTTTCTTGATAAAATTCGCGATGATAATTTATTTCCATTAAAAATATGGACCGATGAAGCTGCCTTTACAAGAGGAAGAATTGTTAATGAAAGAAATCATCATGTATGGGCTCTCGAAAATCCCTGAGCTATTAAAGAGAATAGGTTTCAGCATGAATTTGCTATTAACGTTTGGCTTGGAATTTAGAACGGATTACTGGTGGGACCATATTTTTTACCTGGAAGATTGAATGGTATCATATTTACACATTTTTTGGAGAACGACTTTTCTAATTATTTAGATGACATTCCCTTACAGCAGCGGATTGAAATGTGGTTCCAACTCGATGGATGTCCAGCTCATTATAGCAGAGTTGCTCAAGCTTGGCTGGATATAAATTATCCACAACGATGGATTGGACGCGGAGGAGTAGTACCTTGGCCACCCAGATCACCTGATATGACACCCATGGATTTCTTCGTATGGGGGAATCTTGAAGCAGAAAGTTTATTCGGTGTCAATCAACTCAAGATAGCAATTAAGAGAGCGAATCATAGATGCAGTGCACCAAATATCATCAGATCAATGTTTAGCTGCAATTTATCAAGTGAGTGCTAGATGTAATGCTTGCATTGGTGCAAGAGGACAGCATTTTGAGCAATATTTACATTGAAAAGAACATAACATAAATATAAATATAAAGAAATAAGTATAAAAATGAAAACTTGTTTTGTTTATTTTTTTGCGATTTTCTCTAAAACTAATCAAAAACGAGCAAATCTCTAAAGGACTTTTTGTCTTAGTTTTTCGGCCCCCTATAAGTTCCTGAAGTTTTGCCATTTAAATTCGGGAAACCCTGTATAGGTGAATGAAACCGTGGTATTGTAAGATACATAAGGGACAGGATATCCTCGGTTTCTGATGAATGTATTGTTACTTATGTAATAAGGAAGTTAATTATACAAAATGATAAACACTTAAAAATTTTAAAAGATGATTTTTATGCTTTTAAATGAAAATATCTTTAATTATAGATATGCCTGATGGAGATGACTCAAAGGCAACTGGAGAAATCTTTATTTTGGACGTCAATGCAACGGTATTAAAAAAAAAAGTTATTTTATGGTATTATCAGTGACTGTGTTTGTAAGTTTTTTTTAAAAATATTATTAGGAATTAGATCTTAATTACCAGAGGATTGGTAAGATTGGAACAGCAGAGTTAGACAGGTTACAGAACCTGGAATGTCTATATCTCCGGTGGAATTTGTTGAAAAAAATTGAAAACCTTGAAAATTTAGTTACCCTAAGGGAACTGGAACTATATGGCAACCAATTAACGACTATTGAAGGCTTGGATACTCTTGTTAACCTTGAGTATGTACACTTTTAAATATCTATTGCTGTATCATGTCCACTAGTTAATTAATTCTTATTTACAACTTCAGGATGTTAGACTTGTCTTTTAATCGAATCACTGAAATAAAAAATCTTGGAAACCTAACAAAGTTAGAGAAATTGTTTTTATCAGCAAATAAAATTTCTAAAATTGAAAACCTTGGCCATCTAAAGAAATTAAAAATGCTAGAGCTAGGAAATAACAAAATTAGGGTAAGTAGAAAGTAAGTATAACTTCAAAATGTAGGATTTTGAATTAACCTTAAATTATTATTTTCTAATATTATTGTAGGTCATAGAGAATTTGGAAGAACTGACAAATTTAGATAGTCTATTCCTTGGTAAAAACAAAATTACATGTGTTAACAACCTCAGTTCTCTAAAAAATATTAAGCTTCTCAGTTTACAGGTAATTATAATTCTTTCCAGAAAAATTATTTTTTAATTTTATTTGTCTGTTCTATTTAGAGAATTTAATCTAAATATATATATATATATATATATATATATATATATATATATATATATATATATATATATATATTTTTTTTTTTTTTTTTTTTTTTTTTTTTATCTAATCGATACTTATAGATACTTTTAGTATTTTCTAATGTTAGTGCTTAATTATTCAGTCAGTATTGATGCTCAACTGTGGTTGAACAATGTAATTGGAAAAAATATTAAATTAGTGTGTTGATTTTTTAGTAGTTGATGCTTTACTATCAGATATTGAGCAACACTGGGAATTGTTGGAATTATCAGTGATTATTGAAAAGTCTGTTTAAAACAATGCTTTAACCAAACTTTTAATACATTGAATAAAAAATTGACCTCCCAATCATATTGGAATTCACTGTCAAATATACTGTGTCTCCAATTAAGCTATTTAAATGTAAGTTAAATTTTTATGAGTTGTGTTTTTCTAAAGAATTAAGGTTGCTTGATTTTTGGTTTTTAATCAATTGATCATGAAATAATTTGTGTATGTTCTAAGTTTATCCATCCCAATTAAACAAAGTTTTGTTCTTCAGCTGCACAGTTTCATGGTGTTGAATTTATTCCATTGAAAATATGCCAAAAAAAAAAGGTGGTCTCCCAACCAAGCAATATCAACAGAGCAGGATTAAATATTATTAAAAATTCTTAAAAATAATTTTTAAACAAAGTTCTGATCTAAGTTCTATTCAAGTTTCTTTGATTGAAAAAAAAAAGAGATCTTATCTTCGAAAGACTAATTCCATTATGAAAATTTTTCACCTGATTTGATAAAACTATCTTTTAAATAGCTTGACTTTAAGTCCTCGTCCATAGACACATTATTTTGTTGTATTTGTCATTAATTATGTGTTTAATTGTTATAGTGCAATCGTTTAACAAAAATTGAGGGTTTAGAAGAGCTCAAAGATCTTGAAGAACTCTACATATCTGAAAATGGTATCGAAGAAATAGATTCTCTGGATCAGAATGTGAAATTGAAGACTTTAGATTTAGCAATGAATAAGATAACTACGATAAAGAATGTAGATAAGCTGGTAGATCTAGAAGAATTCTGGGTATGTATTTGTTTTATTCTCTCTTAATCACAGTTGTTTTATAAAAAAAATATTTTTAATTTATTTGAGATTTTGGCCTCCTGATCAATCTTCCATTTCTCTCTATCATTTTTTTTTTTATCAACTCCTAATACCTAGTTTCTTGAAGTCCTTTTCTTCTTTAATATCCGATCTACTTCTAGACCTTCCTTTTTTTGAGTCGCTCTTCCTCCATCTAGAATCATGGCCAGCCCATCTAAGCCAATTCGCTCCTATACAATTAACAATATCTTCATTATTTAATTTCTAAATTACTTTATGTTTTCCATACACCCTCAACTAGCTTTGCGCCTCAAATTCGTCTTCTAATTTTTTTTTCAAATACTTCAAGCTTACAGCAGTTACTTTGGATAGACACCAAGTTTCAAAGCCATATGTGGTAATGAGATTTATATGGTACATTAGTTGTAAACAGCATAAAAAATCATTATAACTTGTAGTCAAGCATGATTTTTAATTCAATATTTTCATTGTTATTCTTTTTTCTGCGACATTGTTAAATTGACATGTTCAAGTAACATTCTATCTAATCTTTCACTTTACTATTGTAAAAAAAATTTTTTTTAAACTGGAAAAAGATTTGACTCAGCCTTTAAAGTCCCATTGTGAAGCCTTCTGCTAGTGCAGTCCCAGTGCTTTGGCAACCCTATCTTTCCATCAGAATAAAAAATCACACAGTCACTGTGATTTACTATATAGCATATAGATAAGGTAACTTAAAGAGATCTGACAGATAATGAACAATGGCAACCTCATTTAAGTCCAAAAATAAAAAGTGTTTAAAATACTAAGCTTTAGATAGTTATCTATTAAGATAGATATATGTAAATGTATTAAGCTAATTTATGATGCAGGTTGTTGGTTGGGGTATATTTAATTTTAACTGTTTTGTTCTTGACTGCATACACCAACCAACAACCTATATATCAGTCAACAAATCACCCATCATTATAAGCTAATTTATGTTCATATAATTATTGTTTTTTCTGCATTGTATATAACTGTACTTTTTATTTTGTATTATTTCAGGTAAACAACAACAAAATCACAGATTGGCGCTGTATCGATGCCCTCACTGCAAATACTAAGCTAACCACTATTTACTTGGAAGGTAACCCTATCTCCAAAGATCCCAATTATAGAAGAAAAATAAAACTTGCCATACCATGGATAACCCAGATCGATGCGACCATGACTAAGTAAATTAAATGTAATTTTAATGAGAGTGTTAAGAGAATCAAAAGTGTACCCTACATTAGTAATATCCCGATGATATGATATGTAATACATATAAAATATTTATTTTAATATTTATAGCATAAATAAATGTTAATTTGTACTATTGTAATATTAAAAAGATATATCTTAGAATTATAAAAGACCCAATAAAAATCCATTGCAGTATTATAAGAATTTATTCACGACCCTCTCTGAATCACAATATCTTCATCAATATCATTCAAAATGTACTGTTTTTTTTTGTTTTGTTTTTTTTAGGGAAGTTTAATAAAAATTATTATCAACCTTTATTGCACGAGTGATGTCTTTGCAATGCCACCTTGAATACGGGATATTTGACAGCTCTTCTTTGCTTTAAGAGACTGGATTAAAAGGAACTCCTTTTTTATTAAGTTCATACTTTTGTGTTTACTTACAAAATCATCTTTTAAATTTTATTAAATAACAAAATTGCTAAAATCAAAATGGAACACACAAATTATAAAAATCACAGGACTTTTTGACTGACAATTTACAAAGGAATTACTAACATGTTATCCCAATTTTTTTCAAGTGGTTATTATATCTAGCTACCAACAAATCTATCTAGTTTAAAACAAACTATAGACTACAGTTATAGAATGAACTTCTGAACAGCTAGAATGAACTGAACAGCTGAAGAATGAACTTCTTAAGTGGGGATTTCAATGGATGTTCATTTGATAATAAAAGACATTCCTGTAGGAAAAATATATTCTTCAGCATGGATTTTCCACCAAAAGGTTTCTCTGGTTAGCTTTTGTAAAATTTTAGATACTTCCTATTGATTATTGAATGGGTCCGCCGAAAAACATTCTAAGTGACAAACATAAAATTTTGAGTAATCAGTATAAGAAAATCATAATCTAAAGTTTTTGTTAGTTTTGTAGGTTAGATTTTATATTCACATATTAATTTGTTATACTTACATGTATAATAACATAACGGAGTACTATATCATACTAAGAAGTACTGTTATACACTTAAAAAACTTTAAAATCGCCACTTTGGAAATTTTTTGGTGGAGCCATTCAATTAATGTATAATAAAGTCTAGAAAGTTACATACACAAGGTGAATGGGCCCATGAATGCTTCGAACTATCAAAAACTTGTAATAACGGAATTTATTTTGAAACACAAAGTAATATGAATATTCAAATAAACAGTTATAGAAGTGGCAAATAAATCATCAATTGTATTGATTTGATCCTTTCATACCATCATGCGTACTTCAGCATGTTCATTGAGATGTACAATTACGGTAGAAGAGAGCTTTTTCACATCTAATCAATAATTATACTTATACATGTTTCCTCAGTGGTATAATAAGTCTGTTTAAATGTTTGATTTTTAATATTAATTTTTAGGTAAAATAAATTTTTAATCGAAGTTTTTTTTTTTATTTAAAATTAAATATTTTATAACATTAAAGGAGATTTACATAATTAATTTTTCTGTTTTAACAATTGCATCTAAACTGAAGGCAGTGGTGATATCTAATGCTAAATTTTTTTCTCCTTGTAAACATCTTAAGAGGTATGCATACTCTTGAGTAATAACCTTCCTCAAAATAAAATTTTAAAATACAAAAAAAAATTATGTGGCTCACATAATACCTTAGGTGTAGATTAGATGGGCCAGGGTTGATATTGCTGTCAAAAGTAATGAAAATAGAATATGAAATACAATCATTTTACCAAAAATAGAAATTAAAGAAATATAGATTTTAAAGGAAAAATTCTCTGATTATTTAACTATGCCCTATGAGAAGATACATCTGGTAACTGACAAAGGTAATAGAAATGTGTTAGGCCAAATATTGTCTTAAGTGGTTGTTACTCATTCGTCTGTTCACTGTTCGAGTGCTCAGTCTAAGGCCCAATCTTATCCAGCTCGCTGGCCCAACTAACCCCACTTCACATTATATATCTAACAAATAATTTGATTCATCACTAATATTTAACACAAATTTATTAAATTTAAAATTATATCATTCAATTATTCAAAGTTTCAATTCAACAGATAATGGGGTTTCCGTTTTAATTTTTGCCGATGGTTTTTATAGTCTTAAAGAAGTTCATCAAAGTGTTAACATTTAAACAAAGCATTCAATAAAACTGTACACTTTCATTTCTATTACAAAGTTTTCATTCAACAACACAAGCGCTTTAAATCTTCTATTACCCAGGTGTTGTTATTCATCAACATGAGTAATAAAGCAAGAAAATATTCTCACAAAATATTTTCATTTCTAATCTCAACTGTGATGAAAAAATTAAAATAAAATAAAGCAAAATTAACACAAAAATTTGTAGCTATTTTATTACACATTCCATTTATATACAGAATTGAAAATAAAGTTCTGACATTTACATATTTAATTTATAGCTTTCATTTTACACATAAAAATTAATTCTAATTAAATGAAACAATATGTACAAGAATCAAAGGCCACTGATTACGTAATTACAAATAAAGTCTCACTACTTAAAATATAGAAACTATAAACAGTGAAATGAAAATAACTTCAAATTATACAATAAAAGTATACAATGATAAATTAAATCAATATCACATTATTTAATTAATGCTTTGATAAAATTTATAGAAGAATAAAATTATATCCATCCGACTTATTTGATGAAATGATGATTACGTGTAATATACAAACAGTTGATAATAAATTATAAGCTAGAACTAAATTTTGTACTAATCTTACCTTATATGCTAATTTATTATTCAATAATGATTTTTTCTTCTACAACTTCTACTTCCATGTCCCCTTCATGGATTATAGGATCACCTTCTTCGATAATTGTTACTGGTTGAGTGAAATGTGTCAAGCGATGCTTTTTCAACGCAGAAAGATGGGGGAAACGATTTCCACAGATGTCACAGGCATGGGAACGTGCATCTGACGGATAGGCAGGTATGTGTGGCGTCTGATGCCTGTTGCGATGCCTCTTCATATCTCCAAGTTGCGTGAACCGATGGCCGCAGATATCGCACACATAAGGCCGTTCTCCAGTGTGGACCCTCATGTGTGTTCTCACAAAAGCCTTACGTGAAAATTTCTTTCCACACTTCGGACATGAATGTTTTCTGATTCCAGTATGAATTACTTGATGTTGATTTAAGTTTGCGCGAGATCTAGAAACATGAAAAATAATTGTTTTTGATCCACAAATTAATAGGAGATAATTTTTTATTTCAATAAGTTTTTTAATAGATATTAACATAAATTCATAATTCATAAAATGAAATTGAGATTTACTGAGAAATAATTAAGAATTATTAATGGGCCATTCTTAGATTACTGGCCTATATCCAGTCCTAAGTTTTTAGCAATTTTAATATTAGTGGTAGCAGTTTTGACCAAGTCATTAAATAGGTAATAAATTTTTTGTAATTTTGTTGAAGGAGGTATAATTGTTAGTAATCAAATTTTAGCTTTCTACTCCTTAATGAATATATATAACATAACACTACATGTTTTGGGAAAAAATTGTTTCCCATCTTCAAGTTTGACCTCTATTTACAGTGTTTACAAATGTCATATTTTAAAATTTTAAACATTTGATGTGATCAAAACTATGCCATTGTTAAAAATGTTTTACACTACAGTCAGATTAATTATATCAAACTAGCATCTCCGGTCACGGCTTCGCCCACTCTTATAAATTAAGAACTGATAATTTAAGTTTTAATTTTTATTTCTAAAAAACTTGCATTTAAGTATGCAATTGAGCATTATTTCTTCAATTATATTTTAACACCTAGCAGTAATATTTAATCTCGTTAAAATTGCACGGATTAGTTGCTTGATGATTATGTAAAAGCATAATTTGACATCCGATTTTTAATTTAAATCTATGACTTGTTAATCCAGATGGACAGAGACTATTAAGAAAATCTTGTAGATAATGGACTGCATTATTAGTACTTACAACTAAATCGTCATGAATCATATTTTTTTACACCATATCAAAAAGCAAAGGATTGACATTTTGATTTCGTAATAATTTTATTGATTTCATCTGGTTGGATTTTAATTTCTAACCATAAAAGTGTATGACAGATTTATAAGTATTGTTATTATAAAAATATTATTATTGTCTCATCGAATTTTTGGACATTGTAGATAAGGTTCTAATATAATTTTTTTTTTTTTTTTTTGTTTCATCAGGATTTTGACAATGCAGTGGCTTTCCACAGAGGGGCAAAATTTAATCATACCTATATGACAACTATTTTGCAGGAATTAATCACCTAATTTAATAATAATGAAATATTTCAGTCAAATATCATTAGTTCACAAAGTAATGAACAGAAAGATTTAATCATGATTAAATTAAGTGATTGATTCCAGGAAATTAGTCATCAAATAGCTATGATTAAATTTTGCCCTACTCTGGCATTCCCAAACCAAGTTTTCAATGAGCTCCCTCCATATTATTCTGTTATGGTCCATTTAAATTAATGATTTAATTTAATATACATTATTTATTTAAATATGCTTAATTTCAGCATGAATAATAAGATCTGTGTGATAGACTGAACATAACATAAGAGAGAAAAAAAATAGTTACCAACCTGTATCCATTTCCACACCATTCACAAATGTATGGCTTACTGTCAAAATGAATTCTTTGGTGAATCTGTAAGCTAACTTTGGTTGTCATAGATTTTCCACAAAATTTACAAATCCACAATACATTCGCTGTGCCGTGCAGTTCAACACAATGATCTCTTAATTTCTTGTTAGATGTAAACTTAATATCACAAATATTACAATGATAAAGTTCTTTACGAGGACGGACTTTTCCATTTCGGGTGACAGTTGTCTGAAATAAATAGTTCAGATTAAAAAAAAAAATATATATAATTATTTATAAAATAAGAAATGTACATACAGGTTTTATATCAACTATTTCTCCGCTTGATTCGCATTCCTCCATTTCTATTTTCTCTTCCTGGTTTGTATTGGCTTGAGTTCTATTGATATGGCTCTAAAAAATTACAATGATATGACTATTAGGGTTAGGAAGAAAAAAACAAATTATAGACCACAATAAAACTTTCAGTAGCCATGTACTGTTTAATTTATGCTGATGTTTAGTCCCATGGTGTTTTATGTTTACCAGAAAATACATTTATTTATCAAATTTCAAAATTATGAGACAAAATAACTTAAGAGACAAAATCATTCAACATAAGAAGGCAATGCAAAAGGTATGTAAATATTCATAGAAATGCCTTCTTTTTTTTCACAAATATTCAAAATAAAAATGGGTTTGATAGTCTTTAAAAATATTAATTCTAATTATAAAAGCTTTTTGGAATATATTAGGTGTAGAATTCCAAAACCAGCCAAGTCCAATGTCCAGATTTTTTTTAACATGGTATATGTTTTTATGGGCACTAACTGAATTTCAAGACTCGTTAATAACAAAAATTAATACATTATTATTCTCTCAATTTTGGCCGCCTAGGACTGCGTGAAGTAACCATATGCAATCATTTCCGTACTTCTTTCCTTGATTTCCAATAGTTCTTCATGCCTCCACTTTGCTGTCTCCTTCTCTCTTCTGTCCAAAAGCAAATTCTTTCTCTCTTTTCCTTCTTCTGGAAACTCATGGTTTTGTATCATTCTTCTGAAAGCTGTTCTGTCTTGTATAATGTTATCTGTTGTAACAATCTGTCATGTCTTTCTTAATTCCCTGAATCCATTGGTTACCATTTTTGCTCTAATGAACATGAATGAAAATTTGTTTTGTAAGCCAGTTGCATAATTATTATTATTCATAATAATAGTATTATTATTAATATTATTCTTGCGTGACTTTAATAACAAAACTCCAGTACAACACGTAGTGGTTCTTGTATAGACTTGGTGTTTGCAACCCCACCAGTAAGAACTACATTACCTACTTTACTCATTATAAATCTATATGATTATCTATAAGCACAGGATTATCTATAAGCACCCTTCCAGAGCGGGAGGGTGGAAGTGGGAATTTAATCTAAAACAGTTACTCGAAATGCTCATAATTACGTGGAAATAATTGATCGAAAGGTCGAATTAGATTGGCAAAATATTCTACAATTTAAAGTGAGCAGAAATAGTTTGTTATAACTGTTATTATCAAGACAGTCTTATCAAAATTGGATTATAATAAGCAATTAATCATAATAAGATAACTTTTAGGTTTAATAAAATGAACTAATTACCTGCAGAACATGTTTTTTCAATAAGCTTTCTGATCTAAATTCCGAAGGGCATAATTCACAACTATATTTTGCACAAATATGGCTATTCAATTTGCAATTGTTTTCTAAAACCTTTTCACAAGTGTTACACATAGTATCACTGTTGATTTTATGCTCATCATAGAAATAATCTTCACTAAATACATGTCCTAAAAAAAACAAAACTTAAATGCATTAAAAGGAAAATTTCTTACAGCAAAGGATATTCGAGTCAGCTTGCCCATTCCATTCAACTTAACCCTCCTACTCTACTACTTAAGACCTATAATTATTAACTATAATATAACCAGAGCTATTACAAAAATTAAAAAAATTAGTTTCAATGATGGAATATAATTCAATATGCAATATTTATATATATATTTTTTTTTTTTCAAATTGTTGACATGGACATGTCTTTTGACTGGGGGTCTATACTTGTTTTTGTAACATTTTTTTCATCCTCATGTTGTATGTAAAGCTCTAGCTCTGTTAGTGTTCCTCGGATCAAAAATTCGACCGAGTTTCCTTATCAGAAATTTAATGGAGACTAGTTTTTGTTATATAATATTTGTCACAAGGACCTACTGTTTAGGAGCTATATTGGTTTGAATGAAAAAAGTTGAAAGTTTTTCCTACATGTTTTAAGTGTTGGGGCTTATTTGACATGATCTAGCTTTGTTGGTGTAGCCCAGACCGAAATTTGAGTTTCCTTATCAAAAATTTAACGGAAAATATTTTTTGTAATATAAAATTTGTCACCAGGATCTATATTAGCTTGAATTAAAAAAGTCACGTTTTGCCAAAATTTTTTAAATGTAGGGCTTTTTGACAAGCTCTAGCTCTGTTGGTGTTGCTAGGGTCGAAAATTTGCCAAAAGTTTCCTTATCAGAAACACTAGGTATAAAAGCAGTAGATTATAGATAAAAATGCCCACGATCTATTGTTTTTCCCAGTCAGGGAGAAATTGAGTTTTTTTCAACAAACAATTGACAGAATTTTTTTTTATTTTGTTGTTTTTAGGTTCTATCTAGGTTCATGTTGATAAAACCTCTGTGGTGATCATATTAAGATTAATTTAAAATCCCGAGAAATTTAATTTTAATATATAATCAATGTTTCCCAGACCGAACACATAAATAACATTTTTTTTTGTAGTTTCACCAAAAAAAGTTACAATATAATCTGTGACCTATCAGCTTTAGGCTACTTTCATTAGTATTTTGAATGATAAAATCCATGTAATGTTTGTGCAATAGAATGTTTTTTGACCTTTCTATGTTTAATATCACATCATAAACTATAAAATATGTCAACAGAATTGACCATTTAACTGAAAAAAATTGAGTTGAAGATAAAAATATGATTAATTTAGGATATCAGGAGATATTAAATAGCATTTTATGTGAAAAACAATACATTAAAAATATTTATTTAAAAAAACAAAAATATATATATCAATTACCACAATCCGAACAGACTTTCAATGGAACTTCATCTGTTTCCAATTTCCTTTCATCTGCATCGTGTTCTAACATGTGTTGATCAAAAAGAGTCATATCAGTAAAATATACATCACATTTGTCGCACACAATTGGCCCATTCAAAGGAATTGGTTTATGATTAGTATTTCTGAAAAAAAAAAAAAAAATAATAAAATACATTTTATCTTTAACATCTCTATTAACAAAATAATACAGTTTAAACAATATATCAGTTGTCATCATACTAGTCGGCAAATAAATAGGAATGATGGTCAGCAAAATATAATTTTATATAACTTTAATTTTGTTTTTTTACACTAAGCTGCTACTTCTCATTTAAGAATTAACTTAGTTATAATGATAACTTAGTTTAGAATTTCTATCAATGCCTGAATATCTTAGGAAAAATCTTCATATGAACCAAGAAACAATTGAAAGGTGTTAGGATAGAAGGGGGAATGTCCAGAAACCATATTCAAAGAAAAAGAATAAAGAAGAAGAAAAAAATTGTACCACTACAACCGATGGGTCTTAGGATCAGTACTTAGGTAAGGATGTACTGTAACTGGGCCAACTGTTATGAAAGGAGAAGATTTGGCCAGAATTGACACTCAACTGCCAGGTTTCCCTCCCCCCCCCAATTAAGGGTACCCACTTTTTTTTAGAGGCTATCAGTATATTATAAAATATGAAACTTTAAGTTATAAATTATTTAATTATATATAGAAAAACACTTGAACTCAAGTCTGTTTAGATATCTGCAAAAGATTAATTACCTAGATGGTTGAGAAATAAATAATGTTTCAAATAAGTTGTAGAAGAAACCCTATGAATAGAGACGGGTAAGGAATTCCAAAAGGAAGAAGCACAAATGATAAATGATTTACCAAACAAAGTCGTTCTACATGATGTAGTGTACAAATTGAAAGGTTGGACCTTGTATTCAGGAGGAGAAGAAAGCAGAGTAATTAGGCCAAGAATATAGGGAGGTCTTTTTAATTTCAATATTTATTCTCGGTGCAACAGACCCATGAAGCGGTCCTTGGCAAGCTCAACTGCTCTTCCCCAGTCTTCCCTGTCAGTGGCACGTCTGATGGATATTCCTGCTTTCTTCAGATCCTTGGAGACGCTGTCCTTCCATCTTCCCTTCGGTCTTCCACGAGGCCTTACTCCATCGGGGTTTCCGTAATACAGTCTTCTGACTGTCCTCTCCTCGCCCACTCTGATTATGTGTCCCAGCCATTTAATTCACCGAATTCTCACATATTGGGAACATTCAGTTCATTAAAAAGTATGTAACAGCTCTTTGTTTTTTCTGAGTCGAAACAAACCATCCTCCTCTACAGGTCCATAGATGCGTCTCAATACTCTCCTTTCGAACATGTCAATACGTTCAGCTGATACTTTACGAAATGTCCAGGTTTCAGATGCGTAAGTCAGGACGGGTCGGACGAGTGTTTTATAAAGTCTGATTTTATTATTATTTTTATAAAGTTTAATTTCAATATATGAATAGAAATGTATTAAGTACTGCTATTGGAATTTTGAAAAAAACCACCCAAGTGCAGAATATCATTTGGTAACAACGGAGATAAACATAATGATAGTCATTTCAATCTCACCTCAAACTCACCAGGCAGCCCTCTATATACCCATAATAAAAGCATGGAAAGATAAGAGAGGATACTAAAATTTGACAGTAACTATAATAATTACTCATCAAAGAAATTAATAAGTATTTAAATTACTTACCTAAATTGCTGAGTATTAGCAAACAGCTTTGTCAACTTAGCCTCAGTTTCTATACACTTTTTTACAAGGTTTGCAGCAATGTCGAGATGATCAAAGCAGTCATCGCAAATAGTTTGAGGTAAAGCATCGTTAGGATTAACAACAATGGGCAAGCAAAGGCTCATTTTTTCGCATATGTCTAAATCATCATCAAATATATCCGTCATAAGCATTTGTTTTGCTTTTCCGCATAAACGGCAAATATCAACTAATGAAGGATAAGAAAATTTTATTAATAGTAGTTTCATATATAAATTGATGAAAAAGAATTGTAATAAAAAAAATTTATAGTACTTACATTCAGCAACTTCATCGATGCGCTATAATTGAAAAGATGAAAAAAAAAAAAAAAAAAAAAAAAAATTATTAGAAACATGTTCCATTATAATTATATGGAAATTAAAATTTGTAAATTAAAAGTAGCAAGTACATTTAACTAAGACATGCAAAATTATTGATAAAGCATATTCCAATTAAACTTAAGGTACAATGTTTATTTACATTTACAGAATAATAAATCTTGGAATAATATTAGTATGACTAATATTAATATAGAAGGAACTTAAATTAAAAATAAAAAAATGTGAGAGAGAGGGCATTTCATGTATACATAAACTGTTGTTTACTAATTCATACAAATATTTTAATTTTTTTTTTTTTTAAATGTGAGAAATAAAGACATAACTAATAAGAAAAACAAAACAAAAATTTTATAAACAATAATAGTAAAAATAAATGCAATCTCAACTTAAAGAATAAAAAATGGTTCCTATACTTAGTTAAACAACAAGTATCTAATTTATCCCATCAAAATAAGTTGAATTTAATTAATAATAATTATATAGTTAAATTTCTACAGTTCAGATTATGAACTTTCATTAATTTTTTTTTTAACTCATTTATTTCTAGCACTGATGAAGTCATGACACAATTTTTTTTATAGACTATGAAGTTTAATTGGTAAATAATACAGAAAATAAATTAATATTAACAAAAGGGAAATTGTCCACTTTTTTTACTATTGCAACAACAGCTTGAGGCAGATAACACAATTGACCATCATTGTTTTACTTGCATTGAATTTGATCAAACTGTCATTTAATTAAGGCCTGTACCATTACGGCTCTTAAATGTTCTTTGATTCAGCAATTGGTAAAGTTAAATTTTTTCTTGACCAACAGGTGATTCGGCTAGAATCCCTCCCTGTTGCAAGGTTTTTCTTCATTTAATTGTACTCATTTTTAGTTGAAATTAGGTTTTGATGCTTAGTGATTTGTTGCTTAATAATATTTGAATATTACAGCAGTAAAATCAAAGAAAGAATTTTAAAAACTTCTATTTTGAGATGAAACTGCACATTTTGCTATCTTTACCAACAAAGTTATTGACGTACATAACATTAATCAGCAAAAAAAAAAAAAAAAAAAAAAAAATCAGTTGTTAATAAAGACATGTTTCATTAAGACACCCTCCTCCTCTTCATCACACACTTCAGTGAACAATATACTACACAAGGCAAAATAGACAATGAAGTACTATAAAATATAATGATTTCAAGGGTAAAATACACTTTCCGTATTATATGATAAAATATAAAATAAGGGTCAAAACAGAAAATAAAATCAACAACGGTGTGTTTCATTATGACTGCTCCTAAGATTAAACTTGCTAAAATTATTTTGATACTTTCTCCAAGTATCAAAATAATTTTAGCATTTTGAATGTTTGACGAAGGAAACATTATAAAATAAGTCTACAGAGGAAGATAAAAGAGGGTTCTCTCTAGTGATAACTTTAACATACATAAATAACTTCTTTGCCCATAAAGTACTTAGATATCCTCCATATTAATAAACTAAATTATACATTTATAGATATTTTGTTATGGGCAATTTTTTGGTTAGCTTTATAATCTGTCTTTAATAACGTCATAAAAGAATGTTTGCATTAATAGATCTGAACAATATTCTGACAAATGCAATAATGAGCCAATTGACCCTGAAAATTTAAGTTCATTTCATACCCACAATTTAAGTTAATAACGGCTCATCATATGTAATGCCTGCCTTAAAAGTGATAAGCATCAAGCTAATTGTCTTTTGTTTAAATTATTAACAGGTTCTAATAAGGTAGAGATCACTATGGTGAATGCTAACAAAGGACAAATGACCACTGTCAAATGTATAGGAAATACAAGTGTCAGTTATGGGAGTCATAAAACAGATTAAAATAATTAAAACATGCATAAATATTCATTGTTATTAATTTAATTTGTTTATACTATCAAAAACAAGTACATTATCTTTCAGCCATGGAACCTCAATTGGGACTGAATCTGGTTTTAAAATATTGTTCTCAAAACACTTTGAGGAAAAATGTTTGCCACAAATAAGATCACTTTTTGTTGGCTTGAAGTCAGGACGCCCAAGCGCTGTTTTCCATTTGTTTAAACAAACTTCGTCATTTAACGGAAATCTGTAATAAACAATAAATCCATCTTAAATCTTAGCAAAACGTATACTGCCTAGAATTACAACAAAAATGCTAAATTGGAACATAATTAATGAATTATTTCATTTTCAATCTATACAAAATATGGTAAACAAAGGGATGTAATAAGATGGGTGAAGGATAGAGAAAAAGCTCATAATTTATTAATAAAACTTTCACAAACATAACCCAATCTGTTAATGATTTATATCAAACTATTAATCAACAGTATCAACAGTTAAAATTTTCAAAATAAGTAGTTTTTCCAAAGAGAAACTGAGGCCTCTTTCTCTACAAAGAGTTATAAACAAATATGTAATGGAGGTATTCTCCAAAGAGGTAAGAAATTCACGTTTACTTACGCATAAAAGCTAGTTTTCTTGTCTGTTAACAGTGTTTCACAGTTGGGGTAAACACATTTCATCGATTTCGATGCCATATCTTAATAACAGTTTAAATTTCAGGACTACAACAACATAATAAATAGCTATTCGCACGTAACTCCACTACGCAGCGCGCTTCCAGAAGCAACTAAATATTTGAAGTTGAAAACTAGTGTTGCACGTGCTCCTAGTTGGTGAAGGAAGGTTATTGTGGATAATTTTATATTTTGTTTTTCTTTATTATTTTTAAGTTTATTTGTTAAAATGCAAAGTGAAACTGTTAGTGAAATTAAAGAAGAGGTCAGCAATCGCCGTGCGATGAAACGACCGAAAGAAAATAAAAATGGTATGGATGTGGAAGAAGTAAATGGAATTCAAGGCAATTCTAAATATGACAGCTCTCAGCCGAAAAAATCTAAAGTTATTCCAACCTTTGAATTTAGAAAAGTACCAGTTCCAAGACACAGGTATACACCTTTAAAAGAAAACTGGATGAAAATATTCACTCCTATTGTTGAGCATTTAAAGCTTCAAGTCAGGTTTAATTTAAAAACTCGCAACGTTGAAATTAGAAGCTGCAAAGAAACAGAAGATGTAAGTAATGTTCAGAAGGCTGCCGATTTTGTGAAAGCATTTATATACGGTTTTGAAGTTGAAGATGCTCTGGCTCTGCTTCGTCTGGAAAATTTGTTTGTTGAAACATTTGATGTTAAGGATGTTAAAACTCTAAAGGGAGATCATCTCTCAAGAGCAATTGGAAGATTATCTGGAAAAGGAGGTAGAACAAAGTACACTATTGAAAATGTAACTAAAACTAGAATTGTTCTTGCCGATTCACGGATTCATGTACTAGGTTCCTTCCAAAATATACAGGTAGCTATGAAAGCACTATGTAATTTAATTCTAGGTAGTCCTCCATCTAAGGTTTATGGACAACTTCGCAATGTTGTAACTAGGATGGGTGATAGGTTGTAAGAAATGTGTTATTATTTATGTATATAAAGTGTTATTGATATTTTCGTTGAAATTGTATTTTTATTTTTGTTTTTGTCATACACATCAACTAATTAATGTAATTATCAATAATTGTATATGTATTAAAAGAAACTTATTTTTCCATTATGCATGAACTATTCAAATAATTAATTATGCGTTGGGTAATTGATTTTTTAGTTTTGAATTTATTTTCCTGTGCTGAAAATATTTACAGATAACTACAAGTATGTTGTAAATTAATATATATGTAGTCCATTAATGCTGTAGTTAAATATACTCCTGTTGAAGTTTAAATTTTCTCAAGTAATTACTGGAGAATATACCAAGATGAATTTAATTTATCTTACACTTCTTTCCCAATTACACGAATTTGTTAAATGCTGTGTGTAACTTAGCAGTTCTGTAATTTAGTTTTTTTTTCTCTTTATTTATTTTTTTTCCTTGTGGAAGATGGTAAATATTTAATTGACTATTTTTAAAGTAAATCGTTTTATGTAACCTCAGTTAGTTTTGGCTTTGTAGTGTCTAATAACCATTGGTTTACCTAATTTTATTTAGAGTATAAATAATTTAAAGCAAAATTGTAAAATTTATTTCATATAACCATCTTCTCCGACAAAGATTTTAGAACTTAATTGATTGGATAATATAAAAGAAATACAACCATGCTCAAACAAAAGTAACTTTGTATAATATTTGTGTAATATAATATTTTTTACATTTAATTTTTATTATTTTTTTTGAAAATCATTGAAGATTTTTGTGTATAATTTTTTGAAATCTAGTTGGTATGATAATTGCAGATATATAATATTTATCTTGGAAATATTTCTGTTTTAATGTATTATATATGTATATTTTATTATAATATGTAAATGTATTATATTATTATTAAAAATAATATATTATTAATGAGGTTAATTATTTCAGTTTTCCTATTAATCCAGTTGTAATCAAGGAAATTAGATTTTTTTTCTGTGACACAATCAGATAAAAACAATATTCTACTGTTGTGCTAGGCACAAAGGTTACTGACATTTTTGGTTGAATTGATGTTAAATATTAGAGTCTTGTAGGCGTAACTACAGTTAATACTTCTAGAACTCTGATTTTGATAGTCGTAACTGCAATTTTTATAATTTTCACCTTGGCAGTTTAGTTGTACATTGCATAAATCATCCAACCAAAAATGTCAGTCCATTTTTTATTCTTAGCATATAGGAATAACAAGTAATAAATATATACTTATATAATCATATTTTTAAATTCTTTTATTCTTTTGTATAAACTTAGTGTCAGAAAAAATAATTAATTAGAAGATGCTTTTCACAGAAATATTGTTTTAAAGAAATTTTGAGTTTGTTGATCCTTAACTGTAATAAAGCCTGAGGAATTTTTTTTCGTAATGTTGCAGTCAGAAGCATGTCATGTTTTTCATGCGCCCAGAGTGGTCAACTCTTCTACCTCATTTTAGGGGTGTAGAAAACTGTTCCACCTCCTACTAAAAATGGGATTCGATATTTTTGTTCACTTCTTATAAAAATTATTTCGTTTGAGAGTAATATTATCTTGATATTTCACAAATATAACTGTAATTCAGAAATTTTAAGTTTTTTTTTCACAGGCTATTCAGAACTTATATAAAATGGTTATAAATTAGTGAGTAGTAATATATATATTGGAAAAGGATGTAGTTGACTGTATAATTGAATTTTTTATAGAGACGTTTTTCAGGAGTACAGTCAGAAAGGTGTAAAAACACTGTTTACTATATTAAGAACATTTTGAAGTACCTTGCAGGTCTCAAGACTAAACAGTACAAATTAAGAAAAAAATATTATTTCTTTATATAAAAACATTTTTTTCCTGCATTATCTTTATCTACTATAAAAATGTTTTTGTCATTATTTTTACACATTTTCAACTAGCACTATTTTGTTACTACACTATAGCTAAAAGTTTTATTATTCAGCCCTAAAATGAGAATTATGCCGTAGTTAATTACATAAATTCTTTTGATAATCATTTTGTAATTTATTATTATTTTTTTTTTAAATTATTTTTTTACCTGAAGACCTACAAGGCGTCAAAATGTCGGTGCTCTAATAAAATTTAATAATGATGTGGTTTTTGACTGTGAAACTTATAATGATGTAGGTAGTTAGGGTGTGCAGTCATTGAAAAACAGTTTAAAATATCAATTTATTGTGCCAACATTTTGGCCTGCAATGCAAGCCTCTATCTGGGCTGGAAGAAACAAAGATTTTATCGCTTAAGCCATGAGAACAAGTTACTCACTAATGACAACATTACAGGAATACATAAAAATAAAAATAATACATACATTTTTTTTTTTAAGTTCAGTTTCTTGTGGAATATAGGTTAAAGTAAGAACCCTAAACAATGGTTTAATCATTCAAAAAATATATTCCACAAAAATTAATAAAACTTTTTTTTTTATTCTTGGAAAGTTGTTATCATGACTTAAGTGAAGATATGAAAAAAAAAGTAAATTTTAAAAAAGTTAACAAAAGAAAAACAATATGAAAGTTTAAAAACAAGAAAAAAATTGACACAAATAAATTAAATATTTTGTTTAGTAAGGAGATTATGAAAAAGATGAGAGGACATGGTGGATGAAAAAATTTATAAATAAAGCATATCAGTTTGTTGATTAACAAATACCACAAAGTATAACAGGTGTAGTACATTGCAAATAAAGGAATTATTAAGATTGAGGCATAAGTATTATTATTATTTAAATAGTATCTAGAGAAAAAGGTAAGAAAAAAAGAGTACATTCATAATTTATAACATTTGCTCCCTTTTCCTTTTCTCCTTTCTTTCAAATAATTTGTTTTTCCATAGTTATGGAAAAAATATTCATTAAGTTTTTTTTTTACAAATTTATTTAATTTTTTATGTTTAGTGTTATTATTATTCAACTTAATTTTCATTAATCCGGTTTTTCCTGAAGGTATCTCTTAATAAGACTGGCCAATAATATTTATTTTTTCAATTTGGTGCTTGAAATTTATACAGCTAACTCCATGAACTGCTGTCATGTCACATTATTAAAAATAACAAAATTCAACTTGTTTTTGAGATTTGAGATTACCTTTTTTGACTTCATACACAATCTTTTGGTTTTGATAAGAAACTTAAGATGGTATTAGTTTTAATGCCTTGATAACCTGTTAAGGCCTTATTTTTTTAAAAATTAATCTTTGTCAATATTTAATAATTATTTAAATGCTTTAATAATTTTGCAGTGTAGGGAAGGGAATGTTTATAGTAATTGATTCCTGAATAATAATTACAAACTAGCAGAGTTCATTAATGATTTTTATCCTAATAGACAAAATTTAAATGTACCACTACTGTTAAATTCAGGAGTTCCTAAGATACATAAAATCCAATGAATATTACATTGTTCCTTTAATCTTTAGAAGTTAATGAATTATGTGAAAACATAAAAATTAGATGATATTTATAAATAAAGTTCTAGTTGGCACCTATCCATGGATATTAATTTATTTATTAAAATATTCGCATTAGATGTTTCATATGAATGAAAAGTAAACTTTATTATATGACTAATTGTCCCATTATAATAATACCTTAGAATAATACATAGGCACAATAATATATTCCCATTGTCTGGCTATATTAATTTTGAGCAGACATCGATAAATTTTGTACAAGAGACTTTTTAATGTATTCAAAATAATATAATTAAAACAGGTTTGCATGTTTACAATATTAAAAAGAAAATTTACTTGAAACTACAAACACATAAGAGAAGAAGAGGTAGAATGCAAAAAAATAAAAAATAAATAAATTATTTTTTATTTTTGAAGAGAAAAGATTTGACCCCAGTTGGGATTCGAACCCAAGTGGAGACTTGGGTTCGAATCCCAACTGGGGTCAAATCTTTTCTCTTCAAAAATAAAAAATATATTTAAAAAATATTTATTAAACAAGAACCACTTCATAATTTAATAAATAAATTAATACTATAAAATCATTGATCAAAAATAAAATTAATAAATATAAAAAAGGATATATATATATGTATATATATATATATATATATATATATATATATATATATATATATATATATATATATATATATATATATATATATATATATATATATATATATATATATAAAAGGGCTTAAGTCATCATTTTTATGAAAAAAAAAATTTAAATAAATAATATTTTGTTTAAGTTTGTATTTTAATATAAGGAATAGTCCCGTAAGATATAATATCGTGAGTGATGAATAAAGAAATACTTAGGTAGGATTTAAAATGAGTTATTAAACCTTGGGAAAATCGTCTTGTAAACTTCATATTCTAAGACTTTTGAGTCAGTGATATATTCTTAACATTAAACAAACTAAAATATTGGAATATATAAAATAAAATAAGTTCAAATCATTCTTGAGCCAATTCATTAGTATCAGATTGGACTGAATTACTACAAATTGAATAGAATTATAGTTAAAAATGCCCCTGCTGTTAAATGCCTAATTGGATGGTGAGCAGTTGGAATAGGAGAGTTTGGAAGGGCCTAGGGTAGGAGTATGATTTCAGGCAAGAGGGAATTCCAGAGGGTGGTGGAATGGGCAAGGAAGGATTGTTGGAAGGTTGCTGTTCTATACAAAGGAGATTTTGCTCTCTTTCAGAAATCTAGGTTACCGAGTATCTTACTGTCAGAGCAACATAATCATGATAAAACTGTGATGTCTTGCACCACATTGCTTATCTAACTACTATCATAATTATTTTTTTTTAAATACAACATTGAGGTAGTAAAGCAATTGATACGCTTACTACACATGATGTTTAATCTATTATGTAAAAAAAATTTCTAAAATATGTGAAATTGGGAAAGAGTTCATATTTTCCGTTTTCATCATAAATTGAAAATAAAATGAATTTGAAGTAGGTATCCCTACTCCGAATCTAACCACCATTTATAAATCTTTCTATTACAGCCCTATTACTACTTTTATTTTTTATTTCTGTTTAAAAAAATGACAATATAAGATGGAGTCATGAAAGATGCCATGAAAATCATAAATGGATTTGTTTAAATTGACCTCAAATAAAGAACTTTAATAAAAAATATGATTAACGGGGATATACTATGTATGTTGAGTTAATTAATTAGTTCCCTTAAGGAAATCGGGGGGGGGGGGTGATATTAATGAGATCAATTTTACAAGGATTATATTTTAAAAATGAGACCAAGAAATAGATATAAATATTTCAATTTGTTTAGCTCTTTGGTACATGGCTGGAAAAGGGTGTTGAAAATAGTTCAATAATGAAATATTTTTTAATGCTGTGTCCTTATGTATAGGTTATATTAATTTAATCTAAGTTGGGAGGGGATGAATCATGCACATAGCAGGATTATATTAAGAGTGTTTTATACCCAAGAAACTAATGCAATATTTCATTGGATGGTGTACTTTATAAGAGATAAAAATGAAGAAAACCAAACTAATTTCTGAGATAAGTCAGATTACTTAGAAGTTGGAATTGGCGATTTACCTTCTGTGCTCTGGATTCTTCTCATTGCCAGACCCAATGTCCTAACGATAAGAGGAAATGAAGCATGAATGACTTAAAAAATATATTTGAGTAACGTCAGGCATGTAAATCACGTTCACGATTTAGAGGACCCAAGTAAATTGTATTTGTATCCAAAAAAGAGGTGGAAAAGAAAGGGCAATAAGGAATAGAAAGGTTAATCCGTGATCTAATATTCTCTTGAATCAAAACAATAATAGATTTAGAGACATAATCGCACAAAAAAAAGAGAAAGTAAATAAAAATCAGCTCGTAATCCAGGTTATTAAGGGACTTACAACTATAAATTAAGTGGATGAAATAGCGAAGTGTAAAATGAATAACTAAGAAAGTTCGTTGGAGAGAAAATGGGTTTTAATTTTAATAAAATTATGTAAAATAATCTGGTCAATGGCAAATCTATTTCACTTTTTGTCTTCGGTGCTTTCGCCAATTGATTTAAAATCTTACCCAACCGTTGACCTGCCACGAAACCTCAGCGGTTTCTTTACAGAACCCTTTAGAAATATTTCGCTACAGTTCTAATCACGATGAACAATGGTTCTTAACCCTTGAGAAAGTTCAAAGTATTCGTCCCAGAAAACGTAAAGCCTGTTGAAAATCCGAAATCAAGTTTTCCTAGAACCACTGAGTATCGTCTTAGCATTTTGTTGTAGTCCTTTTAAATAGTTTTGTGTCCTATCCAAGTGCAGTAAAATTTTTATTGTTTTCGTTAATCGTTTTTTAAAACTATATTCCTTTCATACTTCTCAGATTTAAACCGTCAAAGAGGTCATTTAAACCTTTGATGAAATCGATTGTACCACTACAATCTACAAAACCTGAAAATTTATTTTTGATGTAATGTTCTATGGCATCAGCTAAGATTTTACTTTGAAAAATTGCGGGTAATTTTATTTAATTTTTTGTATTTAAAGTCCAATATGTTGTCTTTTCAAACTGGTGCCCAAATTTATCCCAGTCATTATTCTGAAATTTATTGTGGTTTTTATGTTTTCTAACCCAATTTGTTTCTTTTTTTTTCGGAAAACTAATACTTAAAAAACCTTAAAACCTCCATTAAACAACTTTTATGGAGTAAAATTATTTACCAATGAAAAGAGATATTTATATATGCATTGTTGCTGTTATTTTAGTTGTAGTGTAACAACGGAGCGCATATAGTCATTATGCAGTTGGTAAACATTTAATAATATAATGAAATAATCAAAAAGAATGGTAATGAACAATAAAACTACGATGCTACAATAAAACTACGATGCAGCTCAGATAATGGGTGTTTCAACAACAAAGATGCTCTGGGGGTGGGGGAACATTGACACGTCTCACGCTCCTATACGTGAAATCCTATTAAGTACTTCTGTACTTATTATATTATTTTTTTAGATATCTCTTTCCCCTAAATGTTTTCCTCGGATCGGCCCTGCCTTAAGACAATACAGGTTGTTGAGCAGCTGTGGAGTACTATTGTTGGAAATGTGTGTATCCCACTGCTGCCAACAAAACTCATTTTTATTATTTATTTTACTCATTTTAGATTTTACATTACATAGTAAAGTAATGTGTTTTTGAGGAAACAATGAAGGTCAGAAACTGTGCTTCAGACGGTCTACACTTCATGATCCTCCTATCATTTACTATCTTTCTTCTTTCTTCATCATAATCTGGTTACCACTTTCTTGGAGTAAGTACAGGGATCAGTTTAAAATCTTGGTTTCCAGGACTTCTTTTCACCTTTATAGGAAATCCCCAAGAACCAATGATTTGAGATCTAGACCTCTACATGCATCTATTCACCATCTCTAATGTATCATAAAAACAAAACATTACCCTCAGTAAACTGTGGCTTACTTATAAATAATAGAGTTACTAGGACTAAAAAAACCTCTATATTAAATTTGGAACCTTTGAGTTTAATTTAAAGGTTTTCTACCACAAAACAATATTTTTTAAACAAAAATCAGCTGTTGATCCACTAATCTCAACTATCTGAACATGCCATTCCTTTGATATTGGTTATTACCATTCAAACAAAGATTCCTTTCCGAACCATATATTTATCTAGAGCTCAATACTATAAACCTAAATGATTCAGAAATAGACATATTATTTCTCTGTTTTCAACAATTGTATATTCTCATAACATATCTCTGGTCATTGGCCATAACTAGTTATGTCAACTTGTGTTAAGTTGATCATTGTTCAACTCTTGTATTCTTACACTATAAAAAGTTTGTAACCCTATAAAGAATAATCTCCCCAAAGAAAACTATTGGGATCTAGAGTTACCACTTTGTACCAATGGTGTAAGAGCCCAAGAGTTAAACAATGATCCACTTAATGTAAGTTGAATTAACTAGTTATGGTCATTGATCAGAGATATTTTCTATACTTTTTTCCTCTCTCAAGATATCACATTATTTTTTACCTTTTGAAGTTTCCATTACTCCATTACTTACCCCAGACACTTCTCAAATAGCTCCCCATTATTTTTCTTTTTACCACCACATCCTTTAGATTTTTTCTGACATTTCTGTCAAATATTATATTCAGAATTGATGAACTTTTTGCAACTTTTTTTTTTTTTTGTATTTTTTATTAGAAGGCTTTTCAAATAAACAGTACCAATGGAAGTGACAAATAATTCATCAATTTCTAATTGTATTAATCCTTTAACAGGCGATGTATCCTGGAGGATACACATATTTCATGCCTTTTGCTTAGTAAATGACGTAATGCCCGAAGCTTTATCCTACTTATTATTGTCTTATATCCTTTATTAAAATTAAATTTCATGATACAAGAGTGGGGGTTAGCGTGGCTATAGCCATTCTAAGAGAAAAAAAAGAAGAAATGTATTAAAAAATCCTGGGCTTGCCCGTTAAGGGGTTAAAACATTTATACTGTCATACACACCTCAACTGAAATATTATAAATTCTGCTGAGATAACTATTTGCCTTTATCTTCATTGAATTTGAGATGGTTGTGCATATACCAAATTGATATATTACTTTATGGGTCATTAATGTTATCTTATTTTTTCTACTGTCTGTGTGAACTTTGGGTTCAGGTCCAACAAAGACTGTTTGAGGTTGTTGATTTGAATTCAGGAGTGTACTGAGGTCACCTTGTATCATACTCTTTGTCCGATTTTCAACAAAAGATAATTTTATATAAAAAAAAACCTGTGCCACTTACAACCTATGAAGAGTCTTGGGTTCAATACTTAGGTAAGGCTGTACTGTTTTTGAGCCAATGGTTCAGAGGTAATTTGGCCAGAATTCACGCTCAACCACCAGGTTTTCCCCCCCATTAAGGGTGCCCACTTTTTGAGAGGCTGGGTGTGCCCCAGGAGGGTCTGCCGACCTTGAATTTGATCTACAGCTGAAATAACAGAATATAAATTTTCTGCTGTCAGTCGGAACATGGGCCCAGGAGCATGGTAGTCAAGAGCCTTAACCACTGAGCTACTGCACTTCCCTATATTACCAATAATTTATATATATCATATATAATAATTATACATACCATATATATAATAATTTATATATACCATATATATATAATAATAATAATAATAATTTACATATACCAATGATTAATTGCCAATTATTTTATATTGCCAATTTTATTTTATTTGTTCTAATTTTATTACACTGTTTCTAAATTTAAAAAAAAAAAGTGCGCTACTCTCTAGCAACATGACAAAAAAAAAGATACCTGAGTGGCTTACGTGAAATTAATTTTAAGTAATTATTTTCCCACCCCCAACCTCCCATCCAGGATTGTTGCCAAGATGCCTTTAAAATGCTTAAGGCTTTAAGAAAATAAATAAATCAATTTCTTCATCATGATTTTTTTATTAGGCCAAATTCCATTGTTTTAAAAGAGATAATTAATCAGTACCAATTTAAATATTTAAACTATAAGGAGAATAATGGTATGTTTAACAAATTGAAAAAGTTAATAAAAAATCACATTTATTTATAAAATTCATTGAGAAAATTAAAAACAATTCTTACAAAAAATTAATAATTTTACAGCCAAAAACAATGCAACAAAACTGTTGCATTTAAAATCATACAGATAATGATTAACTTAATAAATAAATAAAGCTTAAAATTTTAATCACTCCATGTAAAATGTGGGATTCACTTTCTAGTCTTCAAAAACAGAGATTATCATTCCTCAGGTTTTTAAACTATATTGTTTTTGCACTTTGTCCCTTTCTATTTTTTATGTCCTTCACACTTTATTTATTTTCAAAAATTCTTGCTCCATCTTATTTTTACCAAGACTTTTTAAATAATTTTAATACTATTTGTTATTTGCTGGCACTATTGTTATCATTCTTGTACTACTTAAAGCTTCTTCTTCTTCGATGCCATGTTGTCTTTTACCTGTAAAAATAATAAGCTAATTTAGTACATGATTTTATACACTAAATGTAAAAATTGTCAATAAATATGACCTATAATACTATTAAATTTGCACAAAATTAGAATAAATTAATTAAAAGATCAATAAATTGTTATAATATCCAGTCTTATTCAAATAATCATTATTATTATTTCTGATTTTAGCTTGTGTTATAATCATATCCCTCTAAAAGAAAGTAATTTAAAAGGGAAAGTTTGTTGATAGTGTGTCAGATATATGATTTTTCAGTATAAAAAAAAAAAAAAAAAAAATTGTACTATTACTTTGGTTACTGTAGTTACCACATAATAATAATAATAATTTAATAATAACTACAAGTAACAAAAACAGGACTTTTTACGTTTAACGTGTTTTTAAGAGAGACAAAGCTTATTCTAGTTAGCTACTAAATTACTTTTTTTTCATTACATATCAGAAGACTGAATGCTATTGGTTTCTGATTACAACATATTCTTATCACATTTGTTTCTAACTAATTATGTACTTATTAATTTTTTAAGGGGAATTAAATTATAAATCCACTTATTTACTAGGTCACTGACTCGTTCTTAATTACTCTTGTTAAATTAATGACTACAATAAATTAGGAAAAAATAATAATTACGTTTTCTGGTATACATCTTTTCTATTTCCGCCAATGTTTTACCCTGCGTTTCTGGTAAAAAGAAGTAAACAAAAATTGTCCCTAACAGCGCCATTGAACCATAGAAGTAAAATACTCCATGTTTTTCCATATAAAATATCATTGTTGGAAACAATTTTATTGTAAAAAAACTGAAGACATATGTCATGCAGGTTGTAAATCCACTTCCAACCTGTAAAAAATAAAAAAAAGAAATTAACAATAGAAGTTAATAAATAAAAATTATATTATTCTTATAAGCACTGTTACGAAGTCAATAATAACTTAAATTATTTCCTTGACTTAATAACTGATTATAATAGTGTTAAAGTAATCTTGGAAAAAAAAAATCTTATGTACAAAGTAAACAAAGTAATACATCTCAGATAGTTTAAATTTTAATTATCATCCTTTTGCCTTCCTTTTGAGGCCTGGTCAGTACACATTAATTTTTGAACATTTTGTAAAATTTGTAAATAATTTTGAGAAAGATTTCATTTGTTCCATATAAAGAAAACAAAAAACATTAGTTTTTTTAATTTGTTATTGATTGATGTATTATTTAAGTTTGTCAATTTTTCAGAAAAAAAAAAAGATCAATTAGTGCTTAATTTAATTCTGTTATTCTAATCTGTATATAGTTAGCTGTAATTAATGTAGACATTTTATTTATAATCAGAATATTTTATTCTAATTGATTTTCAGGAAAGAGATAATTTTATTAGTAAATGTACTTATAAGTAGAGTAATACTTTAGCTATTGGTAAAATATATATTACATTATTTCATTTTTAAGTGTACAAATTAAGTTATAATAAACAAATACTTACTCCTCTTATTTGTGCTGGATAAACTTCTCCGATCATAGACCAAGGAAGCGTCAAAAATCCAACCGTACTTGACAGGATGTATATTAAAATTGCAATAACAGGCAGGAAAGTAGGAGGTTTGTCTACTAGATCACTTTCATTTTCGTTAATATTTAAAACTGTATCTTCTGCTTCCCCTGTTTTATTTAATAATGACATCACTTCAAGATTCGTCATATTTTCTGTCTTGTTGAATGACGGAACTCTATAAGGGCCTTTATCAAGTTGCGGAAGCTGTATCAGTATAAGGGTTGCCAAGATCATGAGTGATATTGTCATTCCCATTCCTGATATTATGGCAGTAATTCTTCTACCAAACCTTCTCGACATCCAGGCGGCAAACACAGTGAACACTAAACGAGTTAGACCAATTAGAACGGCAACTACAAAGGGATCTGCGGTTACTCCTGCTTCCCGAACCACATCAACCTAAATAAATAAAAATATATAGTAGGTAAAATGTTTACATAATATATTACTATTAATATTGGAAGTTAAGCACAATAGATTAATTTGTTATTATTGTGTTCTAATAATCTTTACTGCACCCAATGAATTAATAATATTAATATAATATTTTATGATAATAAAGTTAATGGACTTATAGAATATTATTTCTGTTATTTATTAAATGATTCTTAAAAGAATTATCTCTCTTTGTGGGAATCAGATAAGAAGAAATTTATTGTAATAGTAATTTAACAATAATAATTCAAACAAAATCTGAGTAAAAATAACTTCAAATGAAGTAATTAAGAAAATTTTGACAACTTCAAGTAAAAATGATCTAAGATTATATTATTAAGATTTAAAAGATGAATCATTAGAAAACAACTTTGGTTGGTTCTTTAAATTGGAAATATCTAGTTCTATAGCATGAAATGTCAGATTGAAAATAATATGAATATATTAAGAATGAATACAATAACAATATATTAATTAATCAAAATTTGTCCATCTGGTTAAACAAATTTCTCAAAATTCTTCTGTGGTTGATATCATCTAAGTCACCAAGTTTACATAGATTTATACCTCACTTTACACACAAAAATTAGAAACATATACAAAGTAACAACTACAAACTAACACAACTAATGACAGAACACGGTAACTCTAAACAATATCTAAAACGATTTAACATAATACGATCTGACATATGTAATGAAGACGGACAGATTCAAAATTTTAGACATGTACTTTAAGAATGTGAATCATTTGAAAGACAAAGATTTGAACTAATAAAAAGTATTATTCTCAAACATGGAACATGGCCAGAGTATTACGTTATGTTTCAATAATCGTTCTAAACTTTGTAATACATGTAGTATGCCTATGAGGCATAGAACATGTAAATATATAAATAAACAGTCCTTATATGGGGGCACAATATAAGGAAAAAAAAAAAAAAGTTTGTTTTCTAATACTTACAGCATAAAAAATGACGACAAATATGCCAGTGAGTTGTTGGAATAGGAAAAATATGTTCATGATCAACAAAGGCTTGTATGATTCAGGCCTTGATATTGCTTTTATGATGTTCATGACGTTTTGCTTTTTTCTATTATTCTTTACTCTTTCGGTCACTTCGTCTAGTTCCGCTTGAATATCTACTGGATTCCTAGTGCCTCGGAGTACCATAAGGGCTTCTTTTGCTTCCTCTGGTTTTTTGTGGGACATCAACCATAGTGGGCTTTCAGGCAAAAAAAATGCTATCAAGAGCGAAGATATAACTGGGCATAAACTGCAAATAGCCGCAATCATTTTCCAGTTTTCCTGCAACATAAAAAACAATGAATAAGCATAAGGAATAATATTTGTATTTATGGGGTAATGATTTTGTAAGTGTAGAACATTAGGTGTACAGTAATGATAATGTAAGCATCATAAATGCGAATCCTTGTTTGTGATTCTCAGGAGAGCTTGTAATTTCAGAAGGTTAGAGATATCAAATAGAATTATTTTATTGTATAAGTTAAAATACAAGTACAAAATAAATAAAATTATGATAAAAAATCATAATTACTTTAATAAAATAGAGTTATTTTTTTTTTTTTTTTTTTATTAGAAACTTAAATTTTTTTTTTCTGAATTAATAGATTTTCAAAATATTTTAACTTATATAGTTAGTTATATATCAAAAGGTAAATATATGATTTTAATATAATAGAAAACATTTTTTTTTTTTAATTTTGTTTGATATTAAAAATAGTATTTTAGATTCAAGAATAACAGTTAATAACAAATAATAAACATATGTCCAGGAACGAAAATATATAAATGGGATAGATTTCCCTTTATGAGAGTAAAGATTATTTCAATATACTTTTGGGGACTTATTTTAATTACATATTACTAATTTATTACAATTACAATTATATTCTGTCTAAACATAGAGCTACTTAAACTATCATCGGCTTAGCTTTTTACAAATAGCTACTCTTCAATGAAGGAATATTTTGTAGAAAAAGATTTTTAAATCTAACCATTGTAAGTTACTATCTAATACAAATAAGATTAAGTTGTTTTATATTATTTCAAAATAGCTCTAGATGCTTAAAATATTCAAAGCATAAAATTTAGTAGCAGCAGAGAAAATAATATAAAAATGAGTTTTTACTCTGAAATAAGTAAATACATTTTTAAAACTTAAAAAATGATAAAGAAGTAAATTAGTTATTTAAAAAAAATAAAGTGAAAGATTATTGAATGGGTCTGAATAATCAATCCTTTTCAAATTTTGTGTCACAAACAGTAGAACAAATTATAAAGTCCTAACTTTTAACTACGTTATAAGGTAGAACTGTATTCGACATTCTACCTAATGCTTGGTAAGACGATTGGGTTACCAGTTAGATTCTCAGAAGTAGCTCTATGCTTTGTCATTATTATTTTTTATAATAAATAGTCACCTGAAATATCAGTCCTAAAATATAAACAACAGCAACACCGAAAGATATGGCTATTGATGTTCCCGTCATGAGATAGCCTCTCTGCGAAGCTGTAGATGATTCAGCCATGTATACTGTCGACGGGACACTGGAAAGACCGCAAGCAAGCCCAGTCAGTAGACGTCCTATATACAGCTGGATTAAGGAGGGTTGGATCGTAATGCACAACCAGCCCAATATTGCTGGCATATTTGCAAAAAGGATTCCTTTTTTTCTTCCAAAATAATCTATTATTGGTCCTATCATCAAGCAACCGAGTGGTGTTGAAATGGTTGCTAAACTCGCTAAAAAAAAAGAAGAAAAAAAAATGACTAATTTCATTAGTAAATAAAATAAAATTAATAAGGATTTGTTTGAATAGAAAAACTTTGCTGGCTGATTAGAATGTAATGTATTTAAATTATACAATTTATGATTTGATTTTTAGGTGCAATCTTCCATAAAACATGGCTAACTAGGTGCAGGCTAACTTATGTTTATTGTAAAAATTGTAAAATTTTGGAGTATTTCTTAGTTTATTGTTCTTATGTACTCCAAATGGAGCAGGAAGTTACTCTAAAGTTTACCAATTTAATCTAGAAAGATGGGTAACATCAAGATTTATTCTGTGGTGCAACAAAAAACTTATCAACTCATCCAGTGTGGATTAGAACAACTATCACTGCTGAAGTTTTGAGAAAAGCATATGCCAGACATACTCAGCCAGTGTATTTGTTATTATTGGAATATGCTATAAACACTTTGGTGAACATAATTAGAGATACATCATCTAAGATTTTTTTCAAATTCCCTATGAACTTCATACCATTTGCAAACTAAGGATCTCCGCCATTAATGGAAATGAAAACCCTCTTAAAAATCTGGGAATCGTCTTTTCTTTGTTACAAATGAGAAATGCCTTTATTGCAATATTGTATATAGGCAGCTAAAGATTCTCAGATTTCAAAAGTATTTATGAGAGAAAATTGTTGAAAAGCAATTTAAAAATTGTAATAATGTAATAATAATTTAATTCTGTTATTTGAAGTTTTTGTATTTGTCAGATTTCTGTTGAGGGCAACACTGTTCGATTGTAACCTCCTCACTTTGTTCGTGTTTGTGTGTTTTGGTCATGTCATGTATTTCGCTCCTTGATTAAATAGTTTTTATCTCCTGCAATCGGTGTTAATTATTTACTAAACCCGTTCTTCAATAGGTTATGGGCCCAGACGTTACGGAAACAGTGTGCGAGTGTAGTTAATTAAACGACGGTTTTGTCGGAAGAATTTTTTTTTTCTCGGTACTGTGTAACGGGTCGGAAATGGAGAATCAAGTTGTTACCAAACTAAAAGGAGAAAGTAACTGGAGCTTATGGAAATTCCAAATTGAAGTGACAGCGGAATCAAGAGGATATTTGGATGTGTTGACCGGGGAAAGTAAAATTCCTGTGGAAGATGGGAAGGAGAAAATATTGTGGAAGGCACTTGACGCCAAGGCCAGGGAAATGGTGGTCTCCCGAATGGAAGAAGAACCAATGGTCCATATTCTCCATTGCAAGACCTCTCATGAAATGTGGACCAAGCTTCTCGCTATTTATGAACAGAAATCTGAGGCGTCTATACACTTATTGCACGAAAAGTTTTTTAGCTACCGCTATGAAAATAAGGGAATTGCGACGCACGTATCGTCGATCGTGGACATAGCCTCAAAGTTAAAACAGTTGGGGGAGAACATTTCTGACAAACAGATCATGACGAAGATCCTGATGTCTCTTCCCTCTGAATTAAAACATTTTGTGACATCATGGGAGTCTGTTGCCCCTGCTAGCCAAACCATAAATGACTTGACGTCCAGGTTGCTGATTGAGGAAGGAAGGATAAATGCGAGGGACACAGAATCAGGTAATCAAGCCTTTGTTGCCTATAACAAAACTTGTAGTATTTGCCACAAGAAGGGACATAAAGCAGATAAATGCTGTAATAAAAATAATAATGAAGGTAAAAATCAATTTAAATGTCATTTTTGTCATAAACCGGGCCACTTTAAGAGTGACTGTTTTTTATATAAAAAGAAAAATAAAGATGTTAAACCTAAGGCAGAAAATAACCACAAGAATGCATTTATTAGCATTGCTTGCTTGAGCAATGTAATTCCAGATAAGGATAAATTTTATTTGGACACTGGAGCAAGTGAACATATGTCACCTTATGAAGAATTTTTCAGTCACTTGAGTCCTTGCTCAAAGTTAATAAAAATAGGTGATGGCAGGTTATTAAAAGCCCGTGGTTGTGGTGATATTGATGTTCTGTGTAAAGTGGGAAATGAAAATATTCCAAGTACTTTGAAAGATGTTTTATATGTCCCAGACCTACAGTTAAATCTTTTTTCTGTCTCTCAAGCATTATCAAAGGGACACGAGATGATGGCAGATAATAATATTTGCAAATTAATTAAAAATGGTACCGTTAAAGCTGAAGCTAAAAGAGAAGGGCAGCTTTTTGTGTTAAATATGGTTGTTGATACTAGAGATACGGCTGCAATTACTCGGTCTGAGAGTGATCTTCAGGTGTGGCACAGAAGGTTGGCCCATCAAAATGACAAAAAGGTCAAAGAAGTCTTATCAAAATTAAATATTGAGTGCTCTGACAAAGAACGGTCATTTAACTGTGACTCGTGCATTCAAGGTAAACAACAACGGTTACCATTTCCTCCAAGTGATTCAAAGACAATAGATGTTTGTGATATTTTGCATTTTGACTTATGTGGTCCGTATGAGACACCTAGTTTAGGAGGATCAAAATATTTTTTACTTGTCAAGGATGATTTTTCTCATTTTAGATTTTGCTTCTTTATAAAATCAAAAGATGCTGTTCCAGATCTGTTGAAAAGATGCATTAATATGGCTGAAAGAGACACCAACAAGAAAGTCAAAGCTGTCCGATCGGATAACGGTACTGAAATCTTGAATCGACAGGTAACTGAATATCTTTCTTCATTAGGAATAAGACATCAGCTTTCTGCACCATATTGTCCTGAACAGAATGGTAAGATAGAAAGGGAAATGCGAACAATAGTAGAATCTGCTAGGACAATGTTGATAGAGTCAAAGTTGGACAAACGTTTTTGGGCAGAGGCAGTCAACACTGCGGTCTATACAATAAACCTCACAGGCAACAGTTCTGTAAAGGAAAAAACTCCATATGAGTTATGGTTCAATAAGCCAATAAAAATAGACCATTTAAGAGAATTCGGATGTAGGGTGTTTGTACACATACCTAGTCAAAAACGGAAGAAATTAGACCCAAAAGGCCAGGAAGGAATTTTTGTCGGCTATGAAACGGATTCCAAATCTTACAGAATCTACATCAAAGGGCAGAAAGAAGTGATTAGTGCTAGAAATGTTGTGTTTCTTCCAGAGAAATCTAGCAAACTCAATCATGAATCGAAGACGGAAAATCTTTGCGACATGGGAACGAAGATGGAAGCGGGTACATCTGAGAGTAAAGAAGAGGACATTGTAACTGGAGGAGTAAAAGAAGGCAACACCAACGGAAGAATTGTTTCAGAAGAACCAGCAGAAAGACCTCAAGATGTCACCGGCAACCATTCAGAAGAAATACCTCAAGAAGATGTCGCCAGCAGCCATTCAAGAGGAGAAGAACCTCAAGAAGATGTCGCCAGCAACCTTTCAGGAGACTTTTATGGGTTTTCTTCTGAGGAGGAAGTGGAAGAAGTAGATGAACCGAATCCTAATGTTAATGTCAGAAAAAGTAATAGAAGAAAAATGCTCCCAAAATATTTATATGACTATGTATTATCTGCTATCGAGTTTGTCGATGACATACCTACCTCCTATGAGGACATAAAAGGAAGAGGTGACGCAGATAAATGGTATGCAGCCTGCGATGCAGAAATGGAATCAATTATTAAGAATGAAACCTACACATTACAGAAGCTACCACCAGGAAAAAGAGCCATTAATTGTATGTGGGTGTTCAGGATCAAAGAAAACAAACAAGGTCACATATTTAAAGCAAGGCTCGTTGCAAAAGGATGCTCACAAACCAAAGGGATCGACTTCAATGAGGTGTATGCACCTGTTGCCCGCCTAACTACAGTAAGAATCCTGATTACAATAATAAATAAGTTAAATTATTTTACCGTGCAGATGGACGTTAAAAATGCATTTTTGCATGGCGACCTGCAGGAGGAGATATATATGGTGCAACCTCAAGGTTACATTAAAAATCCAGATTTAGTCTGTAAATTAAACAAAAGTTTATATGGACTGCGGCAAGCACCAAGGTCGTGGAATGCTAAATTAAATGAGAAATTAATTAACTTAAAATTCAAACAAAGTCAATTTGATAAATGTTTATATGTTTTAAAACAAGATAATTCTACAATTTATCTCTTGGTTTATGTTGATGATTTAATACTGGCAGGAGACAATTTAAATTTAATTAAAAACATAAAATCATCACTCATGTCAGAATTCGCTACTAAAGATTTGGGACAATTGAATAATTTCTTAGGAATTGAAATAGAGAGAACCAAACAAGGAATGTATCTAAATCAGTCAGCGTATCTGAGGCGAGTCCTGGATAAATTCAGAATGAGTGACTGTAATCCTACAAAATACCCAATGCCAACTATTCCAGTTCTTAAGAACGAAGATTCCTCAATTGTGGATGAGAAGCCTTATAGGCAATTAATTGGATGCCTTATGTTTGCCGTTTTATGTACTCGACCTGACTTAACCTATGCGATAAATTATTTCAGTAGATACCAAAGCAACGCTACTGAGTCAATGTGGAAGGGGTTAAAGACTGTCCTGAGGTATGTCAAAGGGACTATCGACAGGAAGCTCTTCTATCCTAAGCCTGAAGACAACGAGGCGCCTTTATGTTGCTATGTAGATGCTGATTGGGGAGGAGACCCAGATGGAAAATCTACCTCAGGATATCTCATCAAGGTGTTTGGTGGATCGGTAGAATGGAGGACTAAGAAGCAGCCTGTAGTGACTCTTTCCTCAACAGAAGCAGAATTCGTTTCTTTGTCCGAAGGGACTTCCAATTTATTGTGGGTAAAAGGACTCTTAGAAGAATTAAATTTCAAGTGTGGCACTGTTCCAGTTTTTGAAGACAATCAGTCCTGCATAAAATGTCTCGACAAGTGGGAACACAATCGATTAAGACATATGAACGTGAAATATAATTTTGTGCGGGACTTAGCCAAAAATAAAACAATTAATGTTAAATATGTGAACTCCGATAGTCAGTGCGCCGACATTTTCACTAAACCTCTGAGCGGTGAAAAATTTAAAAGATTTGTTAATGCGCTTGGACTTATATAGTGGACTGGTATATCTGAAGTATGCTTTTATCATGTTTAATTTTTTTTGTCTTCTGATTTTTAAATTGAGGAGGAGTGTTGAAAAGCAATTTAAAAATTGTAATAATGTAATAATAATTTAATTCTGTTATTTGAAGTTTTTGTATTTGTCAGATTTCTGTTGAGGGCAACACTGTTCGATTGTAACCTCCTCACCTTTGTTCGTGTTTGTGTGTTTGGTCATGCCTCATGTATTTCGCTCCTTGATTAAATAGTTTTTATCTCCTGCAATCGGTGTTAATTATTTACTAAACCCGTTCTTCAATAAAAATGAGGTTCTACATAATTATGAATTATAATATAATACATTATAACCTTGTGTTACCAAGGTTATTGCAGAACTTATTAAGTATATCCACTATCAGGAAGACATATGAAATTGATAAATGAGCCCCATTCATCAATTAAAAAGATATATTAATAAGCTAATAAAAAATTGTTTACCTATCCACGATCCTTCACTTTTTGTAACATAAAGGACATCGTTCTGGATCATCATATAAGGTAATACTACAGCTGAGAAACCCATCGTCATCCCAGATGGTATAACAGATGTGTTTGATATGATGCATAGCAGAACCTGAAATCAATAATTAATTAAAATTAGAAAAAAATAATAAAATATAAATGTAAGAAATATTATTGTTTTAAAAAATGAGGGAAATGACCTGTCAGAGAAGTTTAACAGTGTTTAGGTATTAAATTGATCAAGTTTAAGCATTTTTATAATTTTAATTAAGGTATCAAAATAACATCAACATCAACCTATGTTTATATTTTGCTCATTAAAGATATTTTTATTCCGACATAGATATGTATATAGCTGGGGTTCTATATTTTATTTAGGGTGTTTTTTTTACACTCGAAAATGTATTTTTGACACGCTCTATCTCTGTTTGTGTTGCTCGGATCAAAAATTCAATGGCAGCTACCTATTCAGAAATTTAATGGAGAATATTTTTTGTAATATAGCATTTGTTGCTAGGACCTACCGTTCAAGAGTAATATTGGTTTGAATGAAAAAAGTCAAATTTTCCTAGATTTTTTTTTAGTGTCAGGGCTTTTTTTTACACTCTAGCTCTGTAGTTATTGTTTGGATTGAAAATTTGATGACAGTTTCCTGGTTAAAAATTTGATGGAGAATATTTTTTGCTATATAACATTTGTCACTAGGACCTACCGTTTAGGATTAATATTGGTTTGAATGAAAAAAGTCATGTTTGAACCCCTACTTTCACTTTTTTCATTCAAACCAATATTAATCCTAAACGGTAGGTCCTAGCGACAAATGCCATATTACAAAAAAATATACTACTTTCTCTCAACATTGTTAATGTCGAATAATGATTAATTTTAATTTAATTTAATTTTTAATTTGATCCTTTTAAATATAAAATGTAAATTGGTAAACACACAGTAGATTATAGATAGAAATTTCCATAACCTGTTGCTTCTTCCAGTCATGGAGAAATTAAGTTAGATTTTTTATTTTTTTTAATATTATTTACAATGTTCCAATTATGTATCACTTTTCTTTTGTTTCTTAAAGTATAATTATTAATGTCATGACAAGTTAAGCCTTCAAACTCGTCTTGTATTGATTTTGACAAAAGTTAAACAAGCAACAGAGAAAATTATTATAAGACTTACCAATCTCCTTATACGATTTACACTATTCACTTGAGTATTTAATGTTTCACTCATTATAATTTTAATATAAATTTTTTTTTAACAAGAAATATTACATAAAGTTCCTCTCTTTAAGAGATCGGAAATACATCTAAAATAAAATATATGTAATTACATTAAAATATCTAAAATAGTTTTATCTTGTACAAACATTAGAATAATTGGTATTTTCATTAAATACCAATTAAAAAAGTTAAGGAGATAAGTGCGTTTGAGTCCAAGCAATTTGAAATTTTTCGTACAGTACAAAATTAATTTGAGATCTTCAAATTAAAAAGAAAAAAAATATGAATTATAACATCTTTTAATCAGCAAATGAAAGTATCATAGAGAACAGAGTTTTCTAACAATGTTTGATTAAGAGTCAGATAACGCTGATATTAATTAAAATTTACCTTAAAATTTAAAATTTAAATTGTATTTTTGGTATTGAATGATAAATTTGGATTAAAAAAAAAAGAAAAAGTGTACCTCTATTGAGGATAGAAAAATACAAACATTTTAAAAATCAAATATAAATGTAACAAAATAAATAAAAAAGAAAAATGATTAATTAACTTTAAGCATTAATACATTTTGAGTTCTGCAATAACTTTTATTTTATGATTAAATTAAAATACTATTTTGAAATAATTTTAGCAATATTTACCCAGTATGTCTTTAGTAGCAAAAAGAATTTTCTTGAATGTTTTCAATATGCACTAAATATCTATACTGATAGATTAAGAATATTTTGCAATTTTTTTAAAGATACCAACTATTTTAGTTAGTTCAATTATATTTTTACACAGATTGGTTTTATACAGATGTTCTTGTTATATACAAAAAAATTTCTGAACGAATCTCAGTTAGAGCAAGAATGTTAGAAAGATTTAAAGTTATGAGACTAATTCAAAGTTGTAGAAGATCGTTTAAAATAAAAGTAAAATATAATAATTAATAAAAATAAACTAATTGGAAATTGTTTCTGATTTATTTTTTGAAATCAAGACACAATAATTTGATTTATTAACTATAAACTAAAAAAAAAGATTATAATTTTGTACCTGGATGAGGGTAGCTTTTCTTCCATAATGCTGTTCCACACCTCCATTCACCAACCCATTTTTCTTTACTTCCATCTTTACCTACTAAAAAATCAAAATAAACATAAAAATAAGGAAAATGTTTAACCGATAAATATAATTATTCAATTTAATCAACTACGACATTACTTTTGAAAAACTTACTATAGATGAACTTATATTAGATTATTATAATATAACTTATATTAGATTAAATATAATTTTTATGCTTTGAGTACTTTCCAATTGGTGAGCACAAGATAATTCTCCCTTCTGTAGTCACAGAAATAATTGAGTCCAAGAAGTATTCAAAGCATAAAATGCAAGCAATAGTAATATAATTACTTGAAGTAATATTTATTTATATTAGTAATATAACAGAAGTAATATTATATTATAATAATATCCTTGTAGAAATATGATTTGAAGGGTTCAAATATGTTAAAACAAAAGGATAACAATAAAAATTAAATAAGATCTTTTATTTTTATAACAATTGAATAGACAAATTACAGTAATAATGTTACATGTTTAGATAAAAGTGACAATGACAGCACAGAATGAATTGAAACATATGTACTTAAGTTATATCCTATAGAATTCAGAACTATAATACTTAGAAAAATATCCACGGCATTTTTGTCAAATCTGACATCCCTGCCCTCATATATTGAACCCAAAAACATGCTCAGATTTGGAATTGAATGGTTGTATAGTTTTCTTAACAATCTACACTTTTTGAAAATCAAATTTGGTTGGCTTGGAATAGTTTTAAATATCTTTGAAAAATGAGTGAAAAGGATCGATCATAACAGCTATGGATCATTTCAAATTTCATAGAGGTAATTCTGAAGTATTTTTATTCACATGTATAAAATAAATGTAAAAATTGACCTTTTGATAATTGTTTAACAATCTTGTTTCCTCTGTACAACTATTTCGCTGGCAACAGTTGTTAGGTTTGTTCCTCCGCTCTGGCTGGTGTTTTATTTCCTCCTCACTTCTCTAAAAAATTGATAATTTCTCATTTCAATAAATTAGTAAATTACTATTATATAAATAATATTATTAATCAATGGAAAATATCTAATGCAACTTATAGCCTTTACCCACATATTGTCTTAGTTATTTACTCCAGTAGAAATGAAATAATAGACAAGTCATACTTTCTCACAAATTGTCAACTTAAAGGTAATTCAATTTAAAAAAAAAAAAACAGCTCAACAATAGTAAATGAAACTAACTAAATAATAATATTTTAAATAAAATTTCAATGTTTTTGTGTTGAGATAATTTTCTTTCTTTCTTTCTATTATTATTATTATGAATGTAAATTTTTTTTTTTTTTTTTTTTTTTTTTTCTTTCTGAGTTTGAGAGCCTGTGGCTGAAGCCAAGTGACAAATTTGACAATTAAGGCTCATATCTACCAGGGAATGGTCAATAAAAAATTAAAAAAACAAAAATGAAGACGTTCTATTAAGTGTAAATATATATATATATATATATATATATATATATATATATATATATATATATACTATTATATATATTATTATATATAAATATGATGAAATTGCCTTGGCTATTCCTATTGTTTCACATGATGTGTTGTAATAATAATAACTGTACAATGTAGGACTTGACGAGTATACCATGAAACTGCGCTAAATTGTATAAAATGTTTGTTAAAGAAATTATTGTTGAATTTATATAAATCTAAGGATAAATAGTTTTTAGAATATATATATATATATATATATATATATATATATATATATATATATATATATATAATTTTTTTTTTATTATATCAATTTATTGAAATTTACAACTGTACAAAATATATACATCAAGTAAATGTGTTGTTAACTATTACAATAACATGACAATATTTGAAAACAACTACTCATCTGTAGCACTGATGAAATAAAAATTCTACACTAGAAGGTCTCTAGGCTTTCTTCTTTTTAGATGCCTCGGAGGATAATAGGGAACGGTGTGGGAAGCAAGTTGAGAAATTATGGGATTTGAGTGGTTATGGAGCTTACTATGAAAGGATAGATATCTGGTTTGGGCTAAATCAGCAACATATGGAATATTAAGATCTTTATGGATAAGTTTATTGGTGACAAAGTAAGGAGCATTGAGGATTTTTCGAAGGATTTTGGATTGTAAGGATTGGATAGGAGATGAATTGGATGGTTTAGTGGAGCCACAAAGCTCAACTCTGTACATCTAAATAGGTCTAATCACAGTCATGTATATGAGTCATTTGTCATTAATTTGGAGCTTTGATAGTATATATTTAAAAAAAAAGTTAAAAAAAACACTAACCAGATAGAGATAATAAGAAAGCACAACACCTCTTAAGTATTGCCTGGTATTTAAGTATTGCCTGGTTCACTTAAGATTATTGAATAAATGCATTATTCTCCAAATGTATGAATATAATATACAATATAATATATGCATATAATAAATGCAAATGAACCCTAATAGGTTAAGGTATTTTAAAATGTAACAGTTAAATTGACATGGTGGGATAGCAGCAGAAGAATAGAAAGGTGAATTATATTATTGGTTTTATTGTTAATTGATTATTTATTAAGTTGATTCATTTGGTTGTATTGTTTAAATGAAATGAGAGTGGATTTTAATATAAACATTGTTTTCAGTCTGATGATGGAATGGAATATCCCGAAACATGTCACATTGTGTGAAGATTAATTGTTTTAAGAGGAGTTATTGCTAAAATAAAGTGCATTAGATATTTTAAATTTTATTATTTACAGTGAAAAATTTTCTTCATAGGTTGGAATGTACTCACTACAGCTACAGTGCAACAAATTGTTACATTGAACCATTTCCCTTGCTTAGGATGAGCTTTTTTTATATTTGTTAGAAAAATCTTATTTTTTGTCTGTTAAATGAACTGACCAAGAAAGATTATGTCAGTTACTGAATGTTCCAAGTTTTAAAATAATGCTGTTAAATGTTACTATTCAGATAATATATACAAAGAAAAAAACATTCTGAAATGTATAATTTTTTTTATTTCAAAGGTTTCAAGGACTATGTCTAACTAGTAGTTCTATTTTACAATGTGTACTACTGATAGCATAAACAGGAATCAATTAATTTTTAGAAGTTTTAATTATTAACGATTATAGTTAGTCTCCAAATATTTTGTTGTTACAGTTCCAGTAGGTTAAAGAATGTTTTTCTAAAATATTATTTTCTATCAACTAAAAAAGTTTAGTATAGACAGTTAGCAGAATATTGGGTTAAATAAAGTATTATAAGAGTATTTAGAGGGTTTTTCAATGGCTTTTGTTTATTTGAAAACCAAAATTTGGTATCGTTAGATATATGAGTCCTAGTGAACAGGATTAGAGTGGAGTTCTGTATGTTGGCATCTCATTTGTAGTATTAATATTGAATCTGAGAAATGTGTAGACATTTTTCACTAAACCTTAGAAACTTTAGAAACCTAAGCTGCTTTCAGTAATCTTAAAATATCAAGCCCAAGCATATATATTTTTAAAATTTGTAAATAATTCAACTTTTTGGATATTTTATAGGAATCAGAGAAATTAGTTAACTCTTTTCTTGGCAAGATAATTTTTAAAAGAAAAAAAAAAAAATTTAACCCAGTAAAATCCCTTTAAAAAAGATCAAATAAGACATTAATATAAAAAACATTTGATCAACATTTATTTAAAAAAAAAAATTAAAAATTGGTATCTCCTGAGATACTAAGCCAAGATTGAGGTGCATACACGCTCAGAGTATCTCAGTGATAGTGAAATATTGGTAAGGAAAATCCAAATTTGTCAGCATGTGCCTGAAATTTGCGAAAAACACTTGCAAAGGGGTTGATATATTAAAGGATACCATGCTTGCCAGAGAAAGGGTTAAGAGTAAGATGTTATTAAATGAAACAAAACAAAAAATTAATAATATTTCTTCATTGTTTACAGAACTACATTTAAAAACAAAAAAGCAAAAGACGATCTATTAGGGAAGAATAGAAACCAAAATAAACAACTGAATACGAAAACAATTATAAAACTACAAAGTAGCTTAAAATCGGATTTACAAAATGTAATTAAAATGTTAACTTTCTCAGAAATTTTTACTGATTTATACCACTAAAGTTTCATCGGCAGCTTTTTTGATAGGTTGAGAACAAGAAGGCCGTGGAAATAGGGAAAGATATTAAAAACAAAAGAACTTTTTATTATGAATGAGTCGCCTCTAAAACAGGTAAATTGAATGAGAATAATATTAAATGGGTAGAATGTTGTAAATTTCAACATTTGCAACTAGTCGAGGGAGGATAGTTATAGTCGAGGAATCAAAAACATTACTTTTCTTATTTACATACCATATTACTTAGGCTATTGCCAGCTGTCATAATGTCTTGATTTCCTTAAACCTTATTCTAAAATATATTCAGTTTATATAACACTGCAACTGTACACTCCGCAGTATCATGCCACACTGGCACAACTAGTCTTTGTTTCGTTTTTCATTTTTAATGTATCAATAGAAGGTCATGAGATCAATTACAATCACTGATTATATCAGATGTTTGAATATTTTAAAACTGTATATTATACGACCACATCCACACCACGCGCATAGCCAATTAGAAAAGAAAAAAATTACCTAAAGCAGACACCTATGCAGATTTCATTGTAATCGGCAAAGTACGTCGAGGTCTTATTAGATTTCCTCCTTTTACCTCGACGATTTCGAACTATCCAACGTAATACTGTACAACAAGTACCTGAAAACAGAAGAAACATGAATAACTGAGTCATCAACAAATATCGAAATATTTAAATTTAGGAATATAACTAAGAAATATGATATTACAAACTGTTTTGTTTTTTATGTTCAATATTTTCGTTTCATATAAATATTAAAAAAAAAAAGGCCTCAAAGTAGCAATAAATGCCTTCCTTGTTTTCCTCTCTTACAATTTCCTTATTTTTATTGGTTTATTATACAGGCACAGGCAAAGAAACAAAAACAAAAAAACAGTTATCACTTAATATGATTGGTTAGTATCGTAGCTTTTATAACTGCAGTAGTAGTAAACATTATTAGAAAAAAAACTCAATCTCTCCATTCTTGGGAAAACAATAGATCATGGAATGTCTATTTACAATTTACTTTTCCCAATTTACATTTAAGAATTACAAGGATCGAATTACTTCAGTTAATATTTAAATTAAATTAAGAATCAATAGTTATTCGAAATGAACTAAGTTGGGAGGAAATAGCGGTTTCAAACACGATTTTTTTCATTCAAACCAATTTAGCTCCTAAACGGTACGGTCTAGTGACAAATGTTATTTAGCATAAAATATTCTTCATTCAATTTCTGATCGGGAAACTGCTGTCAAATTTACGATCCGAGGTACACCAACAGATCTAGAGCGTGCCAAAATGAATGTGAAAAAAAAGTTACACCAAAAAGTTATAGACCCATATATATTCAATTAATCAAAATTAAATATATTATATTTATAATAAAAAGATGTACAACGTAAAGGTTTTTGAAGACGCGGTTTTAGCGACAACTATGACAATGAAGGTGATATTTGAAATAATTATAAATAATAAATAAATAAAATGAATTACTGAACGAGGTAAGCACAAATAATTTTAATGAGAAGCAATCGCCATTGATCAATCGTCATTGAATGACTTCCTCTCATACCGCTTATGTAAATTTAAATATCAACGGCAAAGGGAAAAAAATTATTTTTTAAAAGAGCAACACAGATAAATATAACTAACATTAGTTACACAATAGATTATTATCAAGAATTTCACTTTGACATAAGAGTTCATATTGATATATGAAGGCTAATCGAAATGTAGTTTCAGTTAGAAAATACGGAAATTATAATTAATGTTAAAAAAAAGAAGATAAATATGAACGTAAAGGCTTGATCGGTACCTCTCTATGGACATGATTTGTATATACTGAAGGCACTGAAAATGGAAAAATATAACAGACAGTGTTGCCGATTTCAACAACAGTTTCCCCCTAGCCATTTCAAAACTTCCCCCCGATTTCCTCAAAATGACAAATTAGTAATGTTGCTTTTCAAATTTAATAATGAGAAATTAAGTTTATAAATGTCTTTATATCTTAATTATAATTTAAGACATAATTCGTATATTCAATATAATTTATGTAATCAAGTTTTGTTATCAAATAAAAATAAATAATTTTTTAAATACTTATTTTAGCCAAAACCTACGCTACTGGGTAGAACTGACATTTTTCAATAAAAAATTTGGATTGAAAAATGGCAAAAATATTTGGTTATAAACTTGTATTCACAAATTGATGATTATGACAAAAATAAGGTATTGTCACAAGAGCAGACAAAAAATATATCAATAGTTAAAAAACTTGTCACCTGCTGGAGTGGTATATCCAATGGATTTGTAACCGCTTGATATACGAATTAAAATTGCTAAATATTTTTATAAATAAAAATTTCCTCAGAATAAAAATAATGAAAAATAAAAGCGATTACTAGGGTGCAAAGGTTTCTACCCCCCCCCCCCCCCAATACGTCAGTCTTGCATATAGCAAACATCGGACAGTACTACCAACAGAACCAAAAAGTTTGGCTTAAAATTTTGATATTTATGATATATGTTTAACAGTGGTTTTGATTTTTACATAGGTAAATCCTAATGCATTTCTTGATAAAAAATATGTATATATTTCGATTTTTAATGTTGGTAGAAATGAAAAAAAATAAATAAAAAAAACATTTTGATAAAAAGGTTTTGAAATTGAATTAAATGTAATTATTTGTAAATATTAAATGCCGGTTCCTTTTGAGTACTTCCAATTTCAATTACCTGCCAACGCCAATGATCAATCATGTACATTTTTTTAAAGCTCTTATTTTTAAAAATGCAACAATGTTTTCAGGAAAACATTTACCGACTAAGGATTTTAAAATTCTTTATCTTTTCATACATTTCTTCTTCAACTTTTTAAAATTGCATGTATATAGCTGTATTTGTGATTGATATACTTAGATGGGAAAAACCCCGTAGACTTCTAAATACGTAGTTAATTACATATTATGTCCCTACTATTACGTCTAATTAAAACTATTTATGATGGTCAAATATTTCTTGAATCAAAGCTGCAAGACACGTGTATCTATCCTATTACATAATATGGGATTATAGTAAACATTTTTCAAACTCGTTATCTGTATTCTATCAATGGGCTTGAAAGATAAAAAAATTGATATTTCGAAAGTACCCCTTGTTTACACTTTGCATTACACTTATTGTAACAATACTACAAGATATACAAGATATTAGAGATACTTATGAATTAATTACAGAAATAAGCCAACAGATTGCATAATGTTAACATCTTGATACATTTTTTTTTTCCATTCAAGTGGTAACAGTGCCGCCTAGATAAGAAATAGAAACTGAAAGGAATGTACAAATAATATTTCTTATAATTATTCTAGATCAGTGTAAAACAGTATTTTTTTAAAGATTAAAACGAACAGGATAAAATACTGAATTTTTCTATTTTATTTGTCGTAAATCAATAATATTATATAATAGAATTATAGAATTGATTAATTGCAGTAATGTTCTGAAAATTGTAATACAACTGACAATAATTCTCCATCTTTTCATTTTACTTTATAGGAAATAAGATTTGGGCCGGCTGTATATTAGCAATACAATTTTGATGAATTTTTAATTAGGGAGATCTCTGAATTGACCTACATTTTTAAATGTTTGGCCCGGTCCATGATTACGCTCTAGTTTATAAACTTTTTGGTATAAGGATTTTTCACAGTCAAAAATGTAACAATTTGACAAGTCCTAGTTCTTTTGGTGTATCTCAGATCAAAAGTTTGACAATACTTTTCTTGTCAGAAATTTAATGGAAAATATTTGTTGTTATATAACATTTGTCACTAGGACTTACCATTTAGGAGCTACATTGTTTTAAATGAAAAAAGGCACGTTGCAACTTTTTTTTTCCACACTCAAATCTGTAGCGTTTTTTTCACTCTCAAAAATGTAACATTTTGACACGCTGATGCTCTGTTGGTGTTGCTCTGAACGAAAATTTGCCGACAGTGTTCTTGTCAGAAATTTAATGAAAAATATATTTTGTTATATAAAATTTGTCGATAGAACCTACCGTTTAGGAGCTATATGGGTTTGAATGAAAAAATTAACCTTCCGCCAACATTTTTTAATTGTTGGGGCTTTTTAGATACGCTCTAGCTCTTTTAGTGTTCGGATCGAAAATTTGCCGATATTTTTCTTATTAGAAAGTTAATGGAGAATATTTTTTGCCTTTTAGAATTTGTTACAAGAACCTTCCGTTTAGGAATTAAATTGATTTCAATGAAAAAAGGTCACGTTTGAAACCCCTATTTTATTTCAACTTTTTTAATTTTGAATCATTGATTGTTAATTAGATTTAATTATAAATTTAATTAAATTTGAAGCGGTAGATTACAGACAGACATATCCATGATCTATTGTTTTTCCCAGTCAGGGAGAAGTTGAGTTTTTTTAAAGAAACGATTGTTCTGTAACAAATAGTTATATTATGGATCACTGTATATCATACACCAATAGAAAATACCCATTGAATAACTCCGAATAATTAAACCAGAACAAATATATCGAAAAAGTCCTGTTTAGACTGAATGCATATTACGTAATACAAATCCAGTGGTTACGTAATCGTGATATATTGATAAGTAAATATAACTTCGACTTAGAAAAAAAATATGTTGTAAGTAAAAAACGGTCGTGAACAGGTCACTTTCATTTAATTTACTTTCGTCATGAAGTCGTTTATCCACTTTTTTTTAATTTTTAGCGACTGTTGCAGTGTGTTCATTTCTAGATCCTGGTTTAGTTGTCAGAACAGAGTGTAGAGGTTTAAATATTTCCTCTGTTAATATTTGGACATCTTATCATCCAATGAAAATGAATATAGTAACAGGAGAAGAGCTGTGAGTTATCTGTAATATTTTAACTGTTATTTCCCTTTATCGGTTATCAGCTAATCATCTTAAAAATAACAAGTTCCTTTCATCACACGTTCTAGTTTTGTCACATAAATTATATACACAAGTTATTTTTAATTCTTTGTCTCAAGGTACAGTAAAAAAAAAAAAAAAAAAAAAAAAAAAAAAAAAAAAATAGTAGTTTTTAATTAACTATGCGAAAATGTGTTCCTCAGGTAATGGCTAAATCATAGAGTTGTAATATCTGAATTTGAATTATGATAGTCTTTTGTTTTGATAAAATATCCAAATTATAGCTCCAAATTGTGCCTAAAAATGAGTAAAGAAGTGATGTATTCGTCAGTGAAAGAATACAATTTGAGCAGAATCGGTTCCACCTTAAATTATGACTACATCAAATAATAGAGTAAAGTTATTGTTCTTCTGAATTCAGATGGTTGTTGTATAAATGAACGAGCTATCGTTGCTAATAGTATGGAATATTGTTTTGTTTTTTTTTAAGTTAAATTGTAAATTTTCATTTTAAACTGATCGTTACATCCTGCTTTATTTATTTATTTTATTTCCAGATCGGCCTCTTAAGCATTAAATGAGTGTTTTAACAATATTAATAATAATTTAACAGAAGTAAAAGGAAGGGTATAGTCTCGTGCAAGAAACATCAGTAACAGTTTTCTAATAATTATGAAAAAAAATTATTTATAAGATAAGTATATAATAAAAATAAATTAAAGGGGAACAAATGCAAAGAAGTAATAATAATGAAAAAAAAAATAGAATATTAAATAAAATAAATAAATAATAGTAATATACAAAGCGAAATAAGTAACTTAAATAAAATTAATAATATACATTCAGTTAGTATATGTTATGTTTCTCAATTAACATGTTCCTCAATCTCCCACTATAAACAATATTATATCTTAATAACACTAAAAATTTATTGAAAAAAAAAACTATGAAAAAAATGCATGTACCACTTCCATAGTCTTACATTGGGAGAAAAACATCACCTAAATTAATAAAAATAAATAACTACTTGTACAAATAAACTAATTCATTAATCATTAATAAAGTTAATTGAGGAGTGTCTATAAAATGAGTATATAAGAAACGCAGCCATGCCAAATCGCCATACACTAGTCAGAAGCATACATTGCTAAAAAATTATAATTTTTATTATTTCGAAAAAAAAATTATAATTTTCAAAAGAACAAATCGTCTTATCGGAACGATAAACTTGAATCCACAGGTGAATAAATACATCGTACCATTAAAAATATTCCCAAAGACTGTTAGTCAACAAGAAGTTATAATTGGCAATTTGGAAACTGATGAAAAAGTAAACATTTTTATTTATGGTAGTCGTTGAAAGAAGGCGTGATGAACGGTTGTCGTCATGTCAACTGTAAATATTTACTCTTTTTTACCCTTTTTTTATGTCTTTATTTGCGATTAGTAAGCTTCCATAAGATAAAAAAAAATTAGATACAATACTAATAATAAAATATTTTTAAAAACAATTTTCAGATTAGTAATTTATCAGCAACATTAATAAAATATAGGAGTTTTGTTCCCTTCAAATAATTTATGTGAATTTCATTTACAAGAACCAGAGATCAAAAAGTTTGTGTGATTCGTTCAGCAAGCACGATCCAGTGACTCTTGTGTCTCAGGTGGATATTATTAGCAATTTCCCTACTTTAGAATTTATTGAAAATGCCAATATAATCAAATAATTAATATAATGTAGTGTTTTTTTAAAAATAATAATTATGAAAAAAAAATAGATTATTACTTTCTCGTTTTGTACATACATTATTTAATAAAAAAATTTCATTTATCACGTATCTGACCAGATTTTAAAATACTTATTGGGACTATACTGAGTCTTTAATTTATTCTCATTTATGTTTTGGATAACGAAACTATATTCAAAGCATACCCTCTTTGCAAGGGCCAAATACTTCTTTAAAGCAGTTAAATAAGATATTTAATTTTTTATGATACATGTATCCTCCCTTTTTTTTTCACAATTCTGTCCTTTAATGGAACTTAGTTAATGATTCCAACATGTTCTATATTTTATTTATTTTTTAACTTTGGCAAATTAATTATCAGCTCACATAAAAAATTGTTTGACGGAGCTGTAAAGGAAATGGGCCTTATATAAGGTTGATAACAATCTCCTATTGATTTTATGTTTTTTCTAATTTAATAGAATACAAATTATAGAACCAAAACGAATAAAATTGGAAAGAAACGACCACCTTAAAATCTTCTCCTATTTTCCTTATTCTTTATACTGCCTACTAAATTTATTTTTTTAATATATGTTTTTATTTATTTATTTTTTTTAATGGTTTAACGGTCGATGGTTTTACTACTGCGACGAACATATCTCTGATAATTTTGGACTAGGCTTAAAATGTAGTATTTTAAAAATTCTAGAAACATAAAGAAATTACTTTTACTATTTTCTTTCAACAGGTCGTAGTTGTGATGTGAATTTATGTACAGTTCGATTCAGTTTTAAACAATTCATGAATAAAAAAAAAAAAAGAAATGAGACTCCGTCCAGTTAATTTCAGTTTTGTACATCATTTCGTTCAGATTATATAAAAATTTGTGAATCAACAATTTGAAAACTTAGTGGTTACGTTACATTCTAAAATAGATCTTTAGATCTATCTAGATCTAGGCGGGAATTGGAGAAGTAAATATGAAAAGAGAAAAAATATTTGTTTTAAAATGCTAACTGAAAATGAAAAATGATGAGATACTTTTTTAACTTTTTTTTTTTCAGTGTAACTATGAGTACTTTTAACTATATATATAAGTCGTAAATTGTTTTTATGAGTTTTTTTTTTTTTTTTTTTTTTTTTAATTTCAAAACCCTTTCTAAAAAATTTTATATCAATTGTTTTTATTCTTTGAGTTGAATTTGAGCTGATTTCAAACATCATTAAACGCGTAAGGATACAGTACACTGGATGTTTCTTTCACGAAGTAATTTCTAGTTTCAAGAAAATTTTACGACAGAATATGAAAATCAATTACAAATTAATTTTTAGTGATTGAATAGAAAAAAAAAATACGAAGATAATATATTTAGAAAATTGTATATATGAGCATGACCAAAAATCTTTTGTCACATCTACTCGCCTGATATTGTAGCTGAAATCTTAGGGATAAAGTTGTAAGATTTATAGAAATTAAGAGGCGAAAATTTTCTTTATATTTTATTTTAATATTAATATATAAATTCTAGACTGTACAAAGCTTTGTATATAAATAGACAAACACACACTTTGTGTGTATATTGTATATTAAGAATATGTTTTAATTTACAAATATATAAAACAAATGTAAGTGATAATGTTTGTAATGAAGTGCAAATGATGCGTAAAGAAATGTCCCACAGGTAGCAAAAAAAGTTTTACATTAGAAGCTCCTAAAACCGTCTTCTTATCAGAAGATTAAGAAGATAAAGAATCCGACTAAGAGAAAACAGAGTTGAGAAACTACACTAATTTTCTTATAATAGTATATATTTTTCGAACATCTACTGCATAACATATTAATTGGAGCATATGACTTTTTTATAATATAAAAAAAAAACAAAAAAAAACCCTGAAGTTATACCCAAATTGGACTAAACAACGATTTTACTTTTCCAATCAATTCCTCTGATCCAAGGATCATCGATTAACAAGCTTGATAATTATTTAATATATGGCTTTCTTAAAAAGGCAAGGATAACAGCCCTGACATTTGAGTTTTGCAAAATATTTAATTTAATATTTCAACAACACTCTTTTAAAAATATACAAAAAATAAACAAAAGCATATCTGAGTATCTATGCATAGATTTGTTTATAATTTCCATATCAATTATTTTTAGTTTAAAAATTTAATGATTTATTTTATCTCCAATTATGGAGTCAGACAAGGGTACTTTTAACAGCGCATTTACATTATCCTTAAAATATTTCAGAAAAAGGTTATTTTCATTCATTCATACTAGGACGTAATAAAAACAAAAAATAAAAAAAAAAAAAAAAAAAAAAAAAATTAAAAACATCAACCGACCATACAAAAACCACCATTGAACGTTAAAATTATATTAAAACTTATAAATTTATTAAGGTGTGAAAGGTTGAGATAAAATAAAGAGTTCAGGGATTAAAACAGAAATAATTTTAAAATATTGTACCTTTTTGAAAAATAATACACCTATATACATCGTAAAAAAAAACTTTCACTATATCCGTAGAGATCACAAAATGTTAGTAACCAGATAAATTAAATTTCTAAACAAATGTATAAGATCCTAATCCTAAGTATTGGTGATAAATCAAAATAAGTAAAAAAATAAAAATATATTATTATTAAATTTTAAATTTACTATAAATAAATAACTTGAGTTTAAATATCCTTTTATTAGGTTACGTATTATAATTATTTTATTAAATGTATTTTGTATGACTACTATTAACAATAGTTTCACCTGAGGATAATCAGAATTTTTAGAAATATTAAAAAAAAAAAAAAAATTCTTAAGTTACATTTTTAGGCTTGAAGTTAAAATCTTGAGAAGAAAATGACAAGATAACATATTTTAGTAGAGCCTAAGGGAACAGTGTATTGAAAGGAAAACATAAAGTTTTAAAAATCGAAAAAAAAAAAAAATGCTTTGTGTTCTTCCGTTTCATTTAATAAATAGTAATAATGTTCAAAGAAAATCATCGTTAAAAGAACAAATTCAGTATGAATATCCCTATAAAATACAAGGTAGCTTCAACTGACACGTACGAATCGACTGATTGATAACTATGAGGAAAAACTAACAAAGAGAACGCCAGTGTAATAGCGGTCCAAACATAACAGTTAATGGAAAATCAGTGTTTTTAGAAATAGAAAACAAACAAAAACCAATTATTTTTGACCGAGCATACTTTGCCTATTTCAGGTGAATGAAAAAGTGAAACAAGAAGAAAAGTTTAAAAATCGTATAAATTAACGCAACTCTGTTTTATTTTATGAATAATATTTATGTTTGAACAAACTAAAAAATAATTTGTCTTGAAAATATAATTCGTCTACCTTAGGTGGATGGTTTAGGGAAACAAAAAAAAAATTAAATCACAAAAATAAATTCTTATACACCTCTATTTTATTTTATAAATTATATTTATGTTTGAAAAAACTTATAAAAAAAATGTTAAGAATGTTACATAATATAATATTTAGTTTAAACTGACAGATATGAATCGGCCGATGGATAAATATGAGTAAACATTAACTAAGACAACACCAATATGATATCTATCCAAACCTAAAAGTTAATGAGTAATAAGCGTTTTTAGAAACAGAAAAAAAAAAAAAAAAAACGACAAAAAAATAAACAAAAACAATATTTTCTTAAATAATATTTTTAGGCTCGATGTTTTTCGAAGTTCTTGAAAATTTTTCTTAACTCGACATACTTTGCTCAACTTTGGTGATGAGGTAGAGAAACGAAAGAAACAAAAAATCGTAAAAATTAATGTTTAATTCGACTGCGTTTTATTTTATTAATAATATTAATGCTCAAGAAGTTGATTATTAAAAAAATAAATTATGTTTGAAAATCCCCGTGAAATACAAGGCAAAATATTTAATTCCAAAAATTAATGGTTAATACACCTCTATTTTATTTTATAAATTATATTTATGTTTTAAGAAACTTATTAAAAAAAAAAAAAGGTTAGGAAATTACATAAAATAATATTTCTTTAAACTGACAGGTATGAATCGGCCGATAGATAAATATGAGTAAAAATTAACAAAGGCAACTCCAATATAATGTATATACAAACCTATAAGTTAGTGAATAATTAGCGTTTTTAGAAATAGTGAAAAAAAAAACGAAACAATATTTTGTCAAATAATATTTTTAGGCTAGATGTATTATGTTCTTGAAAATTTTTCTGGACTTGACATACTTTGCTCAGCTTTGGTGAATGAGGTAGAGAAACGAGAGAAAAAAAAATCGTAAAAATGTTTAATTCGATTGGGTTTAATTGTATTAATAATAATAATGCTCAAAAATTGGTTATTAAAAAAATAAAATATGTTTGAAAATTACCACAAAATACAAGGTAAATATAGCCTACACAGACACGTATGAATCGACTGATAGATAACTATGAGGAAAATTTTTACTAAGACTACCAATAAAATAGCTATCCAAACATAACAAAATTTAAAAAAAAAATATATTATAAACTATTATATGATATGATATAATAAACTAACTACCTGAACAAATGCTCTAGGGTCCTGAGTTGGTATCATTATCATACAAGTTGGATTAAACGAAGCGCTAACTGAGACAGCTATATACCTCGCCTTTATCAGCACTCACACTGGCCCCCTTGCCATCCTCACATTATCTTATAAATGATTAAATGCTCTTCAGTATTGTTTATTTATTTGTAATTTAGCAATGCTCGTTTTAAGTGTTCTTGACTCATCGCCGAGGGCGACGCATGTCCTCTTGACGGATTGACTGCACTATCTCGTTTGATTTAACAACAAAAACATCGGTTTGACTTTTGAGCCTTTAATTAAATAATTAAGAGTCTCTTTATTTAAAGAATATCGAGTATTTGAAAGTTCATAAACCTTGCTAAACGTAATCAAAACCTTTTTTTGAGACCGGTTCTCCTTGACCTAAAAATAGGAGTATGTACCTGTACTCTCTTATATTGTGTCTCAAAATATTGGGTTGGCCAATAAGTCCTTTCATTACAAACATTTCTGCAAATTCTTGTTTGCATTAGCTTAGTATCGTGATTGCTACTGCATTGCGAACATGGAAAAAAATTTCATTCAATATCGGAATATTTTGCTGTATTATTTTAGAAAGGAAACCGTGCTGCATAAGTCCATAAAATTTATTTGCAGTATTTAAGAGGATGATTCCTTAACCGAACGAACCTGTCAAAATTGGTTTGCCAAATTTCGTTCAGGAATTTTGACAGCTATGACGCTCCACGGTCTAGTCGCCCACAAGAAATTGAAACTATTGCCATCAGGACAAACATTTGATTCAACTCTATACTCTTCGCAATTAACAAAGTTGTATCAATCAATTAAAAAAAAGCGACCAGAACTGGTAAATCAAAGGAGTGTTATTTTCCACCAAGACAACACAAGCCTCCACACCTCGTTGATCACTCGCAATAAATTATTAAGCTTAAGGTTGAGACCTTTTGCACCATCTTCCGTATTCAACAGACCTAGCTCCAAGTGAATACCACTTATCCTGGGCTCTGCAGAACCCCATGAATGGAAAGCAATTCCAAAACGAACAGGACATCAAAAACCACTTGAATAAGGTTTTTGACAATAAACCCCAGACGTTCTATGAACCTGACGTTATGAAGTTGGTCGTAAGATGGGAACAAGTTATGCTAAATAATGGTGAATATATTGTAGATTAAAATACATTTTATGTCTATTATACACAGAGTTTTATTTCATCCTCAAACACCGTACGGACTTATTCACCTTCCCAATAAATCTTTCGTTTTATCTATTTTTTTTTTTAATTCATATATGAAGGGTGTTAGGCTAGAAGGGGAAATGCACACTAACCATAGTCCCGAATAAATCGCAAATGAAAATTACAACGTCTGTATTCTTTCTCATTGGGAAAGGGTGCTTAAACTCCCAAACATATGATAATCCTTTTTCTTGTTCCAGTGAGACCACCTTAAGAGATAGTACATTGGACACTGGGGGAGCGAGGATGTGTGCGACTACCGATTTTGGATCAGTTAACTATTTTTAAAACTTTCTTGTATAACGGAATATGAACTTGTAAGATTTGAATTAATTGTATAAGGTACATGTGATCGTGGCACGGCCGGAACTAGGAGATTTGTCAGGGAGGGCAAAGATAAGTTTGCCGCCCCCCTCCCCCCCCCACCCTCCCACACCATTAAAATACAATGCCAGTACGGTATAATAATGTTTATAAATTATGAAGAAAAAAATTAAATTAAATTAAACAATATCGATTGTATTATTATTGTTCTGAATAGGTTATTAATAACTTACCTTAATACTACTTTTCTTATTAACTTTTCAAATTTTGCCGCCCCCTAAAATCTGCCGCCCGGGGCTCGTGCCCCCTCTACCCCTCCCTAGTTCCGGGCCTGGATCGTGGTGTATTTCAAGTGTAAAGGCCAGTTAAGGTAGGCGCACACCTTTCGTCGTCGGACGGATTCGGATTTTATATGTTACTGCTTTAGAATGCCGATACGTAGGATGCTGAAAGGTGTGCGCACTTCCTATTAAAATAATAGGTCGAATCTAAAAATCCGATCCGTCCGATGCGAGCCGTCCATCCGATGACGAAAGGTGTGCGCCTACCTTTAGACGTCACGTCTCGAACCTTGATGAACCATAGAAACATAACATCATAACCTGATCTGACGTTCGATTCGGACTTTTATGAAATAAATCGTCATTCGCGTGTAAATATACTTCTTAGTATAAGACAGAAAAATATAGAAGACAAGAATTTTTTTATTGATGTCTCAATATGTTGATTTGTTTCAAGAAGAAATGACTAGTTTTACAAAAAAAAAAAAAAAAAAAAAAAAAAAAAACTTCAGTCTTTCTTTCTATGTATAGGCCGCGGTAACATAGTTAGCGATGACACAAGGAAAAAGTAATTAAACAACATGAAAAACAAAAACCTACCAATACTCCGGTGTTCCTACTTCGTTGCCAAACTTAGTTTCTGGAATACAGGGAGTAAATAAACGGTATCATTTTCATGTCAGCCATAGAGGATTAACTAATTGCTAGTATCATCTCCGACATATCCAAAACCCGCTACAGATAAAGTGGAAGATATCCTTGACATTTTCTAAACGCCCGTAAGAGAAAAAAGGCTATTACTGTTTTCACGATTAGCAATAGATTAAAATCGTGTTATTGTATGGTCGATCTATTTATACATGAGATCGCATTTTCAATATTTAAGCAATATGATTATTATTATGAGAGCCCATGTCTGTAAAAAATTAGTTACCTCATTGTTCTTGCAATGTAAAAACTTTACAATGTAATTCGTTAAATTAGCGATGCGATAGTTAGGTAGAGTTTTTAATTTATTTAATTATTCTAATAGTTTTTTAAAACTATTTATTGATATTTAAAACTGTATAAATTATATACAACAAGTAAATTAGAGAAAAAGATTACGATGACATGCCGATAGTATGTAAGGAACTTCTCACTAGAAGCACTTCAATAAAAGTACTGCATTAGAAAGTCTTCTGGCCTTTCAGACCCCTCGGAGGATTATAGGGAATTGAGTGAGAGGCAACTATAAGAACTGGATAATAGAAGAATTGAAAGGTTTAGTGAAGCCACAAAGCTCAACTCCGTATGCCCAAATGGATATAATGACTATCAGGTAAATAATCCTTTTTTTATTTATTGAGAGCTTTGAACGGTTGTTTGGTAAATGTTTGAGTAGTAGCAGTTTCTTGTATTTTAAGTCTGGTATGTATTTTAATAGTTAAAAAAAATAGTATTCGTACATGTAAATGTTTTTGCAGCGGGTGGATATGTGTTTTTAGTGTTTGTGTTTTTATGCTGACCGAAGCAGATTTAAAATCTTGTCTGGATTCTAAATTTTTCAATAGAAAATAGCGGACTGATTAATTAATTTAAATGAGCATTGGGTAAATAATAAAACTTAAATCAGGTTGTTGAAGCACATTCATGGTACGAATCAATATCTAAAATATGGCTATTTTTTCACCAATAAAGTTATAACAAGATAAGCAAAAAAATACACTAGTCTAGTACGAGAAAATTTAGTTACTTTCCCTCGTCATGAAGTTCGTAGTACAAAGAAACAAAGAAAAGCTAAATATTATTAAAAGATCCTGTATAATTAGTGTTTGGGAGAAGTTGCAGTGGTCAGTAACGGAAAGTGAAACGGTATGGTCGTCAGCACAAGCAACAGCGAGATACTACAGGTAGGAGGGATGCTGTTAGAGTACAGTAACAAAAGAGGGATGGAATCTATGAATTTTGTGTACCTCAGAAAACGTACGGACGGTTCTTGGGATGTTAATTCAAAAATCTTACACAGGATAAGGAGGTAAATTCAATCCACAGATTTGCAATACAGTTTGAGAAACAAGATGTGTGCTGAGATATGAAACTCCATACATTCAAGTCGGTGTTTCTTTCGGCATCACTATATAGTGCTGAACGCTAAAACAGACTAACAGAAAAGCAAAATTTGTTCTAGCAAATTGTACAGGAAAAAGGGGTCTTCTCGAAGAAGGACACCAGCTGAAGTGGTTCGACCATTTTGCCCGAGTGGAAGGATTACGAGATCTGCTGAGCCTATAAAATATGACCCTGATAGAAGAAGACTCAGGTCAAGTTTTGAAATACGTCGACTGTTTGTGCAGAAGAGGAGAGAAATTCTCCGTCAAGACTAAAACTGAAACGGGGACCAGTGGAGATCAAGACACTGCAGGATGACACAAAAGAAGTAAAATGATGATAGGATATTGGTTTATGACGAAAGAGTTTTGTGGTATGAGATTTAAAAAAATGGGATGCAGTGGATCATATCAAAACTAATGTTTTTCAGTATAATATTTTTATATATCAGAACTACACAGAGATGTGTTGAATTTTTTTCTTGAGTAGATAATGCGCTGAAGAATATTGTTTACAGATAATGAAGGATATTTATCAAATCATGTTTTTATATAATTTTCTCCGGTCACTTTTATTTATTTAACGTAATTTCACAACTGTTTACTGAACTTATAACTGAATTGCGTTCTTTTGACCATCAACGATACCAAATAAACTATACGCGTATCATCCCGACGCTTCCTTATCAGAACTGATACGGTATCGCACACGTAATAATTATAAATTCTTTACTACTATCACCTTGAAGAATATAAGGTGCGTCTGTAATTGCATATGAGTAAATATTTTTCAGTCTGAGGGGAATCCAGAGAGACAATCGAGACGATAAGGGTGTAAAGAGTTAGGCGTAACCATCTTATTGTTTGTGGAGGAGGTTCAATTCATTAATTGTCTAGGGTTTGTACGTAATTATAATGTTTATAAACAAATATTTTTCAGTTAATTCCTTATCTTGGGCTCATTTCGTGGTTCTAACAGGTCTGCAATGCAAAATTCTAACTTTCCAATGGTCTATCATTGGAATAGGAAAAAAGCTAAATATTATCATCAAGCAGAGAAACAAACCATAGAGCACATCCTCCAATAGTGGCCCATCAGAGGCAACAAGTTTGGGCCATTCCCATCGATTTGGAAGCGAAGCTCTGTGAAAATCATTAGTGGCCGCAGGAGAGCCGATTTCCTTAATTTACTTTCCAGTTTAACCATCTAACCGGAAGAACGAACAAGAAGAAGAATATTATAATTTATAATACCGTAGAGGAATCCTTTGTAAAGTCAAATGGTGAGTCCACGATTCAAAAGCTGAATAGGAAAGGGTTTTTCTGGATATACTTTTTAATTGACCCACTAAAAGAACTAGGCGTCCTCCAACGCATCACATGCTCACAGGTGGTACCTGTTATTCTCTACCTCAATTAATAATAGGACCTAACAGAGACCTGTTTGACTAGGCATCTCATCATACCATCACCACATTTTCTAGAAGAAATGTGAAGGTTTCATATACTCTTAGATATTACAAAGGCTCAATAAATAGTTGACGAAAACCTTACTTACATGACTTAAACAATGATCCAAATATTAGAGTCAGATGCATAGAGGCAAAAGTATTATAAAAGCACCTCAGTTTTCAGCAATATTTATAATGATAGATTTAGGACTCTGGTTCTTGGCCGCTAGGGAAGTGCCGAAATCAGATTGAAACATGCATGTTTTGAGAACATGGTAACCGAGCTTGAAGATATTTAACATTCTCAAGTTAGGACTGCGCTGGTTCGAATCCGGCCTTGGCGTTGTGACCTTTACTTCCTGGCAGACGCACAGATTAAATCTAGGTCTTCTCACTCTGACCAGAATAGGTTGGCAACCTTCAGGATAACCCGTCCTTCCTGACACTTGGGACTAATGAATTACTTCTAATGGAATTTGTTTTATTTGAAAACTGGTTTCGAATGTTGAACATTCATCATCAGTTCTAAAGAGGCAAACTGAAAACTAATCTGTTTTTGTCGTTTTGTCCCCTTAGAATTGAAGACGAATGTTTAACATTCGAAACTAGTTTTCAAATAAAAAGGATTTCAATAGAAATAGCAATTAATTCATCAATCGTAATTGTATTGATCCTTCTACACCATCATGGGTACCTCAATTAAGCCGTTAAGAGTGGAATGTAAAAGCACATTAAATCCTAGAAAATAAACCACATGAATCTACTGGACACTCTATGCCCTAATTGAGGAATATAATATTTGTCTGTGAGTTTATATATAGAAATTTCAAGCTCTACTACAAACAATAAATGAAAAAGTGTGCGGAGAGTGCACAATTTCTGTATGCTTATAATTTGTATAAATTAATTAATTTAATCAACGAAATAGTGTTAATATAATTGTTCTATCAAAAACTTAAAAAAACTATTTTTAAAACAATATTTTTTGTTAATTGTAAATCTAGTTTATTTATTTGGCGTAACAATTTTAATTTATAATTAAATTAACCGACTCAGCGTAAAAAAAAAAAAATTGTTGAAATTAGAATTTCATCAAGCTGTGCAAAAAAGTATGTTGTATTTTTGATATCTAAAGTAGCTTTTTAAGCTATTTTAAATAGCTTAAATTTGAAAAAAAAAAAAAACATCAATATGTTTCATGAACATTAAATCAAAACTAACTTGTACATGGTCTGGAATCATAAATAAAGATACTGTCCTATTCGAAAAAAAAATCAGTAAAAATAGAATTATGGAATGATAATTTAAAATATTAAAAAAATAAGAAAAGTTAATATAAATGATTTTTTTTTTAAATTTAAAGTTATGTAAAGATAATAAATTTTGTGAATTGTATACGTCTTTGGAGAAGTACACTTGGAAGAAAAACTCTCCGATTCTTCTTCAATCGCTATTTTCTTGTGGTAGTCGAGGCCAGGTTGCTTCACTACACATTATTTTTTTCTCTTCTTCCAACTTTCTTCTTGGCCTTCCAAGACGTGTTATGTATTCCCTCCGACACCATTGCAGGATATATTATTTTTAAAGGAAAAGGAATATACTTGGATGAAAGTCTAAAATAGCGTTATAGCTTATCACAAAAGGTCCATATTGTAAAAAGCGTCTATATTTGTTTTAAAAATAAACGATACGTGTGGATCTAAAATTCGCTTTATCATACAATTCTTTATAATATTGAAGTTCCTTCTTCAAATGAAATGAAATTCAGTATTAAGATACAAAAATAATTGCTAATAGAGATGATGTTATGATATATTTATTAAAATATATTGAAAATTTGACAGACAAACAGCAAAAAAAGCTAAGTTATTATATTTTTCTATTTATTCACAAGTGGCCCACAAGGCTATAGAAGTATCCAGAATGTCTGTGTCGGTAGTAGAATTACACAACAATCAAATTGGGGGAAGGAATGAGAGGATACTAGGAGTTCACGTGTGAGTAAGAGAAGGAGACCTCATTTCTTGACGGGTATTTTTGAAGGTTGGGTTATTCTGAAATATATATAGATGAATACGCACCCTTAAAAATTATTGACAGTTCTTTTAAACTAAAAAGGTATCGATTTTTAAAATTTTATCGATATCGACTGAGTCGTTCCTGTATATCAATTAACGCCCCCCCCCCCCACGACAAGAGTTTCTTTTAATTTCGAAAAAATATATGATTAACAAATAGTTTGACGATCGAAAATCGATACACGTCCATAAGTCTCTTATTAAAACTAGACAAAGTTCAATGGGGAATCAGTAATAGCGTTATTAAGCAATTATTTGAACTTTTATCCGGAAAATTCTCCAACTATTGAGCAATCGCTTCATGAGTCGAGTACTTGTTTATTCACCTCGAATTGAGAAAATTTTTAACCTCGAGGTTTGCGCGTCATAGGAGTCACTTCATTCTCCTTGTATCATCCATCATTAAGTCTTTAAGTATTTTTTTAGCAAATTCATGTTTCTTTGTCGTCTTTTCTAATGTTTTGAGCCCCAAGATTTAAACATGGGATTCTCTTCAGAGAATGTAAAAGCTGGAACGGCAAACTCTAGGATTTGCCAACCAAGATACTTGGGCAAAATATAGTACAGTCCTGGTAATAGATATATCATATACATTATATATATATATACATTACACTGTTTTACAGATAGTCCAGGATCTGACGATTTTTTGATTTTTTTGGACATCCTTGGCCACTCTCTCCTTCCACAATTAGAATTAGTTTCGTCCTTAAGGATGCTGTTTTAAGATGGCGGAATTCTATTAGTTTTCTTCGTCCTTAAGGATGCTGTTTTAACGGTTTTTAAATTAAACTTCCGCCATTGTTGTCCTCCAAGATAATGTTTTAAAATATTCGATGTTTTAACTGTTTTTAAGATGGCGGAAGGATATTCTGCATTTGTTAACGCATTTTTTTTTTTAACTTTTTAAATCCATACCTGTCACTTATCCCCTGACAACATGCCTATACGTATGCCATGATAGTAAAAAAGATAACTGGCATATCAGACATGAAGTAGTGGTAATTACTCCTCACATAATATTTAATTAATTTTAACTAATAAGACCCTTCAGTCAACTCCTTTAAGCTTTCTTTGGGCATTTTATAGCATATTTATCAGGTCATGGTTTGCATTAGATTGTTATGTCCGTGAAGGTTTTCATAGAATTTATTTAATGGTGTCTGGATGTGGTCTTACATGGATTGTGGTCTTCAATTGTTATGGTTAAGTCTGTGTGAAATGTAGTATTATGGAGGTACAAGAGTGATACATACCATACATATCATATTGACCTTGAACAATTACAAGGTCAAATTTTGTTTTTTCATGACATCATTAATACGTTTTTAAGAAATGTTATTAAAGAAATAATCAATATTATGTATCGAAAAGGAAAGAAGAATAAAAAACACAAATAACAAAACAAAAAAACAAACAAGAAATTAAATAATTTTTAAATGAGCTTATTTATTTAAAAAAAGCAAAAATAAATAAATCAACAGTTGTTAAAAATGTATGTGTGTTAAAATATCGTGTCTTTCGATCTATTTTTCTTTATAACACTTTGTTGAATTGCCTTTAGCCTTTATAAGGTCAGCAATGCTGATAGTCATGTATTTAATCAGATTTTGTATTGTTTCTTCAGAGATGTTTTGGTTCAACAAATTTTTAATTGCTTTCCTTAATATTTTTTATTTCTAAGTTTAACTTCGTTAATTTTTTTATTTTTGATCATCCACAAGTTTTCTATGGGATTTAAATCGGGACCGTTCCCCGGCTATGGTAATGCTGAGATCCCCTTTGAGAATAAAAACTAAATTACCAGTTCTACAAACAAAAAATCACAATTGTAAATTAAACCAATGTGGAAGAACTTCAAGTGGCATGGTGGCTTAAACCAATTAATATGAGTATTTACAGTTTTGGCCCTGAGGCATGGAGCGGAATCGTCTTGAAAAATAAAATCTTGACAATGCAACAGGTGGTTTGTCATTAATGGTATCAAAAGTTTTATATATTTTTCGGCTTTAACAGTCCCATCAATAAAATTCAGTTAGCCAATTCCAAAGTAAGAAAAACATTCCCAGATAATGACACTTGCTGGATGCTTCCGTGTTTTTAATGAGCAGTTTTTAAAAAATCTTTTGTGTGAAAGACGTCGTACATAGGGAGTACCGTCACTACTGAAGATGACAAATTTGCTTTCATCTGAAAATATTATTTTTTTGCAAGTCTTCTGCTGTCCAGTTTTGGTATTGTTTCACCCAATTCAGACGTGATAGCTTCATTTTTTTTTTTTTATTAAGAAACGTCTTTTTGACTGTTTTTTTTTTTTTTTTTTTTTGCCCATAAACCCTTTCCTCTTAAGCGTCGGCTAATAATTTCTCTATTTACATTAGCAATATTGCTATCAGCAAGATCTCTGGATATTTTCTTGGCAGTTTTGAAGTGATCCTCTAAGGACAAACGCACCATCAAGCTGTCCAATTGGTCGTACAATTTTCTCTTCCTTCTAGTATCTTTGTTTCGCTCCGTGGTACCCTGAGAAAGATTTTTTATTTCAATACTCTGACCACAGTTGATTGGTAACACCCTTTTTCGATATATCTCGAGAAGATTCCCTCACTTCAATTAACTTCACTATTTTAATTTTTTCTGATGAGCACAGCTGCATGAAATTCGACATAATTTCACACTACCCTGACGGAAACTAAAACTGAGGAGATAAACATTATTTTAGTTAGATAGTTTGTTATTAATGTAAATGAAAATAAAAACATTCAAGAGGATCAATGCTATTAGCGTAAGGATTAAAAAAAGTAAGTGATGAAATTTCTATGACGACGACTGTATAATATATCCCCAGTTAAAACTTTAGGCATAACCATTGGTTAAACTCTTTCCTTGAAATCCTATATTGCTCAAATCTCCGAAAGTTCAAGTGGTATCCTAAAACTTTTCCACCTCTCCCATCACATCCCTCCTTTACTCACACGTAAACTCTTAGTTTCCTCCCTTAATTTTCCCCAATTTGATTATGATTTCGTAATATATGGTAGGCTCTCCATGGTTTTCGAGGACAGATTAAAACGGATCATGAGTTGTTTTATAAGGTTTGACTTTGGAACCTTATATACTTGTTTCTTCCGCAGAAAATACTTCCTTGTCACATACATATTCCAAGCTATCAACACCCGTCACCCTCCCTTTATTTGCAGTATCCTGCAATGCAAGTCCGCAATCCAATCACTACGTATAAGATTTCGTTTTTGTAATCTCCATACTCCTATCCACAGAACTATAGCATTAGAACGTTCCTTTCTTGTCCGATCCCCTATTCTCTGGAATTCTATCTCTCCTTGTATTCGCAATGCTTCTTCCCTGAGGACGTTCAAAACACTCTTCTTCCACTATCTTCTTTCTTCTTGGATGCATCATAATTTATGTCATTATAGTATGTCAGACATAAAACATAGTCTTTCTACGATAATGTTTTCCTTTTTGTATAGACAATTGGTGGTGGTTAAGTCGACCAAAATGATTTAAGTAACTAAAAAGAAACGATGTTTTTCTTCACGGTAAATAAGTGTTTAAGTAAGATATTTATTTTAAATTGCTATGTTTTAAAATGAACATCAGAATTAAACACTTATTCACTATGAAGAAAAATTAACACGATTGCTTTTAGTCATGTCACTAATTTTGGTCAAAATTCGACTTAACCACTTATTCACAGGGATGGCAGATATAATTAAGCCATTAAAAAAAAAAAAAAAATCATATTGTTACAATCGAAAAATATATTAACTCTATGTTTCTTTTGCTAAGGCTTAGAAATAGGTAAATAGACTTAAGCAGAAACCAATTTCAACCGGTTTTCTGATATTTACTCATTATGACGTAATGTTTATTTCACTAGTAATAAACAAAGTGAAGTGTATTTCCGGTTTCTCGACCGAAGGTTGACATAAAGTGTTTACTACATAAATGAAGAGGTGGTGTGGTGGTGGATTCGAGAAAAAGATCCATATCTCATCCACCATTGGGGATAACCCGAAACTAAAGATAAGTAAAAAAACGTGACCAGAGGAAAAAATGTAATGATTGATCGATTGCTCTGACTGTTTTCACAACGTTGACATTGAATAATATTGCGTTTTCTTTTACTGAAATTATTATTTAGAGATGTTTATCGGTGTTTGAACTGCCGGAAACGGACAAGTCAAAATGTTCATAACGAAATTTATTTTTATTTTTATAATTCATCTGCAATGCAACAAATCTAAGCGTTGATAAATATAATATTTAAAGATGTTTTGTTAGGAAACGCAAAAGTAAGCAGGTAAAAACAGTAGTAAGGTCTACATTTTTTTTTTTTTTTTTTTTTTTTAATCAATTTATTGAAATTTACAACTGTACAATATTTATACATTAAGTAAATGTGCTGTTACCTATTACAATAACGTGACAAAGCTTGTAAAGAACTGCTCATCAGTAGCACTTTTATAAAAATTCTACACTAGAAGGTCTCTGGGTCATCTTCTTTTCAGACGCCTTGGAGGATTATAAGGAATGGTGTGGGAAGCTAGTTGAGAAATTAGGGGATTTGAGTGGTTATGGAGCTTACTATGAAAGGATTGATATCTGGTTTGGGCTAAATCTGCAACATATGGAACATTAAGATCTTTATGGATAACTTTATTGGTGACAAAGTAAGGCGCACTGAGGATTTTTCGAAGGATTTTGAATTGTAAGGATTGGATACGAGATGAATTGGATGGTTTAGTGGAGCCCCAAACATTTTTTTTTAATTATTGTTTTGGCAGTTAAAATTGAAAAGTTTTATAGAAAATTTATAGACGGTGTACATAAAATATAAAAATATATAAATAAGTATTTGGGAGAAATATGTTAAAACGGTTCTGAGAAAGAGAGTGTCCGTGAAAAAATATCACAAAATTAGAAAATATAGGTTTCCTAACATAATTTACAGTAAAAAGAACCTCTCCTCCAATGCAAAATTAAGGCATTACAGCGTTGTGATAAAGCCCGTGATTTTGTAAGGGATGGACTTGTCTACCCAACTTGGAAAAGCTACTAAGAATAAAAAGGAGGATCTTAAGGGAAACCTATAGGCCAGGGAAAACAGGAAGCTTATAGGCGAAGATCTACAGAGAAATCAAAGACCTGGAAACCTAGATAAGAATCAGAACGATGATGTTCTATGGGCACATGAAAAGGATGGAGGAGGAAAGATTGAAGAAAAAGATCTATAACAAGATTTTTAGCTATGAAAGCATGGGAGGATACACGAAGCAAATAAGAGAAGAATTAAAGAACCTTAAAATTTCAGATGCCGACTGTCTGGATCGAGGCACATACAGGAAAACAATTAAAAATCTCACCAATATTAGAAGAGAAAAGGAGAGGGATACAAAGTGGTCCCAAGAAAGAAAAGAAATGCAGTCAAAAATCAGGAAACTGCGATGGGAAGAAAGAAAATCAAGATTCACAAAGAAGGCTAATCAAACGCGTGGTTCTAAGTGGCCGTTAAGAAAATATAAATTAAAAAAAAAGTAATTATTCCTACCACGCCAGGTCAAATGACCTTTTTCGGACTTTTTGGCAGACGTTCTTGGAAACAACATTCATTACTTTGCTTTTCGACTTTATTACTTTAAAAAATATATATATAACAAAAGCGCTTTTTCAATATCTACTTTTCTCTTATTATGGTTGTTGGCCGAGAAATTGTGGTAGAAATATGTATACATGAAACGTCGGTAGGTTGAGTGTTAATGTATATAAAATTTATATACGGTTACTTCAATTTCGTTCATTTCCTAGAAACGCCATATTATCCTATTAGGAAAGTTTTGAGATATTGTTGATTGTTAATGCAATGTAAATTGTTGGTAAAAAGAAATTAGATGAAATTATTTAAACAGTAAATAATAAGATTCATCGGTTTCGAGAAAAAAACAAAACAAGAAAAAACATTCTGTTTCAGAGTTTAATGTTTTCCGCAAAATTTTAAGGGGTCGACGTGGGGGAGCTTCACGTGAGAGTCACGCCGGGCGCCACGTTTTTTTAGGAGCAATCTAGATAAGTGAATGAGATGGCAATAAAAAAAAAAAAAATGTTCCTTAAATATTTGGTAATGTGAAAGTTAAACATTAATAAAAAAAAAAAAAAAAGGAGAGAACAAAAAAAAATAATAATAACATAATACGCTGACATGCAAACATTTCCACTTCATTCATTTTTTTTTTTAGAGGTATATAGAATTTTTGTATCCAATCCAAGGAAATGCATTATCTTCGTAAAGTGGAAGGATTCCACATTCCATCTTACAGAAGTACAAGCTAAAGTAGTTCGGTCACCTCCTTAGGATGGTTCAAGAGAGAACTGCCAGGAATACGTATGAAACTCGCGTGGAGGGAAGAAGGCCAAGAGGAAGACTACGCATTTCTTGGGAGGAGAGTGTTAATGAGGCGTTCTGGAGGCGGGATATGGACTGGAGTAAAAGAAGAGAGATAAAAGAAGGCCCAAGAACGGGACATCTCGTCCAGACTCTACAAATTGTGGCCCCACACTGCGCAGCGGTAAAGGGTATAAAATGATTATGATGATACCATTCTTGACACGGTAAAAGGACAAATAACACATATTTTAAAGCGAAACATGAACTGCTTTGCCAGATTTGTCTTCGATATCTCCAGGCGTTCACAAGTTCCCTTCCTCTGTACCGAATCAAATTGGCTCTATCCCACTTTCCGTAGACGTCCTTGAATCATTCCTTTACAAAATAATCAACACCCTTCATCCTTCCTATATTTACAATATGCTTCAGTTCATATCTGCAGTCAATTCAATGCACACAAGATCCTATCTTCCTGATCTGTATACCCAATCCAACAGAACTACTGTATTCTACTGTATTCTACTATTGTATAACGCTCCTTCCTCTTCCACTCAACCATCCTCTGGAATTCCATTCCTCTTCATATTAAGCAAGTGAAATCGCTGAAAACATTAAAATTCCTCTATTTCCAGTACTAGGCGACGTTTGCTAACAATATTTCTCCTCAAGGAAATTGAGAATATCAATTAAGCTTGATATCAATCAAACTCTTTTCGGAAACACTTCCAATAACTATTTGTACAATTTATATATCACCCAACATAATATTCCCTAATCCTGAAGATAAAATTTAGTTACTTCTATTCGTATATAATATACCAAGCATTGTACCAAAAGAATTTTTTTCTCATGTCATTTGTAAAATGTCCACTTATTTTCCTCTCTATATATTTAATTAGAATCTATGTATGCATTATCGTTGTTATATTATTATTTCTTCTTTATTTTTTCATTGTATTAAGTCTCTGGCCAGATGTACCTAATTCTATTTTATTCTGTATTTGTTTGTTATTCTTAAGAGACTTGATCCTAGGCTAAAATTTGACGCCTCTATATATATTTTAATTTTTTTTTGCTTATTTTAAGAGGTAAAAAAACCTATTTATATACCTACATCTCAATATAATTAAAAAAAAAACTTTTTTATTAGCAATTATTAAAATCTCCCATACTCAAGGGCATTAAGCAATCAGGGAGATAAACGTTCATACCATGTTTACAAACAAAAGAAAATAAATAAGAGTCTCAAAATATGTCAATAAAATAGAGATTAAAAAAAAAAAATGAGGAATAATTTTTTTAAAAGAAAAAATTGTTTTATTACATAATAATCTATTAGCCTCACTTAAGGGCAATACGTTAATGCGTCCATTGATACGCTTACTCTAATAATAAATAAATATTCACAAACTATAGAAAATAAAATATTAAAATAAAGGGAAATAAAAATTAATTTAATATAAAATATATATAAATATGGCTATATTATACAAAATATATAGACATAGCTTGAGTCATCCAGAACCAAGCCGGTCTGCAAATTATTGGAGAGGAACAGGATTCCAATAACATTCTTCCAACTGAGATGTTGGAGTTAAAAACTGTAGTGGGTTGATAAGGAGTTTCGCAAATTAATATAATATATATTCACACAAAGCAAAATCGGAAACATTCCTGGCTTGCGGAAAAGATGATTTAGTGAAAATAGGTCTGTGTACAAAAAAAAAAAAAAAAAAAAAAAAAAAAAAATTGGAGAATGAAAGGAATCCGATTCTAATTTAGCCTATACAAAGGAACCGATAGCGGATTGATGTTCCTATCAGAGAATCTCAATCCTACCAAAATGCTATAAAGCATATATTTTTTTTTTTTTATTTTCAATATGAAAACGATCAGCTTTTGGCCAAATATTTTGCTTGCAAATTATAGGCTTCCTTGATCATGTTAACTAAAGAATGAAAAACATAAAACATGTTCTAGGGGTTGTCCCCTTGACCGTCGATGCTCAAACCGTCGTTTTTTATTTCTTTTCGCTTACCTGTGATTCATTTGTTTATAGAAGATAAATTTTCAAATTAAATAGATTAATCTAGCTGATCGTCACTGCCCTTATATTCTTAATTTTATCCGTTTACCTGTATGATTGTATTGTTTATTTCCAAAGCAGAGTAAGGCTGGGTGCACATGAGCTGCAAAACAATCGAAACACCGAGATTGTTTTCTATCCTATTTCTTTGATGCCTGTATGAGTTTCTGTGCACATGGAAGGTAGGGCGCGGCGCCCTATCTCTTTGATACCTGGGATATTTTCCAATTGGATGAGGATTCTTTCTTCTTCAATGTTGTGTGTTGTTTCTCCTGAGATGGATCAAGCGAAAGTTGAAATTTATAAAAAGAAGGTTTTATTTTCGTACTTTGGGTACAAATATGTTTATAAAAGTGATCATAAAAGAAGATATTGGGTTCATCCATTTAACGATGCGAGATATTTAAAAGTTCTATTTTCACAGAATTGAGGGAAGATGAACAAAAATTATTCAATTATTTTCGAATGTCTATTCGTTTATTTGATGAATTGGCTGCAAGAATCAGCGATGCATTAAAAGGGCAAGAAAATTCAGTGAGAGTCCCGGTACCATCTTTGGAAATTACTTATAAAATGGAAATTATAAATATTTGACGAAAATAAATGCATGATTTAATTAAATATTTGGTATTTTTAAGTACATAAAAATCCGATCCCTAATTATTAATATAATACAGGGATTATCCAATTTTATGGAATGTTAAATAAATATTTGAAATGAAATTAATCATTATGTTATCGAAAACACATTGAAAAAGCGCCACTTAGAACGGACGCAGCGACGTCTTGTGCACTGTCCTTATGTCACGTACGTACTACTGAAACGCGGGAGATAAAAAAAAACCCAGATAGGGGAAGGGACCAGCGGCAGCCCCGATCCTACAGAGATAGGCCGAGTGTGTCCGATTGATATATTGCCAATGGTTCTCTTACTATCCGATTAAAAACAATCTTTGCGTTCCGATTGTTTTCCAGCTCATGTGCACCCAGCCTAATTTTGTGTACATAAAAAGCGATAAAAAGAAAAAAAATAATACCTAATGAAAATTAATGTTCATTTTATTTTCTTACCTTATTTATCTGATTTTAGTATTGATTTCTTAAAGGAAAGAACTTTTAGAATTAAAAAAAAAAGCTTGTCAAAAAAGCCACTACACTTAAAAATATGGGTTTCAAACTTTTTTTTTTTTCATTCAAACCAATATAGCTCCTAAACAGTAGGTCCTAGGGACAAATGTTATCAAACAAGAAATATTCTCAACTAAATTTTCAATCAGGAAACTTTCGTCCTATTTTCGATCCGAGCAACATCAACAGAGCTAGAGCGTATCAAAAAAGCCCCAATACCTAAAAAATGTAGGGAAACGTGACTTTTTTCATTCATACCAATATAGCTCCTAAACGATTGGTCTTAGTGACAAATGCAATATAACAAAGAATATTTCCCATTGAATTTCTGATAAGGGAAAAGAATCGAGCAACATCAACAGAGCTAGAGCCTGTCAGAGAAGCCCCAAGATTTAAAAAATGTAGGGAAACGTGACTTTTTTCATTCATACCAATATAGCTGCTAAACGATTGGTCTTAGTGACAAATGCAATATAACAAAGAATATTTCCCATTGAATTTCTGATAAGGGAAAAGAACCGAGCAACATCAACAGAGCTAGAGCGTATCAAAAAAGCCCCAATACCTAAAAAATGTAGGGAAACGTGACTTTTTTCATTCATACCAATATAGCTGCTAAACGATTGGTCTTAGTGACAAATGCAATATAACAAAGAATATTTCCCATTGAATTTCTGATAAGGGAAAAGAATCGAGCAACATCAACAGAGCTAGAGCCTGTCAGAGAAGCCCCAAGATTTAAAAAAATGTAGGGAAACGTGACTTTTTTCATTCATACCAATATAGCTGCTAAACGATTGGTCTTAGTGACAAATGCAATATAACAAAGAATATTTCCCATTGAATTTCTGATAAGGGAAAAGAATCGAGCAACATCAACAGAGCTAGAGCCTGTCAGAAAAGCCCCAAGATTTAAAAAATGTAGGGAAACGTGACTTTTTTTTTTCATTCATACCAATATAGCTGCTAAACGATTGGTCTTAGTGACAAATGCATATATAACAAAGAATATTTCCCATTGAATTTCTGATAAGGGAAAAGAATCGAGCAACATCAACAGAGCTAGAGCCTGTCAGTCAGAAGCCCCAAGATTTAAAAAATGTAGGGAAACGTGACTTTTTTCATTCATACCAATATAGCTGCTAAACGATTGGTCTTAGTGACAAATGCAATATAACAAAGAATATTTCCCATTGAATTTCTGATAAGGGAAAAGAATCGAGCAACATCAACAGAGCTAGAGCCTGTCCGAAAAGCCCCAAGATTTAAAAAATGTAGGGAAACGTGACTTTTTTTCATTCATACCAATATAGCTCCTAAACGATTGGTCTTAGTGACAAATGCAATATAACAAAGAATATTTCCCATTGAATTTCTGATAAGGGAAAAGAACCGAGCAACATCAACAGAGCTAGAGCGTATCAAAAAAGCCCCAATACCTAAAAAATGTAGGGAAACGTGACTTTTTTTTTCATTCATACCAATATAGCTGCTAAACGATTGGTCTTAGTGACAAATGCAATATAACAAAGAATATTTCCCATTGAATTTCTGATAAGGGAAAAGAATCGAGCAACATACAACAGAGCTAGAGCCTGTCAAGAAGCCCCAAGATTTAAAAAATGTAGGGAAACGTGACTTTTTTCATTCATACCAATATAGCTGCTAAACGATTGGTCTTAGTGACAAATGCAATATAACAAAGAATATTTCCCATTGAATTTCTGATAAGGGAAAAGAATCGAGCAACATCAACAGAGCTAGAGCTGTCAAAGAAGCCCCAAGATTTAAAAAATGTAGGAAAACGTGACTTTTTTCATTCATACCAATATAGCTCCTAAACGATTGGTCTTAGTGACAAATGCAATATAACAAAGAATATTTCCCATTGAATTTCTGATAAGGGAAAAGAACCGAGCAACATCAACAGAGCTAGAGCCTGTCAGAAAAGCCCCAATATTTAAAAAAATGTAGGGAAACGTGACTTTTTTCATTCATACCAATATAGCTCCTAAACGATTGGTCTTAGTGACAAATGCAATATAACAAAGAATATTTCCCATTGAATTTCTGATAAGGGAAAAGAACCGAGCAACATCAACAGAGCTAGAGCCTGTCAAAAAGCCCCAAGATTTAAAAAATGTAGGGAAACGTGACTTTTTTCATTCATACCAATATAGCTCCTAAACGATTGGTCTTAGTGACAAATGCAATATAACAAAGAATATTTCCCATTGAATTTCTGATAAGGGAAAAGAACCGAGCAACATCAACAGAGCTAGAGCCTGTCAAAGAAGCCCCAAGATTTAAAAAATGTAGGGAAACGTGACTTTTTTCATTCATACCAATATAGCTCCTAAACGATTGGTCTTAGTGACAAATGCAATATAACAAAGAATATTTCCCATTGAATTTCTGATAAGGGAAAAGAACCGAGCAACATCAACAGAGCTAGAGCCTGTCAGAAAAGCCCCAAGATTTAAAAAATGTAGGGAAACGTGACTTTTTTCATTCATACCAATATAGCTCCTAAACGATTGGTCTTAGTGACAAATGCAATATAACAAAGAATATTTCCATTGAATTTCTGATAAGGGAAAAGAACCGAGCAACATCAACAGAGCTAGAGCGTATCAAAAAAGCCCCAATACCTAAAAAATGTAGGGAAACGTGACTTTTTTCATTCATACCAATATAGCTCCTAAACGATTGGTCTTAGTGACAAATGCAAATATAACAAAGAATATTTCCCATTGAATTTCTGATAAGGGAAAAGAATCGAGCAACATCAACAGAGCTAGAGCCTGTCAAAAAGCCCCAAGATTTAAAAAATGTAGGGAAACGTGACTTTTTTCATTCATACCAATATAGCTCCTAAACGATTGGTCTTAGTGACAAATGCAATATAACAAAGAATATTTCCCATTGAATTTCTGATAAGGGAAAAGAACCGAGCAACATCAACAGAGCTAGAGCGTATCAAAAAAGCCCCAATACCTAAAAAATGTAGGGAAACGTGACTTTTTTCATTCATACCAATATAGCTCCTAAACGATTGGTCTTAGTGACAAATGCAATATAACAAAAATATTTCCCATTGAATTTCTGATAAGGGAAAAGAATCGAGCAACATCAACAGAGCTAGAGCCTGTCAAAAAAGCCCCAATATTTAAAAAATGTAGGGAAACGTGACTTTTTTTCATTCATACCAATATAGCTCCTAAACGATTGGTCTTAGTGACAAATGCAATATAACAAAGAATATTTCCCATTGAATTTCTGATAAGGGAAAAGAATCGAGCAACATCAACAGAGCTAGAGCCTGTCAGAGAAGCCCCAAGATTTAAAAAATGTAGGGAAACGTGACTTTTTTCATTCATACCAATATAGCTCCTAAACGATTGGTCTTAGTGACAAATGCAATATAACAAAGAATATTTCCCATTGAATTTCTGATAAGGGAAAAGAATCGAGCAACATCAACAGAGCTAGAGCCTGTCAGAGAAGCCCCAAGATTTAAAAAATGTAGGGAAACGTGACTTTTTTCATTCATACCAATATAGCTCCTAAACGATTGGTCTTAGTGACAAATGCAATATAACAAAGAATATTTCCCATTGAATTTCTGATAAGGGAAAAGAATCGAGCAACATCAACAGAGCTGGAGCCTGTCAGAGAAGCCCCAAGATTTAAAAAATGTAGGGAAACGTGACTTTTTTCATTCATACCAATATAGCTCCTAAACGATTGGTCTTAGTGACAAATGCAATATAACAAAGAATATTTCCCATTGAATTTCTGATAAGGGAAAAGAACCGAGCAACATCAACAGAGCTAGAGCCTGTCAGAAAGCTCCAAGATTTAAAAAATGTAGGGAAACGTGACTTTTTTTTTCATTCATACCAATATAGCTCCTAAACGATTGGTCTTAGTGACAAATGCAATATAACAAAAATATTTCCCATTGAATTTCTGATAAGGGAAAAGAATCGAGCAACATCAACAGAGCTAGAGCCTGTCAAAAGCCCCAAGATTTAAAAAATGTAGGGAAACGTGACTTTTTTCATTCATACCAATATAGCTCCTAAACGATTGGTCTTAGTGACAAATGCAATATAACAAAGAATATTTCCCATTGAATTTCTGATAAGGGAAAAGAACCGAGCAACATCAACAGAGCTAGAGCGTATCAAAAAAGCCCCAAGATTTAAAAAATGTAGGGAAACGTGACTTTTTTTTCATTCATACCAATATAGCTGCTAAACGATTGGTCTTAGTGACAAATGCAATATAACAAAGAATATTTCCCATTGAATTTCTGATAAGGGAAAAGAATCGAGCAACATCAACAGAGCTAGAGCCTGTCAGAAAAGCCCCAAGATTTAAAAAATGTAGGGAAACGTGACTTTTTTCATTCATACCAATATAGCTCCTAAACGATTGGTCTTAGTGACAAATGCAATATAACAAAGAATATTTCCCATTGAATTTCTGATAAGGGAAAAGAATCGAGCAACATCAACAGAGCTAGAGCCTGTCAGAGAAGCCCCAAGATTTAAAAAATGTAGGGAAACGTGACTTTTTTCATTCATACCAATATAGCTCCTAAACGATTGGTCTTAGTGACAAATGCAATATAACAAAGAATATTTCCCATTGAATTTCTGATAAGGGAAAAGAACCGAGCAACATCAACAGAGCTAGAGCCTGTCAAAAAGCCCCAAGATTTAAAAAATGTAGGGAAACGTGACTTTTTTCATTCATACCAATATAGCTGCTAAACGATTGGTCTTAGTGACAAATGCAATATAACAAAGAATATTTCCCATTGAATTTCTGATAAGGGAAAAGAATCGAGCAACATCAACAGAGCTAGAGCCTGTCAAAGAGAAGCCCCAAGATTTAAAAAATGTAGGGAAACGTGACTTTTTTCATTCATACCAATATAGCTCCTAAACGATTGGTCTTAGTGACAAATGCAATATAACAAAGAATATTTCCCATTGAATTTCTGATAAGGGAAAAGAATCGAGCAACATCAACAGAGCTAGAGCCTGTCAAGAAGCCCCAAGATTTAAAAAATGTAGGGAAACGTGACTTTTTTCATTCATACCAATATAGCTCCTAAACGATTGGTCTTAGTGACAAATGCAATATAACAAAGAATATTTCCCATTGAATTTCTGATAAGGGAAAAGAACCGAGCAACATCAACAGAGCTGGAGCCTGTCAAAAAAGCCCCAAGATTTAAAAAATGTAGGGAAACGTGACTTTTTTCATTCATACCAATATAGCTCCTAAACGATTGGTCTTAGTGACAAATGCAATATAACAAAGAATATTTCCCATTGAATTTCTGATAAGGGAAAAGAACCGAGCAACATCAACAGAGCTAGAGCCTGTCAGAAAAGCCCCAAGATTTAAAAAATGTAGGGAAACGTGACTTTTTTCATTCATACCAATATAGCTCCTAAACGATTGGTCTTAGTGACAAATGCAATATAACAAAGAATATTTCCCATTGAATTTCTGATAAGGGAAAAGAATCGAGCAACATCAACAGAGCTAGAGCCTGTCAGAGAAGCCCCAAGATTTAAAAAATGTAGGGAAACGTGACTTTTTTCATTCATACCAATATAGCTCCTAAACGATTGGTCTTAGTGACAAATGCAATATAACAAAGAATATTTCCCATTGAATTTCTGATAAGGGAAAAGAACCGAGCAACATCAACAGAGCTAGAGCCTGTCAGAAAAAGCCCCAAGATTTAAAAAATGTAGGGAAACGTGACTTTTTTCATTCATACCAATATAGCTCCTAAACGATTGGTCTTAGTGACAAATGCAATATAACAAAGAATATTTCCCATTGAATTTCTGATAAGGGAAAAGAACCGAGCAACATCAACAGAGCTAGAGCCTGTCAAAAAGCCCCAAGATTTAAAAAATGTAGGGAAACGTGACTTTTTTCATTCATACCAATATAGCTCCTAAACGATTGGTCTTAGTGACAAATGCAATATAACAAAGAATATTTCCCATTGAATTTCTGATAAGGGAAAAGAACCGAGCAACATCAACAGAGCTAGAGCGTATCAAATTACACGTAACGCCCTCGCGTTCCCCAAAACGTATCACTTTCTACCAACTATACCAGGGGTAAAACATGTTCCATGAGAGGGTACCTCGCTGGGTTTTTATTGCTTAAAACATGGCTTACGGATCCTAGATGTATAACATTTCGACAGGATAGGGAAGATCTACGAAACCCGTAAAGATAATTTGAATTCTGGAATGTCCCTTAGGCTTTAGAAAACCTAGTCTCCTTTCTCCAGTTTTATTTAGTTGTGTCTAGGCGTATTGGTTAAGAGGAAAAACAACTTGCTGTGGTAATAATCGCCATTTAAATAAAAAGACATTTAAAAATTTTTCTACTGTTGCGATTTATTTTATTTTCATATATCATTATAAATATTGAATTGTCCGGAAATCAATGCATGTTTATGTTTTTTAAATAACATTATAAAATGAATTATTAGAAAACTTTTTAATTAACCTCCTTTTTATTCCTCTTAATACATTTATGTCAACGTGCTTGCTCCACTGAATAGAATTTTGAATCCTTATTTCCATTTCTGATTTCTATCGACTTTTTATAAATATTTTTTTTATCTTTGAGAATGTGGTCCAGGTCCTTGAAAAAAATAGTAGTTGGTAGGCTTGAGGTCTGGAGAAAAAAAGATGGTTGAAGCAGAGAAACATAAATAAGCTCCGGCTATTTCATAGTGATTTTTTTTTTCTTGTCGTTCTATGCTTTAGCTTCTTCAATACATTGAGGTTGGTTGCGCTGTTCGATTTTCTGTTATGTTTCGCTGCATGCTTTCTATCAGTTCTGGGATTTTCATTCACCAAAGCTCAAGAACGTCGTCAACAAGGAGAGAAGTCCTGCCACGAGGATCCTTGTCTTTGAGGGTGAATAAATAAAAAAATGTTCTTATAGGAATGTTTTAAGCTATGAACAGAGTACACACTTATGCTATGCCCTGAACTTAAGTAATGTCACTGTTCCGCAAAGTTTAAACTCGTGAAGTCAAATTATGCGGAAATCACGTGTAAATTTGTGAAAAGAGATTGAATTATTTCCAAGAAGTGAAATGCTAAAGAGTAAAAAAAAATCGTTTAGTTGAAGAATCATTAATAACCGTACAAAAATACAACCTATTAAATGTATGTCCATGACTTCTACAGTAGCTCAATCGACTTAACATCTCCGGATATAAAAAAAAATATATATACGTTAAGGAAAAATAAATAACGTATTCATGGATTTGGACAACTACTCAAAAACTAATTCCATGGTGAATATAAATGAAGTAGCATCAAGTGGGAAACAGTGTAACAAAAAAGTCATTTTTATTTTAAGAAAAAAAAAGTTTTAAATTAATATTACGCTCGAAATAATATAAAAATTACAATTCTTCTTCTTCTTTATTGGCGCGACAGACGCATGAAGCTGTCCTTGGCCTGCTCCGCAGCCCTCCTCCAATCGTCCCGATCAGCTGCTCGCCTTAAATATATTTTAGAAACTTTTAAGTCCTCGGAGACGCCATCGAACCATCTTCTCTTCGGTCTTCCACGAGGTCTCACTCCATCCGGTCTATCCCATAACAATTTTCGGCATGTTCTATTCTCACCCATCCGGTTTACATGCCCCATCCATTTTAGCTGTTGAACTCTTATGTATATCGTCAATGGCAAGTCACCATACAAATCGTATAGCTCCCGGTTCTTCCTTCGCCGCCACATGCCGTTATCCTTTATCGGACCAAATATACGCCTCAGTACTTTCCTTTCGAAACAGTCCAGTTTTGTCGCTACTGATTTATTAATAGTCCATGTTTCGCAGGCATACGAGGCTACCGGTCGCACTAGGGTCTTGTACAGTCTTATCTTGGTTGCGAGGCTGGTGAGTCTACTCTTGATAGTGCTTTGTATGGAGAAGAAGGCTCTGTTGGCTGATATTATCCGACTTTTAATTTCCTCATTTTCATCGAGGTGTTCGTTAATCCAGGCGCCTAAATATTGGAAACTTGTGACGGTTTTGAGGGTGTAGCCTTCCATATAATAAAAATGCTGTGGACGAGCAAGTTTTTTTCTTCTAAATACCATTATTTTGGATTTATCCTCGCTCATATGCAATCCCATTCTTACAAATTACAATTAGAAGCTATTTATTTATTTAGTTATCTGAAATCACAAATTTGTTACAGTATGCCCCAGGGGTGGGGTACAGTGTAACAGTACATAGGGGAACAGTATAACAACACACTAAACATACATTAAACAAAAAAATTATGGGATACCTAAAGAGAAACCCTTATTATTTCCTAGTTTCAACTAAAGATTACAAAATTGACTTTCCAATACGCAGCACATTAAGTGTTAGCGTTCGATGTTAGTCTTTCATCAGTAAATAGAATTCACTTAATACATTGGATCAACTATTATAAGGATAGTTATTTTTTTCTAATTAATTACGCTTCAACTGTTATTTGTCTCAGAGTAAATATTATTTTTCATCCCATTGATAGGAAGTTTTTAATAGGAAACAGAATAGTTTTTTTTTATTAACTAAATAGTAAATTAATCGATCCGACTGGAACAAGTCTCAGAGCAGGTTGTAGCCGCCCATATATACCTAACTGTTCAATTTATTTACTTGACTTTTTCTCAAGAGCAGTCACATTCTTTAAGGGGTAAAGGTTTGAAAACAGGTTTTGGGTAGAGACGCCTCCATTCTATACGGGTAATTTTATTTCCAATTGATAGTCTAACAATGGAGCTACTTATCATCAAGATTTTAAAATATCTATATAAGTATTTAAAAAATAAATATATAAACAACCATATCTTTAAGACCAAACGTTTGGTCATCGTTTTTTTTTTTAACAAACATTTTTATAAATAATAATTATATAAAAGGACAAGCCATTTTTCGATTGTGATCGCTAACTACGAAAACTACTGCATCAATATGTACTAAAGTTTAACCACATCATCTCTATAGTTTCAGAAAGGTTTAGCAATAATAAAATCTACTTAATTGCAATTAATTTGTTATTAAAAAAGATATATGTGGATAACAGTGAAGTTTGAAGTTTTTAAATGTAATTTTACTTCCTAAAACATTTTTTTTTTTTAAACATATAAGTTATGATTTTTCACTTTTAATTATTACTAAGGCCATTTTAAAACTTCATTCTTTTTTTACATATTTTTATGTCTATTTTCTGTATTTTAAAATATCTATCAGCTGTTTTAGCATTTAGACTAATGCATTTAAAATTCAAGACTGCTACAGGTTTTTCTTTTATTTATTAATTTTTTTTTTTGTTCTTATAAAAAGAAAATTTATAAGGGTCTTTTTGGCCCTAAGGGTGCCTCTCAGTCAAGGTATTTTTTTTTTTTTTTTTTTTTAACCTTTTATTGAGTAATTATTACAATCTGCCACAACTGTGGGCAATAAGTAATATAGATGGCGTATGATCACATTCATACATTATATACAATGAAAAAAAAAAACAATAATAGTGAAATGAAGTAAATAATGAATGTAAGAAAAAGAAAAATAGAAAAAAAAAAAACTAGCCTATACATAAACAATATAAAATATACTATATACAAAATGAAGTACTAAAAATTTAAAAAGAAAAAAAAAAGTAAAAGACAAAACAAAGGTAAAAATACAATTATACTCTATTTACAATTTACACTCATCCTTGAGATCCCTCCACCAGACCCGTCCTTCCACATGTGAAGAGACAAGCCAGGTACAGAGAGATCCCAGCTCTTCTCTCTCAGCTGCGTCACTGGTGTAGAAAAAACCTCTCAGTCAAGGTAGAGAAATAATTTGTTCACGTAAAATTGTAGTTTTGTATGCTATCTCTTTAACCACCCTATAACCTATAACCCGTTGTCCGGAAATTAATGCAGAATTTCATGTTTAAACCAAAACTTGATATTATTATTAAAGAGATTATTTATCAGGTTTTGGTTGTGGTTTTTTTCTCTGTCCCAATGCTCATTGGCGGCTATAACTCTAGTTTTGCACTATTATAGGTCCCTACTACCCACACAAAAATCGGCATTCGAATCCGTGAGTTACGTCACAACTAAAAACTGGCAGCCTTAGTGTGAAAAAGAACCGTTATAAATAATAAGAGAGAAAATTATTAAAAAAAAATTAAATAAATCAAAGAGGAATTAAATAAAAATATAAGTGAGAATATTCGTCTTTAGTCCCAACGAATAAGTGGTTAAGTCGAATTTCGACCAAAATTAGTGACGTGACTAAAAAGAATCGTGTAGATTTTTCTTCATGGTGAATAAATGTTAAAGAAAAATGTTCATTTTAAAAGACAGTTATTCAAAATGAACATCTTACTTAAACAATCCACATTTCGTTATAGTCACTTTACTCATTTTGGACAAAATTCAACTTATTCATTGGGATGACACAAACACAAATCTATGATAACAAGTTTTTCCTTTCACAGCTATATGCTAGAGCTATTAACCAAATTATTTAAAATTTTAGAAATATAAACAAACAACCCTCGCATAGAAGAACGAAATAAGAAGCATAATTAACCAACAATGAAATAATTGCACCATAATAAGAAATTAAAATTCCACAATTACCACAGCTTTCACCTTATTTGCTAAACAAGGTAACTGATATAAATGTCATGTTAAGATTAGTTCGCGAGTGGAATCACAACTTGAACTCAGGGAAAAATCGACGCCATTCAAGGTGTACACGTGTACAATACTTATTTTTTCTTAAATAACTTATAGCACTTCTACAGTTACAAAGATTCATTATGGGTCACTCTCTGCACTAATTTGAGGTTAATTTTAAGGGATACAGTAATAATGTAATAACACTGTTCTATATCAAAATATTCCCTTCAATAAAAATGTTGTATTATGTTTTGAAGTGTGCTAAACACGAACCTGAAGTCAGAAAATCTCAATCAGGCACCATTTTCTGTCAAATTTTTGTTTTAGGTAGAAAAATGAGGTGCTTTACGACACTTCAAGCATTTTTTTTTTTTATCATTGAAAGCTTTAACAAAGAATTAAAAAAAACTATTTGATTTTGAAACTTTTATAATGTATTAAAAAATAAAAAATATTGATGAGTATAAGATTAGGCTTTTTAGCATAAATGACATTGTTGAAGAATTATGAGGCCATGGGTTCCAATACGTTCTCAACAATTGATTTTTTGCATTCCCATTCGAATTTCTCCTCTCCCATCTTGGGAGCAGTTTTAGATGAACACGGAGAACGTTATCCTCAAGAGATAGCCCGAATGGAAAAAAGGTTTAGCGGTAAATGCAATGAGAAGATGGTTGCCGACTACTTTTAGACATTACAGCGGGATGTAGAGAACGAAAGGAAAAAATCTACGCACGCCGCTTCCCATGTAGTAGCAGTTAGCCTCTTCAGAAGGTTAATGTGTTTTAGACCTTTTTCGGCTGTTTCTGTGATGTGGGAGTTCCAAAAGAGCTTACTGTCTAGGGTGATTACTAGATACTTGGACAGAGCTGCTTGCCGATGCTAGGGGATAATGTAAATAGTTGGCAGACGGTTTTTTCAACGTTGACTTCCATCTTGTTTAGACCGGCCCATCTATCTAGGTTACAAAAAATGGGAGGATCTTGCCACGGTAGGGCTGATCCCAAGAAATATCGAGAGAGCTGAAGCCGTTGCGCGATTTCGACTAATCACAGGACACGACTACTTGCACCGCATTGGTCTTGCTGACAGTGACTTTTGCCCGTTATGCAATCTCAGATGCATGGACGGAGATCATCTGAGAGTTTGCACTGCTCTGATCTACCAAGAAGAAGACATTATAAATCGATATTGGGAGGCTCTTCGTCAGATGGCTAAACTGCCACAGACAGGCGTTGGATAAATAAATAAAAGTTTTCCACCAAAAAAAAGTGTTATAAAAATATATGAAAAATAAACTGCTATTTCAGTTATTTTGTTCAAACAACCCCCCAATCTCTAAAGAATGGTGCTTGGTAGAATTTGTTTTTCTATTGAATTGAATTCAACAAACTTACAATTATAAAAAACACAAAAAATGTTCATGGTCATGAAAAAATTAAGTAAAAAACACAGGTTTTTCAAAAATAACGTATAATTTTTAAAAAATGATGCTGGATAGAATTTTATGTCTTCAGAGCTGATTTCAGTACACATAGAAATATAAAAATCAGGAAAAATTTCTCAAGGGAGCGGTTTTTTTTTTGGTTTTTTTTCAGAACTGTGTAATTAAAACGATAAGCGTTTTTTTTTTTTTTTTTTTTTTTTTTTTTACAAAGATTTGACTTGGCTCAATGTTACTAATAATTACAACCTAACTACTCTAGCGAGAGCCAGTTGTAAAGTTTAGTCGGAAGGACCTTGAAGTAGTGGTTTACCCTGGGAGAGGAAGCACGTGAATTTTGCAAAATATATTTCTAAATACAAAAAACAAAAAAAATAAATCTCTCTGACAGGGAAAAACAATAGATTATGAATATGTCTATCTATAATCTACTGCTTCTGATGAGGTAATTGTTGGCAAATTTTCGATACGAGCAACACCAACAGAGCTATAGCGTGTCAAAAAAGGTCCAACACTTAAAAAATGTTACTTTTTTTTATTTAAAGTAATATAGTTCCTAAACGGTAGGTCCTAGTGACAAATCTTATATAGCAAAAAATATTCTCATTTAAATTTCTGACCAGGGAACTGTCATCAAAGTTTCGAACAGAGCTAGACCGTATCAAAATGTTACATTTTTGATAGTCAAAATGAACACTAGAAAACCAGCCAAAAGACATATCAATGTCAAAGAGCCAAATTACTACAGGTACCTGTTATACTAGTAGTTTGAGAAGCATGTTGTAATAATAACGTTACATAATTCATAAACAATAATTTATTCTCTTCAATTTCTCCATACCAACATTAATAAAATCTGTGACGAATATTATCAAGCAAGGTGTCCAACATTTTTTAAAAATGATTATCACACATCTGCAGGATCTGATAGATGAAGATTAGAAACAAAAAATGGTCATCATCTTCGCTCACTGGGCGACAAACACGAATTTACTTTTAAAATTTAAAAGCGCGGAATTAAATTGCATGCAATTGCGCTGTACCTGAAGGCTGAGGGTTTGCTCTAGTGTTTATAAAAAGTGGTGGCTAGACCTGACAAGACAGATTAGATGCACGTGTCAATAAGTCGTACGATAAGGATCGCTTGACGTACTACTTTTTATGAAGACGTTTTTATGAATAGGTGGTTTTAAGCAACATATAAATTATATACAATTCATTTTAAGCCTAGTTTTGTACTGAACATAATTTTTTAATTAGCCTCTTTTAGTGATGTGTCGATAAAAAATGTCGATTCTCGATTCCTCCGATTCTAGAGAAAAGAATCTGCATTGAGAATCGATGATCCTAAGTCGATACCTAGGAATGGGTATTAAAACACAATATATAGAAATATAGATTTTTTTTCTATAATTCGATATATCGTTGTATATTATAAAAAAACAATATACAAATATATATACTGAACAAAAGTATCCAAACCTTATAAAATTGGTTTGAATAGGGAAAGTGTTTAATGTTTTATGTTTTTAATGCAATTTTTCCATTTTTATGTAGATTGGCCAGGAAATATGTTGCCACTGTCCCACTTCAGTGCCAACAGAGCGGTTATTTTCTGGAGCAGGGCAAACTATCTCACCCACAAGGAATAAATTAACTGGAAAAAAATTGGGATAGTCACTTTTACTACAATCCATTGATGACGATGTGTGGGAATTATATTTTTGACCACATAATATTGATATCTGAGCATATGTACCTACTGCCTACTGTTTAATTCATAATAAACTACTTTTAAATTTTAAACATTTGAAATAATTGTGTTACTATTTATGTAGTAAAATAAATTAATAAATTAAGAATCACATTTTAAATAAATTATATAACGGCTAATATTTTTAAAATAGCTTGAAACTCAGTGCAGACAATTTTGACGGACTTTGAATCCCTTTTGAGATCACGTTTTCCCAACATTTCCAGGAGTTGAAATCTGATACCTACAAAAAAATGTAGCCGACAAAGATTTTTCTTTTTTATGTAATGCTTATTAGCTGCACTTTCCAACCTGATCTATAGACACGTCACTAGGGAGAAAAAAAGGATTTGACGTTGAAGTTAATCTTCAACTTCTCGCTCTAGGTAAACAGGTTCGGAACCTTTAGGATGACCCATCTTCCTGCCCTAGTTGGAGTATATAAAAACGTTAAGCCCCAACAGCTGTCCATTTATTTGGACAAAAACCTCAACGCTTATTAGCGGCTAAATAATTGGACTGTAAAAAAATATATGAAATAACTGATATGCTTGACTTATTTCATATATTTTTCGATGATTTAAAATCGGTACTCGACTTTTTTTGAGATGGCCCTCGAAAAAAAATATTGCTAAAAATATCCATATTTTTCCCCATCGTACGACAAAGTTAATGTTAAAGTTAATGTAATTAAAACAATTAGCGTCGGTCCTTCTATACCATCATGCGAACCTCAAGTGACTAATCATTTCGCTCTGGATTCTCATAATGAGATGATAGGGAAATACTTTTCTCCCAAACTCCTCTGTTGTTCAAGACTAACTGGAAATGCACCTGGTGCAATAAAATGGATCCTTCTGGCATCCTTTGAGAAGTAGCTCATTCATGACGGCAAAAAGCCTAGAACAAAAAATGCTTGGTGACTTGAAATTAACAACAGGTAAGATACGCTCCCCCTCTCCTCCCTCGAACTATTCGAATCCAAATAATTCATGTCCTATGAACCTCAAACCTAATAATATAAAATAATAACTGATAAAATAAACTTTATTATTTGTTTATGATCCCCTCCTACGGTAGACATTATTTCCTGAGTACATTTCTTTCCCAAGTCCTTACCAATTATCGTCCCTCCTATATTTACAATCTCCTGAAATTTACGAGTTCCCCTAACCATTCCTTCCTCGCCTGTTCCATAACCCTCTGGAATTCCCTCCCTCGTGAAATCAGACAGGGCCCTACCTTAGGCTTATTCATAACCCTTCTATTCCTACACCTACTCACCCCATCCAGACAGGCGATTACTAACAATGGAATCGTGCAAAATAATTCAGTTAAATCAGACATTAATAAATTGGAACGATTTAAACATATTATTTCATAATTCAATATTTTACCTTAATGGTTATGTATGAGTTTACGTTATTAATTTTATTTTGAAAAATGTTCATATAGTATTATTATTATTATTTTTTCATTATTTATGTTGTTTATATCCCTCTCCTACTCTAACGTACGTAGCTCTTTTATTATTATGTTTTTTTATGTTTGTATAGATACGAATTTGTTTTAATTTTATTATTTTCATACATTTGTCTCTTCTATAATAATAGGGTGTATAAAAAAAAAATATATATATTAAATATTTTTAATATTTAAAACAAATATTTGCATTATTATTTCTTTGATCTAAAATACAATTAATACTCAAAGTATAGTCCATTGTTATCTACCCTCATTACCCATCCGCTAGCCAACTGCTCGATCCCACGCTGATACCATTCCTTGGGGTGGCTGTAAAGAACTCTTAGACAGCATTTTCAACTTCCGAAAAATGATCAATTGTTTTCCCTAGAAGGAAATGGGCCATGGATCGAAACAAGTGGTAATCCGAAAGAGCGAGGTGTGGACTATATGGTGGATGAGGCAGGATTTCAAACCCATGAAGTTCTGTAAACTTTTATTTGGTTTGACTGTTGATTTTTAGTTGAGGAGGAAGTTCGTGAGGGATCAGTCCACAAGTCTTTTTCACAACAGTCGGCACACCACACTCCCTGGCAAGTTCGCGAGTACTCGTGGACGGATTTGACTCAACAGCTTCCTTCAGAACCTCATCAGTATCCAACAATGGCCGCCCGGAGCCCTTCTTCCCTTCCAACGTGGTATCTTCACTTCTAATTTTTTCAAACTAACGCCTAAACTAGTGCGCTCTTCAAGGACACCTTCCCCTTCATATTTAATAATTTCCCTAGTTGCTAAACTCATAAGTATTGGTTACAAATAAGTATTGGTAAATAATAAATAGCATTAAGATATTTACAGAGTTTTGAACTCTGGAATTTGTTAAAACGGTCATTTTTTTTGATACGCCCTATTATTTATAATGTATAATTGTATTATATGTATATATATGCATATGTATATAAATATATAAATATATATTTACAAATATAATTGTGTTATATAGTCCCAGAATAAAGTTATTTTTTTCATTTTTTATTTGATTTTATTTATTTTTTCAGAGATATTCAAATCCTCTCTTCTGCATCGTCTCTATCTTCTTCAAGGAAATGTAAATTAGTTTATAAGAGTTTTAAATTGCTTTTCGTTTATTTTGTTTGTTATATAATATATATGTTATATGTTATCGTACAAGAAAAAAGTATTTCGATTTATAACAGCCGGTGAAGGAACCGAAGGAAGCGGCGTTTGTCGTCCTCAAACAAATTAAATTGTTGTGGGAGTAGGCCTACAATTGTCTTGGGCAACACAACATGGGTGGCATATATGAGTCATGCTTTTATGATTGATATGAATCATACAAATTATGTGTGAATATGTGGAAAAGTATTTTCTCATCATGGTCCAGAAATAAAGACAATATTTGATAAGAAGATAATTTTTTTTATATAATCATACAAAAGGTACATCATTTGAGCATTAGTGGTTTTGCTTTTAATAGCACCATGCGTTGAAATGGAATGTTTTGATTAATAACGCCAATGGATAAAAGCCATAAAGGATCATGTAACATTGGTATTATACAATTAGGGATGTCATATCTAATAATGTAAAAAATATTTCTTAAAGGAACGAAAAAAATTTTGTTCTGTATTGCGTAAGCGCTTTTAACAATCTGACATAATTCACATTTTATAATTCTATATTCTTCAAAGTCTCAAATCTAACGTCATTTAAATTAAAAATTCTTAGTATAAGTAACGATTTTTTAAAATATAAAATGAAGTCAGAATGGAGTTAAGTTGTAAAAACAAACAGGTCCAAATTCAGCAATTATTAATGTACATAAGTATGTTAATGTGTTGAGAAAAATTGTTAATATCATGAGTTAGTTTAAACTGTTTAAGTTTCATGGCATTTAAAAAAAAAATCCATTAAAAAAAACTATGAATAATATATACTTAGCACTCCTAGAGGACAAAGCTGTTCCGAAGAAATATATTTTGGTACCATTTTACGGCCCAATACCCACCAAAATCAGACATTAGGAAAATCAGATTTTTAAAATATCAATTTATTGAAATTTACAACTATACAAATATATAAATCAAGTAAGTGAGCTGATAACGATAACAATAACATGTCAACACTTGAAAAGAACTACTTATCAGCAGCACTTTAATAAAATTTTACACCAGAAGATCCCTAGGCCAGCTTCTTTTAAGACACCTCGGAGGATTATCAGGAATGGAGTGGGAAGCATGTTGAGAAACTAATGGGTTTGAGTGGTTATGGAGCTTACTATGAAAGGAAAGGTATCTGGTTTGGGCTAACTCAGCAACATATGGACCATTAAGGTCTTTATGGATAAGTTCATTGGTGACAAAGTAAGGGGCATTAGGATTTTTCAAAGGATTTTGAATTGTAAGGATTGGATACGAGATGAATTGGATGGTTTAGTGGAGCCCTAAAGTTCAACTCCGTACGTCCAAATAGGTCTAATCACAGTTATGTAAATAAGTCTTTTGTAATTGGTTGGGAGCTTTGAACGTTTGTCTAGTAAATGTTGAAGTAGTCTGTAACGGCGTGCAGTTTCTTGTCGCTCTAGCCTTGAAATCCTGCATTTAAAGTAGATAAACCATTGTAATAATATTTTCCATCATCTAAAGACAAAATACCCTTTCCAAAAAAGCGGTGTATATGAACTAGGATGTAATGACTGTGAAGTTAAATACATGTGAAAAACTGGACGATAAGAAAATCAGAGATTAAAAGAACATATAAGAGCAAACAGTAATAAGACTCAGAATTCCAACTTCGCTATCCAACTAAGCAACTTCGTTAAATGAAAATAAAATAAGACTCGGGAGTGAAACAAATTCCAGAGGAAAATAGCCAAAAATTAAATATTGATGAATCATTAGAAATTATAAAATGGTTTAAAACCAATCCCAATTTGCAGATAAATATTTGAAATAGTCCCATTTTAAATTAGTTTCCAATATGAACGGAAAAAACTAATCAGTCATAGAAAAAAATTCAAGGGTTTAACTTACTTGGTCCTTTTCTCCTATCACTTTAGGTAGGTGAGTACCAATATATTTGATTACTTGTTTTACATTTTTAAAAACTTTAATATATACAATCTATGTAACAAAGTTTTAAAGCTGAAAACAATGGCAAGAAGCGTTATCAATGGAAACTAATCCATGATGTCAACAAATCACGCCCTATTACTCACACCTCTTCATTGAAAGTTGAAAAACAGTTACTTTCAAGTGGTTTACGATTTTACGCGGCATGTTCACTACTGTTTGAATTTAAAAAAAAAAAGTAAATACTTACATTCCAACACAATGAACAAATATATAACCACTGAATCAGACAATGTAGACCAGAGACTGGGATATCTCTTCACATTCAGTTGATGATTAAACTACGAGTCCTTAATCGTTTTAATAACATAAGCTCTATAACACATTATATCACGAACAACCAAAGATATGAGAGCACCTAAAATACATGAAATAATACACTGAATATAAACTTTTGAAGTTATGATAGTCGAAAGTATAAAAAATATCTATACGTTATTCAATAGTGAGAACCTAAAGAACAACTTGACTTTCCCAGGTAGACAAAAGTACTCATGAAATCATTTTTCCTTATTTGATAACCCATATAAAGACATCAGTGATGTATCGGTAACAAAATTTTTCGTTTTTTGGAACCGGTAACAGTAACATAAAATATCGCTATGCTAAACATATAACATATAGTTTTGTTACAATCCAAACAATGAACAAAAAATAATTTTTATTTAAGGAGAGAAATATTCCAAAGGTTCTAGACGGTAGATGATAGGATGCATTGATATTTCTATGAATTTTGTTTTAATACTATATTAGGGCTACAATACCAATATGAACATGTGATGAATAAAAAATGATCTTCATTTTGGGATAACGAAAATCCACTGAGAATTAAAAAAAAAAAATTACAATAAAATGATACTATTGTCGGGCTGAATTTATTTATTTTTACCCTGTATTACGGCCAAAGCCACTGAATGTTACTGGGTTCAGATCTGCCAGGATCTGACGATTTTTAACTGCAAAAAGCCATCCTTGGCCAATCCTTCCCGACAAATTAATTTTCGTCTTTGAAAATTGATTAAATTTTTTTTAATTTTAAAAGGACACTCTTTCTTCCCGTTTAATCCTTTTCATAGGACACTAAAGAATACTATTTTGAAATCTGCCATAATCTAACGATTTTCAACGGACGCAGGATAGTCCGCCATTGTTGTATTTCTTCTTTTACATTTATATTAAAATGCAATTTTTAATAATAAATAAAGTTACAAGCATTGATTTATTTCATTAGTGCTTGATCTTTGGCAGTCTGAAATCGTAATACTATTTCTTGATTTTCCGATTACCTAATTACATATATTCAACAATTTGACAATTGGTTCTTACAAGCGATACTTGGTTTCTAAAAAGCTATGATATGATAAATTTTCACGTTATTAGAAATAAATTAAGTACCTTTTATAACAGCTTTTTTTTTATAAATAGAGAGAAGAATGGATGTATAATAATTACATAATTAATTATAGCCAAACTAACAACAATCATCAAATCTCGATATCGATTCTTTTCTCAAGAACCGGTGGAATCGAGAATCCACACATATCTAAAAAATATATTTTTTAAATATATTCTGTATAATATATACTTATATGTATATTTCTGCATACAATATGTCGTGCCAAATAATAATAACAGTTTAATTTTGAATTAATTTATCAAAGAAAGTTTTTTATTATGTACTAAACATCTTTTTATTATTATTTCGTTTATATTTAAAGTTTATTTCTATATCTATTCATAAGATTGAATAGATTTTAGAAATTCCATCAAGGATCTCAGAGACTTTTCATAATTTTATACAATTTCTGCCAGCATCTTTTTCTAACAGCTGGAAATTGCTGACAGTCTATAAATGTATGTTTTTCCGTCCTCCATTCTCCGTAGTAGACACAAGTAGAGGTAGTATTTATTCCTAACAATTTAGACGAATTGGTTATCCATATATATTAAAAAAAAGAAATTTACGTCATAATCATACGTCATAATCATTTAAGGTGGTCTTATGGACGCTAGAAAGAGGATTGTCACAAGTTTTGAAGTTTAAGAACCTGTTCCCATTGATAAAAATTATACACATTTTAATTTTAGTTTTCGATTTTTTCAGAACAATGCTTTCCGGATATCCCCCTTCTAGCCAAAGACCCTTTATTTTTCTTACCCATCCTCCTCTAGGTATAAGGTTGATGGTTTTGATATTGCCGATATCAATTCTAGCCGAGATGCTAAATCAGCCTTTTTGTAATCTATTAAACCCTATTATGTTTTGCCTTTTTGTTGGATTTCCCGTATTCTAATAATGTGCATGTTTAGGCAGATGATTCGTGATTTCCAGTTGCACGCTCATAAAATCTGGAACGATGCTTTTACTTCTAGGCAGGATAGAAGAGCTTACTTCACTGCAGTTGCTTCTCCTGTAAAATTTGGACAGACACCAGGTAACTACAGAGTTCGCTAC